>BSBM01000931.1:14460000-15060000 GCA_027924585.1 Larix kaempferi | reverse complement strand
ATGGACAACCCGCACACATGATTTAAAAGGAGTATGTGCAAGTTTCTAAGAGCACTAGCTGTGCACCATGCACTAGTTCCCTAGTGCCATACTCACGGGTATGTTAAGATGAAATGAAAAAATATATTAAGAATACAAATTGGGATTAGGTGAGTTTGGTATTATAACTCCCCCAACTTCCCAATTCAACTGCCTCACGAATATAACTTCTTGCCTTGGCCATAAATACAAGGGGAAGCCATGAGGAAGGGGCCAATCTAAGGAGAAAGCTATTGTTATGCTGAAGTAATTTCTAGTCAAGAGAGGAGCAGGAGCCCCAAACTTGGTTGCAGAAGTGCTTGGAACAAGATCAGGTATATCAGTTGTATTTTGTTGCATTTCTTTGACAATAAAGATCGAGATATTCTTCCCATCCCAATTAAATGTCAATTTTAATGGATGGCTGATTATGATTAATGTTATTTTGTCTCATCAATATCATTATTTGTTTATAGTCAAATCATTTTGAGGAAGGTATGTTGGGTTTGCAGGTATATTGTTGTCGAGATCAGGAGAAAGCTAGGACCAACAGCCATAAAGAAGGTACTCTTTCTCAAACCCTAATCTCATTTGTTTACAATAATTAGTGTGAAACCCTAATATATCTATCTGTCAGCCCCATGTACGTTGATAGCATCCATCCCCTGCTATAGGATATAATCCTTAACAACAATTGGAATTTTTATGTGAATTTGATTTTGATATCAAACACATCGGAGGGTAAGGAAAATAAAGTGGCTGGTGCACTTAGCAAAAAAGTACATGAAATACATGTGGCAACCATTAGTACCCACCAATGATATTTAAAACAACAGATTGTTAACTGTATCGCTGAAGATGAACTATATGTGCAAATAAAGAACAAATTACAACAACTGAATTTTGAAAAGAGGTATGAATGTAATTACCATTTCGAAGGTGACAAAATTTTTATTTATAAAAACATAATTTATATTCCAAATGTGGTAGACTTGAGGAGAATTTTCATAGATGAAATCCATAAAATGCCATATTCCAATCATCCAGAATACCAGAAAACCATTGCTACAACTAGGAAGCAATATTTTTGGCCGAGAATAAAAAAGGACATTGCTGAGTACATTTCTAAGTGTATGAAATGTTAGCAAGTGAAAGTTGAATATCAACACCCAACAAGTTTGTTGCATCCTTTTCCAATTCCGGAATGGAAATGGGAAGTGATTTCTATGAATTTCATTACAGGTTTTCCAATGACAGTGAGGCAACATGACTCCATCATGTTTGTGGTGGATAACCTATCAAAAGAATCGCATTTTATACCAGTTAAATCCACATATGAAATGGATTCCATTGCAAAGATTTTAATGAAGGAAATTTTTAGGTTGCATGGATTTCCTAAGGCAATAATTTCAAACAGGGATACCAAGTTCACTTGAAATTTTTGGAAAAGTATTTTTGCAGATTCAGGTGCATAGCTCATCTTTAGTACTGCCTACCATCCATAGATAGATGGGAAAACATAAAGATTAAACCAGGTGCTTGAAGACATGCTATGCATGTATGTTATGGACAAACCATCCATGTGGGAAGATTATCTACACTTGGTAGAGTTTGCATATAACAATGGGAAGCAAGCATCTTTGGTCATGAGTCCAATTGAAGCTTTGTATGCCATGAAGTGTAGGACACCAGTTACTTGGGATAATCCTATGAAAATAATTTTACTTAGGCCAAAATTGCTTAAGGAAATAGAATAGGAGGTTGCAAATATTAGGAAGAATTTAAAAGTAGCACAAGATAGACATAAAATTTATGCAGATAGGAATAGAATGCATAGGGAATTTAGTGTTGGGGATCATGTTTACCTAATAGTGAGGCCAAGGATTTGTATAAACTATGTAATACTCTATCTATACCATGGATTTGTATAAACTATGTAATACTCTATCATTTTTGTGGAATGAATGAGAATGGATGATGATTTGGTTCTCCCTTCAAAATTATGTTGTGTAGTATGCGTTTGTTGGATGAATCTATAATGCTAATTTGATTTGATTATGAATGCATGGTGTGGAATGTTTTACAGTATCTTTTTACTTTCCCATAATCTAGTTAAAGTCTAAAATGATCCTTATACTCAGAATTTTCTTTATTCACTAGAATTCCCTCATCCATCAATGGTCTTGGTTGTGCTTCGAGTGATAATTTCTTCTCTTTTGAGGAGATTGAATATGCTTGCAGAAGTAGACTACACCGGACCTTTGTTGTCTTCTACATGAGGACCTTGGTCTCCATCTTAGTGCCAATAGAAATTCTAACCTTCCAAGGCATATTGAGGTAAAATAAATATCATATACTCCCCTAAACCCATTACAAAGAGGTTAGGGGATATTTTTCCTGCACTTTCTAAGTTCTTTTCTTTGTAACATGTAAGTGAACCACCAATCTTGAAATATTTTAGAGAAACTAAGGTATGCCTAATTAAAGAGCAATACTTTCCATGGACCATCACTTGCAAGACATTGAACAATCCATTTAGTTGAAAAAATAGCCCCCTACAATCTAATCTTAGTTAATCTTAGTCCCCTCTTACTTAGATAAGATACATACACAAAAAGGAACCAAAAGGAACATTAGGAGATCCCCAAATGTTTCTACACAACCTCTTTAAGGAGACAAAATGGACATTTGAAGAGAACCAACATGAAACATAGTAAACATGAAAAGGGTGTGATATTTTTTTGAGCACACTAACTTTACCATTGGCTAGAATATCTCTAAACATCCAATTAATTAGTTTTTTCTAAAGCTCTTGTAAACCTATGATAAATAAAAATTGACCCTTAAAGGAACCCTAGATAAGGAATGACAATCTCACCTTTATTGTGTTTCCAAGGGCACTCCAACGATGTTGATTTGTCCCCATTAAGCTTTAACGCCATGCATAATAAAATGATGCACCCAGATAAGTAAGGTGCACACTATAGACCAATATGGATGAGTTTTTTAACACTTTTTTTTCTTTTTAATTTGATAGAGAAATGGGGCAAGTAGGAAACCTTGCTTGATAGACTCATGCACAAAAAATATAGAAACAAAGGTTGATGTATTAGCGAAAAATATTTCATCATGGACACAAAGTCTTCTCCAAATCCCACTCTATAGAACAATTTTCAATTAAAAACACACTGACCTTGCTTCTTGGCTCACTCAACACTCTTTCAAGATGTCAAAATTGTGTCAAGAATAAATCTACCTTGAATAAATCCTATTTGTTCATGTCAAACAATTTGTATAATGACAACCTTGATTCTCATTGCTAGATTTTGGTAAGGACTTTCTAGAACACATTAAGCAATGTACAATGGATGTGATATACTCACAATACCTAGCTATTAAAAAATGAATTTAATGATTTCTTAATTCTATTATTCATTAATTTTTTAGCCATTCATATCATATTATATCGAACAATCTTCCACATCTTTCTAAAAATTTATAATGAAAACCATCTACAATAGAACAATTTGAGTATTTCATTTTGTTTAGATCTATATTAGTAATTTGAAATCCAACCCATGTATCAAATATCTTGGGTACAAGGGTTCACTAAGCATGCAATATTATATCACCTGATTTCATATTGGGAGGTTTAAAATTCTAAAAAATAGATTAATTTATTACTTAATATATATGGATTTAAGGATACTTTTAATATACTAAAAACATATAAATACTAAGGAGGGGTTAGAATTATGTATTTAGTGGTTGAATTAGGTATGAGGGGGTTTAGTGGGGATACCTTTGTATGTGAAGGTGGTGTGGATCCAACTATGTGTGCATTTGAACTAGTGTTTTATATTTATGATCTAAGTGTGAAGGTGATGTGAATTTAATTATGTGTAAAGTCATTCTTGTGTTTGATTATGTATGTTTTGAGTGTGAAGGTGATGTGAAGTCATGTTTGAATATGTATGCTTTGAGCGTGAAGGTGGTGTGAAGTCTATTGCAACAAGTGTGCATAAGCCAAGCTACATTCAAGGGCTTGTTCCACATCTCAAAATATCTACTCCCACCAAGATTTCATATTTCACCCTAAAATATTCCAAGGTTTATAAGGATTGTCTCATTTAGTCACAATAATGGTAAAAATTAGAAAAAAGTTTTAAAACTATTATGAAAGAAATAAAGATATAGAATATGAGACATTTTAAGCATTTCAACTTAATTTGATGATGATGTATAAAGTCAATCTTGTGTTTGAATATGTATGTTTTGACTCTAAAGGTGTTATCAAGTCTATTGCAACAAGTGTGCATAAGACAAGCTGAATTCAAAGGTTTGTTCCATTCCACATCTTACCCTAAAAAATTCCAAGGCTTATAAGGATTGTCTCATTTAGCCACAATAGTGGTAAAAATTAAAAAAGAGTTTTAAAATTGTCACGAAAGAAATAGATATATAGAATATGAGACATTTTAAGCATTTCAACTTTATTTGATGATGAGGTATAAAGTCAAGCTTTGTGTTTGGATATATATGTTTTGAGTGTGAAGGTGGTGTGAAGTCTATTGCAATAAGTGTGCATAAGCCAAGCTACAGTCAAGGGCTTGTTCCACATCTCAAAATATGTACTCCCACCAAGATTTCATATTTCACTATAAAATTAAGGATTGTCTCATATGACCACATTAGTAATAAAAAAAAATTAGCTATCATGAAAGAAATAGATATATGAAATATGAGACATTTTAAACATTTCAACTTAATTTGATGATGAGGTATTTGAGAGTTGTGAAGAGCAATTTACTCTTCAAATTCCATCCATATTTATCATAAATAAATGAACAACTAACCTCTGACTTAGTAACCAAATACAGATCAATTATATATATATATATATAGATATGCCATTTTATCTATATTATATGGATTCATGTTTATTTGAAAGATTGTACTGCAACAAACAATTAAACGGCTGTCAACTTTTTTTTGTGGGAACAATGTTTTTGTAATTTTCTTGAATGACCTACAATAATTAGCTACGGATTTAAATGAGAGGCTATTCTTGTTCTCACATTTTCAACCACACAATATTTATTCTTGTTCTCACATTTTCAACCACACAATATTTATTATTGATTAGTGAGCTTTATGGCGATGCCTTTTTTTTGTCCTATCATTTGTTAGCGCATCTTTGTTGCATAGAAACAACAAAAGTTTTGTTTAATACAGTACTACACAGATATTTATGCATATTAACTTCATAATACCTTTTAGTACGAAAGCTTCACTTTTGATATTATTGAAAAAATCTATATGCCACATTTAGTGTCATGGTCCTCACATTTAGTGACTACTACCAAACTTATCTATTTACACGTGGCTCTCTTATGTGCCTCAAAGCTGCCAACTGGCAGGGTTGTGATTTTTTTTCAATGTTCTCCCAGCCTGCTAACTTGTGAAGTGAAGCTGTGCAGGTTATATAGATGATGGATATTTATGAAGTGGAGTTGGATAGGTTATATATATATATATATATATATATATATATATATGAGTTTGTGAAGTTGAAATATGTTTAATAATTATATGTTATATAAGATGTTTATATTCGACATATGATATGTTACAATTTGATATAGGAAGTGTTGATGGGCTACTCTCACTTTATTATTTTGATTTAAAATGATCTAATACATTGCCACACAAATTCAATAAATTCATGGTTGAAAAACTCTAATCCATTATCTTAACTTTACTAACCTTAGTGTGAGATTCAATTTTATCCAAAATGATCTAATACAATACCACACACAAATTAATTTATAATTGAAAAGCTTTGGTCCATCATCTTCACTCCTGTAAGATTAAAAATGATTATGGTAAGATGGGTTAAAACAATAAATTTAAAAATAAAGTTATTTTATTTTTTAAATTTAGTTTATAATTTATGGAGGATTAAATATTTGGTTATATATTTTTACTTCAGAACATATTTAAGGATGTATTTTTGAAGTTAAAAACCTTTATCATTTTTTGTCAAATTATATTTCACAAGCAAATGTGCATTGTGTCATTTAGTGGTTCATATTCACTTTTTATTTTAGGATGTAAATATATTTCAATTTTCTTATTTAAAAAAAAAAAAATATAATTATTTTTTCAATTATTATTTAAAAAAAATTAAAATAAACCACACATTCAAGTGTAATAGTGTAATAATCATACTATAAAGTAAGTTTTTCAAAAAGAATCATTGACTTCTAAAAAAGATAAGCCATTCGTTCTTTGTTATTTTAAGAAAATCAAAACAAGCCACTTATTTAATTATATTAATCATATTAAAGGTCCTTATTTCAAAAGAAAGTACGAACTTCCTGTTTTAAGAAAAATCAAAATAAACCACTCATTTGAATGTAATAGTCATACTCAATATAGTTATTTTAAAAGGTAGTTGAAATATGTCATTGATAACAATCACTCTTTTAGATATTTTTATATATTCGTAAATTTGATTTCATTTATGAAAACTAGTTATTTAAATAATATTTATTCAAGATTAAAATTTGATAATAATTTTTTTAATATAGTTTTTTTTAATAATTTCATAAATTTATTCAATAAAAATATAATATATTTGAACATATAAACACTATGATAATATATTCAAATATTATTATGAATTATTTCTTATATGATAATATATTCAAATATTATTATGTAATATCTCTAATTTTTAATTGTTATCTATATAATGTATTTGTAAACTATTATTAAAATTGTATTTATTAAAATAAAATTTTGATTCTTTGATGCTTATAATAAATTTATAAATTTAAGCAATATAGATCTATTTTAAATGGATTTATCAAGCACCTAGAGGCATTCAATTTCTTGAGGTGTAATTTTTTTTTTAGTTTCAAATTTTCACATCCAGAAAATTTACATTTCAAGATAAAAAATTTACAAATCAGAAAGATTTTTTAGTTACTTTTTATTTGTTTTTAATTTTTTTATTATATGAGCCAACATGAATTTTTTTAAAGTTCTATTTTTGGTTTATGTTACTGGATTTTGGTGCAATAATTAATACAATAATATATTTAAATAATTTAATATTTATCATGGTTAATTTGTGATTATTATCTATAAAATATATTAAAAACTGTGTAGTCTAAATATTCTACCTTTTACAGAGTACATTTTCAATCTTATTTTGTGGAAAATCTTATAATCACATCTATTAACTATGAAAATTGCATATTTTGGGTACCATAGGGATATTCGAAGGTGTTGAATCTATTTATGAATTAAAAAATGTAATTTAAACACTTCCAAATTTGGATTTTACCCAAAAACGATTACCTGATTTCCATAAAAACCACCTTCAAGTCCAAAAATTAGAATAAATAGACTACTCCATTAAAAAAGATATGCATATTTATCTGATATCACTTCATTTTGTATTAAGACTTGGAGTTGTCTAAAAATTTGAGGATTTGACTTGGATGGAAGCTTTTCATCGGAATCCATCATTTTTTATTTTGCAAAATTTGAATTTAATTGTGTTTTAATGGCGATTTTGATGATAAAAGTGATTTAACACCATCAAAAATCCCACAGCACCCAAAATTTCAGAGTTCAGTTGAGATTTATAACAAAGATTTATAAAAAAATGAGAATTATAACAAGGATTTATAAAAAAATTATATAGGAATTTTTCAAAATCGTGCCAAAAAAATCAATTTTTTTCAATTTGAAATCCTAGAACTTTTAAACCGGGTGTTAAGACTTTACTTTTTACTCTACTTTGAAATACAAATAACTAATAATAATTGCACCTTATAAGATATCATCCAAATAATGTTCTTACATATTTATTAACTTATGTTTTTTTAAATTGTATGAACTAATTTAATAAATCTATTTGATAATTGAATTATCAACCAAATAATGTTTTTACATATTTTTTTTTTGTAAGTAAGCTTTGGTACCTTCTATTACTGAAAATTGAATAATAATATAGAGTAAAAATACAAACAAGCATGCCACTGCTCGTACCATACTAAAGACCCCCAGTATGGTCTGAATTTCAGGAGATATTCAATCCACGGGGCCTTCACTCAATAAACCGCTATCATAGCATGTTCGTTCATGGCATATGAAATAATACCCCTAATTTCACTAAATATTGGAAAATACCTTCCAAAATCATTTTTTTAACCCCCTCCCAATATGCCTTCCCAATTTTTAAAAACCCCTATTTTCACTAGATATTGTATGTATCAATTTTTTCATTAACATTTTTTATACCCCTTTATATTTCTACATAGTATATTAATATGATACCCCTCTTATGACCCCACATGCATTCTATAATGCACCTTCCTTATTTTGATGTATATTGTGGATGCACATTAATTCACCCACAATGCAATTACTCAACCACATATCATTATGATTTGCAACATCTAATGGTCTAATGAAGAGATAGGAGATCACTTCTTGTATGTCACTAGAGCCAATGCACATAGTACAACATTTAGATTGCATGTTGTAGTTCCCCAATCGCTGACTAAGCCTATTGTGGGCTAGGTATCCAAGCCCCCAGGGCCTTTAACAAGCTCTAGGAGGTTGACTAAACCTCCCAAGGTGTAATAGGCACGAGTGGTTGGGTATTCAAGCCCCCAAGGCCTATGAAGGGCCTATAACAGGCCCTCGAGGTTGAGAGCATCCCAAGGCTATTGGTAACAACTGGCTGAGTGCTATTGGTAACAATTGCTTGTCAATGACCACTGTCTCTTGACTATGATCAAATGGAAACCCACTTCACCATGAAACCCCCTGGCCTCAAGCATGCCTCAAGATGCGATTTCCCTCCGTACTGGTAAGCCCAAGCCTTGCCTCAACCCGATTTCTCATCCAGCTGTGATCCCGCCATCTCCATTTGGCAGATATTTATCAGCCCGCCCATATAAAAAAGACCCCAACATATTTTTGTATTGTTACATTAAATAAAAAACCCTTTGCCCCTTAATATATAAGCAATATAATTTTTAGGTTTTCATGAATATTTAATACCGCAATATGAATAAACGTGGTATTATATTGACTTCTAGTGAAGCCCCCGTGATTCAATCAAAGAAGCAGAGAACCCTAGCTTAGCAGCCCCTGGAACAAAGGATTCCCAATATTTAACCCGAGTCTACACAAAGATTGAATTTACCATCGACAAGTGACAAAAAGCCACAAAACGAACAAAAATGAGCTAAAACATTGAAGACCCCCAACATGGTCAGAATTTCGGTAAGTAATATTACAAAAAAACGGAGAACCCTGGCCTAGCAGCCCCCGAAACAAAAGATTCCCCATTTTTAACCCTAGTCTGCACATAGACTAAATTTACCATAGATAAGTGACAAAAGCCGCAAATAGAACAAAAAGGAGCTAAAACCATTGAAAAACCCAAACCCAACGGCACAACTGCAAACCTTCAAGGTCGATTAGGGAGTCGAGTGCTCCCCCCTGGGAGACACTGGTTCCTCTCGAGGGAGGTCCATAGAGGTATCCATGTAATCCTTCAACGCCAACTTAAGTAGGCGAACTCCAACCGAATTGGTCTGTTGATCGCCTTTAATAATCTGAATAGCGTCATGAAAGACGTGAGCCAGCTGATGCCTGGCTTGAATGTCACAGGCCAATAGAATCCTAACCACCCATAAGGGGTTGGAAATCAATTTTCTTCCCAGGTGGGCTTCGTATTCGCGCAGGACGACGACCTCTCTATAAGCAATCTAAGCCTCGATGGGAGTCAGCGTCTCCACGAGATATTGGGTACCCCAATTGAAAGGATGAGGGTAAGGAGCCTCTAGCTCTAGGGGTTGCTAGTGAGAAGAACCCTCGCTTGGTAAGCGGCCTTCCCCCCCAAGCAGAGAAGAACTGCCACCCCGACTGGAACCCCTGTGGCTACAGGCTCTCATTCGGGGAGCCATAATATTCCACATCACAACACTTAACCACCAGAATTCCACAGGATAATTATGCCAATCCTCAGATTGCTTCTTTCTCGGCTTGATAATACCCACAACAATGTGAATATTTATAGGATTTAATGCCAATTTCATTAAACGTGGACTTATTCCAGTTCAAGTCACTTTGAAGATGGGTAAAAAATAGCCTTTCTAAACCCCAAAATCAAGCAAAATCCTATTCCAAAAGTGCCAAATCCGAGTTCCAAAAGTGCCAAATCCAGTTCTAAAAGTGCCAAAACCGGTTCCAAAAGTGCCAAATCCAGTTCTAAAAGTGCCAAAACCGGTTCCGAAAGTGCCAAATGAAGGTTCCAAAAGTGCCAAATGAAGGTTCCAAAAGTATGAAAACCGGTTCCAGAAGTGCAAAAACCAGTTCCGAAAGTGCGAAAACCGATTCCAAAAGTGCCAAAACTGATTCCGAAAGTGCCAAATCAAGGTTCCAAAAGTGACAAAACTGGTTCCTAAAGAGGAAAATCCATTTCCAAAAGTGCCAAATCCAGGTTCCAAAACCATAATGTTTCTTTTGATATTGCCACTTTTGAAATTGGTTTTTGGGCTGTTCTGATATGATAATTATGACGGTGATTTGAAGTTGTAAAAAATATACAAATTATCAAATGATCGGTGTCTGTATAATATGACAGTCATTTCAAGTTGAATTTCATTAACCAACACCCCATTTTGAATGGGGCTCGAGATAAATGAATGAAGGGTCGGAAGATCCTTCTTCTGCCCACTATTAATTTCATAATAGTTCTATACTGCAAGAAGGGTGGTTCAATCCTTCTTGTGTTCACCATTATGGATACAGGTGAATTATTGGATATTAGTGTTCTCAATTATCTACTAAAAGAAAAATCGGCCGATCCTTCTTGTCGACAGTCAGAAGTTCAGAGAAATATTGTTTAGATGTTATAACTTAGGCAATGTCCCGATCTCTACCATATACTGCGGAAGTTGGTAGTGGGGAATTGTCGTCCCAACCTTGATAGATTAAATATTTTTTCATTTCTTTTTTAAATGAAGGATCGGTCGACCCTTCTTGCGGTTAGGTTTTTTGCAGTATTCACCATTCACCATATACATGAATTGATAGCCTATACTTCATAGGTTGAATATTTGCACAATTCCCTCATAAATGAAGTGGTGGTCGACCCTTCTTCTGACCATTATTATTTTCATACTAATTATAGACTGCAAGAAGGGTCGTCTGATCCTTCTTGTGTTCACCAATCTGGATACAGGTGAATTGCTGGATATTCATGTTCACAATTATCTACTAAACAAAGGGTCGGCCGACCCTTCTTGTGATTTGTATTTTTCCAGTCTTGACCATTCTAGTTATACATGAATTGATCTCTATTTTGGCAGGCCAAAATCTCACACGTGTGAGCCCCAAAGAGAGAACTGACACCATAGGAAGTGATGACATGGAATGTGTGATGAGGCTGGAAAGACACATGATGGTGTTCTGGTGCTATCATTAAGTCAGTGTCTCAATCTGACATCATTCTGGAAAGTATGACAAGTTTGTGAAACTTTGGAAATTGACAAAGTATGGAAAAAGTAGAAAGAACTGCTTTGAGAGAATGCCCACCATATTTTATGGTTTGAGAAAAATGCATGCACCATAATATCATGCTATAGCTTATTGAAGTGGCTATCTAGTCATGGTATCAGTTTGCCTTAATCATTTTCCGAGGAGAAAGTTATAAGTTTGCCAAAATAGGGTTTCACTATCAACCTTGGATAAAATCTTGGAAATGACCAAGTGTTGGAAAACTAGTTCAGGTGGCCTTGGGAAAATTCCCGTCATACCTCATGGGAGAATGATAAAAGGGTGGTTAGATCGACGGTCCATAATCTTTCTGCATTGCCAACATGCCCGACGTAATGGAGGTTTGAGCGGTTGAGAAATACCATACCTCTGTATGCGTGTCATCTCCACATAATTCTTCAATCAGAGAAAGCGGTAAGGAAAACCACCATCCCATGTTGCGAAACCATCTTCGGTGGTGTATAAAAGAGAAGGGCATGTCAAAAATTGACTTTTGTGTTGTGAACGACGGAGGATTGGAACATGTCTATGCTGCTCAAAAGTGCAGAGCATAGTTTATTCATCCTGTCCGTGCCAGGTAGGTCCTCTTAACTCATGAAAGTAACTAGAATTGTTTACATAATGGAAGGAACTAGTGAAACCGTCTGTCAGAACATTGAAACTAATAGGATAGGAGAAACCCTAGTGGACAGAGATAGTGACATTCGTGACCCCATAATGGTTAAATTCAGAAATCAAAAGCAAGTTGGAGGGTTTATATAAACAAAATTTGGATGTGCACAATGTTTATAAGTCTCATTTATCCATTTCTGTCCCGAACAACCTTTAGGGTTTCTAGAATTCGTTTCGTGGTGTGCAGTAAATTATTCTTAGTATCAAAGAGTCATTATGAATTCATCATGAAAGAAAATTCTTTGCCGTGTAAATGCGTTTACTGTTAGGAAAGCTCTAGCCATACCCCTATTTTCCTCTCACCACCAGGAAGATTTTGCCGAAGAAACCCTAGTTAGCCAGTAGAGAGAGTCATACCCCCTATCCACTTGACATTAATTTCTTTGATGAAAATTCACAGTTAGTTTTGTCACTCATTTGACAGTTTTTAGGGTATGATGATGATTCCATGGTCACAGAGGTCCAGTTAAGTTTTATTTTTAGATTAAGTGTTGCTAAACCAGAAATGGATTACAGTCAAGTACCCTACCTTAAATTTGATGAATTCTTGGCTCGGACCATCCACTCTCAGTTAGTGAATTTCCACACTTCAAGACATTTCAGATTCTAGACACACCTGATGAAAATGCTCCTGTTTAGCAGTCGAAAAGATTTACATTTCCCACAATCTATGCTTTCAGAAACAGTGGAAGACAATGTGTTTAATTTTATGAATTTTATTTTATCAGAAGTATACAGATTGATGTTTGGAGAAAAGTTTCCTAGAGTATTATCAGAGATGAAGACCTTGATGCAATTAAGCCCAAAAAAAGCAATTGGAGACTGGTTTTTAGGGAAGCAAGATACAGTAATAAGACTTTATGGATTTGTTAGGGAGCCCTATATTCTACCAACATTTTTGACTCCAAGAGTTTTGCTTTGGAGTTTATCATACAAAAATTGACAGTAGAAAATGACCTTTTTTACATTTCAAGAAATCTACAGATATAAAGTTCCCTTCAAAATTTGGTCCTTTTATCATCAAGAACAAGAATGATCTCCCTTTTCTACAAAAATATTTAGAAGCATTGAGTTTTAGGAAAGCGACAACTATTAATTATGATCCTTGTCATGTTATTTCTGACAGAAGGAAAGAGAACAAATATAAATCCTTTGATCACCAAGAGGTTGAAGGATTGGAGAAGATGGAAAATTTAGTACAATATGAATCATACACAGAATTTTTGGGAAGTTCACACTCTAATCGTTCTACCTTGGATAAAGTTTTAACTGAGTTGGTACGTACCCCAGGAAAGGTTGAAGCAACAAGTAAAATAAGTTTGTATGAAAGTACTGATATGCAGGTGGAGGAAGAAAGGGAAGCCAAAAGATTAAAATCAAGCTAGCAAGATGAAGTAGTTGTATCTGACAATGAAAAGGGAATGAAGAAATACAAATACCAAGGGAAAGGAATTCAAGTACAGGAATACAAATTTGACGAGGCAAGAGCTGAAGGTGATTCTAGCAAATTTCATTCAAGAGATGAAATATGTGTAAAATATGGCAAAGACAGACAAACAACAGTAGGAGCAATGCATAAGTTGTTTCCAGAAGTCAGGAATGTTGTTGATTTCGAAATTACTCTGATGACTTGTAGAGATCCAGACAAAAATACTTTGAATTTGGCTGTATCGTATGATGATAAGGTCACATAAATGAAATTGAATTTGCAGAAGATAACAGTCCCTGAGAAAATTCACCTACACAAACAGACTGGAGAGGTGATTTATGCCGATATGATGAAAGCTACTTTAACAATGGAAAAACTATAGAAAACAGTGAACAGGCTACAAATTCAATTGAGATAAGGGAGAACAGAGAACAAAGCTCATCAGCTGTAAATAAAGAGATTACAAGATGACCTGGTGAAGAGAAATGATGAACCAAATAGAGGGGAGGCAACTAAAAAGCTTTTAGCTGAGAAAGAAAATAATATCCAATTACTTCAGCAAAAGGTTAGAATTCCAGTAACTCGGATAATTCAAGCCTCTAAATTAATTGTGTTAGAACAAGAAAAAGAAACTTTTTCTCGAGAATTGGATGACTATCTTGCTAAATTGCTCAAGTTTTAGGAAAAAGAGGAAAGTTGGGAGAAAGATAGATCGAGTCTTAAGATTGAAATTGAAGATCTAAAGGCCAAATTGGAAAATACATCACAAGAGAAGCAAGGAACAGATCAAGGCAACAAAGAAGCAAGCACGGATGATATAGTTCAAGCTATGTCGCAAGTTAGCTTGAAAGAGGTGGAGATCATAGAACTAAAAGAAGAAAAACAAAGGCTAGAAGAGAAAAATCAGAAAAAGGAAAATGAAATAAAAGAGTTGACAAAAAACAATAAAGATTTGGTAGGTAGAAATCAGAGGATAATAGGGCAAGTGACAGAACAACTAGTGTTGCAAGGTGCAAAGCATTTTATTTGGGATTCAGTCATCCATGAGGCTGCAAAATTGAGGCTTTATTTAGATTTTACGAAAACAAACGAAGCCATAACAAATGATAGCTTACAAAGATGTAAAGCAATGAGAGAAGTTTTAGATAAGATACCTAAAGATACAGCCCAGGGTACCATAAGTTTCTTAAATACTCTGACAGAAGGTGATCTGAAAGCAATGGCTATTGAAAACAGGGTAATGGTAATAACTTGGGCTAGGAGAGTCCTTGGAAAACATTCTCACATTGAGAATGTTCAGGATAGTGTAGAATAGATGAAGGAACACGTTGAAGAGTTCAAAAAGGGATTTGAAAAGGTAATACAAAAGGGAGTGCCTTCTTTTTGGGATGAAAATAATGAATTAATTTCCCAAAACAATTATAAGAATTTACTATATAACATCGGGAGGAACCATGAGAAATTTCAAGGTTTGACTCATGTTCTAAAAGGGAAAAATCTACTGAAGAAACTCTCCCTTGACTTTGAAATTCTAAACCAGCTGGCCATGATCGCTGAAAAGCTTCTTCCAACTTCCACTGCAGAGCAGATAGAGATGAAAGTTATGGTCGAGGAGATGACTAGTTATGAGGTACCTTCTACAGAGCAATGGAAGACAATGGATAGATATGGGAAAATGAAGTACACCTTGCACACTTGAAGACTATTGTTCGAGAAAGAATCCCTATCAGCAGCTACAGCCAATACAAAGACATCAAATGCTATATTCTGAAAAATTTGGAAATTGTATAAATTTTTACCGAAATGGAATGTAATAGTTAGTTTATAATTTTCTATTTTTAGTTATGAAGCAGTTAGGGTTTTACCTCGAGAGGTTTTACAATGTATAAACGCCAATTTTTGGCAATGTAGTAAGTGTTGGAACCCATGAAGAGATATTTGTTTTGTATTGAGCCCTTCAATTTTGAATAAAGATGGTGAAGTAGAGTTGATGCATATTTTCAAGACTAAAGATTCCAGTGTTATTTTATTCAAAGGATTACATGTTTTCTTTCGCAATGTAGTAAGGGTTGGAAATCGTGAAGATATACTTGTTTTCTATGGAGCCCTTAATTTATGAAATAATATTCTCGAACAGAGTGTAAAATTAGTCACAGTAGATCTAATGAACAAGTAAATCAATCACAATAGATGAAACTCAGAAAATATGGTGTAAACTATGCAAAAGCATGCATCAGTGCTCTATAATCCCAATAAGGGTGAAAATACAATACAATACTGTCACAATGAGTGAGCAATTTGAATTAACCAAGGAGGTCATTCGAATTAACTGAATGGCATAGATTGGCTCCAACTAGGAGTCCTCATCATCAATCAGTGGTGGTCATCAATGCACAAGTCACTGTGAAACAGGTGTCAAACTGAGTCTAACTAAGTGCAATAAGTGTAACTGATATTAAGTGGCACTAATCTAGGGATGGAGGCTCAATGGAGGGCGCATGAGTGCTTAACTACACTCAGAACTGTCAGTCATGTCTCATCGGAGGTGAATCGGAGTGATAACATCAGTTATGGGTCAATCGGAGGTAAATCAGAGTGATAACTGAAGTGTAATTGGACTGGTAGGTGAGAAAGGTGTCCTTCTTTAGTGGAAGGTGAGAACTGGGTGCATGACAGGCTAGGAGGGCTAAATCTGAGTGGAAAGTAGCTCCTGAGTGCTGGGAGACTAGGGACTAGGTGCTGGAGGTACCATACTGATGACTGGGAAGCATGCAGATGCATGCATGAAAAGTACATAAGTGAATGATGAGATATCCTAACACCCCCCCTCAAGATTTACTATGATGTAAAAAATAAAATGTAGGGCCCTGGTTACCGAGACCAAAGGTCACCGCAATACAATAATCCAAAAAATGTTGAAATAAGCTAAGTGAGGAAAGAGGGGAAACCGAGTGGGAAGAAAGCCCCCCCTCAAGCTAAACATAAAAATTGATCTAATCTGTCTCCACCAAGATGGAACTCACCCCCAACAGTGAACGGTGGTAAGAGAAATTCTTCTCAGTGAAGCTCTTGGTGAAGATGTTTGCAATTTGCTCATCGGTAGGGCAATATTGCAGAATGATGGTGCGATCATGCACCAACTCTCGAATGTAGTGCATATGAATCTCAATGTGTTTGGTCCTCTACCGCTGAACTGGATCGGTGGAGATCTTAATATCACTTTGATTGTCACAAAATAGGACAGTTGACGTAGTGCTACCAAAATCAAACTCGGAAAGAATACCCTGCAACAAAACTGCCTGAATGCAAGCATTGACTGCCCCTCGATACTCTGCCTCTGCTGAAGAAAGTGCAATGGCTTCCTGCTTTTTGCTTGACCAGAAAATAGGCCCATGTCCAATCATGAAAACATATCCGAAAGTGGACTTCCGATCTATGCTATCACCTGCCCAATCTGAATCAGTAAAACCAATGAAATCTAGCTCAAAATCTTCAGCATAATGTATGCCAAAATGTTTCGTACCTTGCACATACTGCAAGATTCGTTTGGATTCCTACCAATGAAGCTCATGGGGCTGCTGCATATACCTTGATACAACACTCACAGCATAAGATATATCAGGCCTTGAGTTTTTCAAGTAGAGTAGTGAACCATTCAACTGTCGATACATAGTGCAATCTGCAAGCGGTGTGGTATTTCCCTCTTCAAGACTGATTCCTGAGAGGAATGGGAATGGAGCAGCCTGAAATTCTACCATATTAAAATTTAATAGCAGGTCTTTAGCATAATTTTTCTGAGATAATGTTTCCCATCAAAATTTTGAGCTATCTCCAAGCCCAAAAATTGCTTAAGCAAGCCCAAATCACTAATATCAAAAGCTAGATTTAAAGCGGTTTTCAGCTTGTTAATTGTAAGGAGAGTGCTACCAGTAATGAGAATATCATCAATATATAAATCCACAATCAACAAATTACCTTTAACTTTTTGTAGGTACACATTAGGATCATATTTTCATCTTTTGAAATTTTGAGAAAGAAGGAAGGAGTCCATCTTTGCGTACCAAGCTCTTAGGGCCTGTTTCAATCCATACAAAGATTTCTTCAATCTACAAACTAATGATGGATATGATATGTATCCTTCTGGTTATTTCATATATACCTCCTCATCAAGGTATCCATGTAGAAAATCACTCTTCACATCCATGTGATGCACTTCCCATTGCTTGGATGCAGAAATGGCCAAAACTAGGCGGATGGAATCCATCTTTGCAACCGATACAAAACTCTCAGTGTAGTCCACACCTTGGAATTGGGAGAAACCTTTTGCCACCAGACTAGATTTGTATTTGCTGATAGAACCATCAGCATCAACCTTCGTGTGGTAGATTCACTTGCATTGAACTAATTTTCTTCCAAGTGGAAGAGAAACTAGCTCCCATGTATTGTTCTTTTGAAGAGAACTGTACTCTTCATCCATGGTGGTTTTCCATCGTGGATCTCGGTGGGAATAATAGTATGATTTGGTTTCTGAAACAATCATCAAATAATATTTCTCAGATAATAATGGATCAGAAAAAGAAAGAGCCATACCTTCTCTTTGATAGTCTTCTCTTGTTCTCCTTGGATCAGCAGGATTTTCAATGTTTGGAGCAGCAGATTGTAGAGTGTTTTGGGCCCACTTTGGTAACTGAGGAGGATCATTATGGTCTGGTTCTGAACCTAATATGTCATGGCCATCAAATTTTGATATAATATCAGATATATCAGGTCCAATTCTTTCTTCATACTCACTTGAATCTTCTTCTTGTGGAGGGTGCAGATCGGCAGTGTTTTCCTCAACTAGTTTCAGATTTGGCAACGGTTCTTCAAACTTCACACTTCGCTCTATGAATACCTTTTTGGATCGGATATTCATAAGTTTATATGCTTTTTATTCTTCCCCATATCTTATCAGGATACATTCAATACTTTGTGGATCCAAAGAATTTCTCTTATCAGAAGGAATTCTAGCCCATGCAGTGGAGCCAAAAACCCTCAAATTGGACACATCCGGTTTGCGACAAAAGAATGCTTCGAGAGGAGTTTTACCTTTCACGGATGAATGTGGAACTTGGTTTTGAATATATGCAGAAACATTATTGGCTTCAGCCCAAATATTTGAAGCCAAACCTTTTGACTCAAGCATGCATGTATCCATCTCTTTCAGTGACCGATTCTTCCTTTCTGCTACACTATTCTGCTCGAGTGTGTAGGGAACTGTATGTTGGATCTGAATTCTGATTTCGGCACAAAGTTGCAGAAACTTAGTCTTGATATATTCTCTGCCATTATCAGATCTAAGAGCTTTGATCTTGCTCTCATTGGCGGTCTCAACAGAAGCCTTAAAATCCTTGAATTTTCCAAGCACTTCTCTCTTGTTTTTGAGGAAATATACCCAAGTAAAGCAGGAGAAGTCATCGATGAATGTCAGGATGTACCTCGAACCATTCATGGACATGTTGGGTAGCAGACCCCTGATATCAGAATGTATGAGGGCCAAAATGGTGGAATCTCCAAAATGGTGGAAGCTCTGCTAGCTTTGCCATGGTCGAACCTCTGCTCGGGGTGCTTCCCAACAATGTAACCAAGGAAAATTCCCTCCGAGGAATGGAGTTGCAGAAGACCATCTACCATGGATTTCTATTGTAGCAGCAACAAATATTTGTAGTTAAGGTGTCCAAACCTTTCATTCCAAATCCTACTAACCTCGTTGCCATGAGTGAAGAGAGCAGTGGGATTTTCAAGCGGCACAGAGTGAGAAAACTCATAGTATTTTGTAGTGTGGTTTTCCTTTCCGACTGCAATAAGTCTTCCACTTTTGATATCAGAAATTTTGACATTGTTAGGGCTGAATGTAGCTTGCTTAAGTTCACCAGTGCGTGTCATTTGATACACAGAAAGTAGATTTGAAGCCAAGGAAGGCACATAGAGAACATTCTGGAAGCTTCCATGCTCTACATGGATGGTACCTTTGCCCTTCGAAGAAATTTTTGAGTCATCTCCCAAATGGATGGGGATGGAGCTGCTTGGATCGAATGAAGAGAAGGAGTCAATGTTTGCAGCCATATGATTCGAGGCACTGGAATCTATCAATAGAGTGGTGGGTTTCGAAATAGTTTCCATGAGTGCTTGACCTCTTTCATGATCATCATTCCTATCCTTCTTTCGTGCACCATCGGGAAGACATATGTTGTTCTTTTCCAAAAGGAGGGCCATTTGATCTATTGTTTTCTTCATTCATGAACTTTTAGGATGAAAGACATGGTTGCAATATGAACATTTAGATTTTTCCTTGCCCTCTTTACCCTTCTGCTTGTTCCTCAAACTGGATGGTGCTTCCAATTGCTTTCCTTTATCTCTTTGCTTGGTAGGTTCGAATTTGGGCTTCTCTTTCCTTTGCTTTCCTTTACCATTCGAATTCTTGGGTCCTTGAGCAAAGAGGGCTGAATCTTTGGAGTTTATGGACCCCATTTGAATCAACTTATCATGCTCTTTTGTGATGGACTCAATGAAGGTATTCAAGGTAGGCATCTTCCAATTCGGCGTAGTTAGCCGACCGGAATTGAAATTAGAGACAAATACCAAGTAATATTTCCCAAGCTTTGTGAGAATGGAGAGGATCAATTGCTTATCCTCTTTCACAACACCACTGTTCTTCAACTGCAATGACAAGTGCTTGAATTTTGTGAAAAACTCATTTATGGTCTCGAAATTCTCAAGACTAAGGGCTATCAATTCATTTTCCAATTGAAAGGCCCTAAGCTCGTCCTGCTTGCCAAAGAGATTTTCAAGTTGCTCCCATATTGATTTTGGAGTCTTCAATCTCTTGAGATGGAAGTGAAGATCCTTGGAAATAGAAAGGCAAAGGAGACCTTAAGCTTCATCAAGCTTATTGTAGGGTTTGGTTCTTTCCGCCAATGTGCTTGGCTCCAATTCGAGGCCAACATCAGCTCTATAGAACCCTTTTGAGCGCAATATAATCTCCATCTCATCTTTCCATTCAAAATAATTGAAAGGAGTAAGAATTGGCTTGGAAGAAGAGTATTCCATCTCAAATAGCGAGTGCACTTGATGTAGAAGAACTTGTCAAACACAAGAGAGTGAATGCAATTGGCGAAGATGATTGACCTGCAAATCACAATCAAAACAAGAACAGTAAGGTCGAACAATCCACCCTTTTAGAGTTGCATCACACTTGGGATTGGAGATCAAGCAAGTTGAATGGGTCCAATGTATTAAATCCATGAATTATGTGGAAAAAATCAAGCTTCTGGAGTGGATTAGAGTGTATTTTTCTGCTTTGCATGCACATGAGCGAATGTACATGGGATCTTTCATGCCAAAAATTCAGTAATTTTGAGCAAATTCCCTCAAATCTTCTTGTAGGACACCTATAGAAAAGAGATCTTGTCCCTTCAATGGCTCTGATACCATGTAAAATTAGTCACAACAGATCTAATGAACAAGTAAATCAATCACAATAGATGAAACTCAGAAAATATGGTGTAAACTGTGCAAAAGCATGCATCAGTGCTCTATAATCCCAATAAGGGTGAAAATACAATACAATACTGTCACAATGAATGAGCAATTCGAATTAACCAAGGAGGTCATTTGAATTAACTGAATGGCATATCTTGGATCCAACTAGGAGTCCTCATCATCAATCAGTGGTGGTTATCAATGCATAAGTCACTATCAAACAGGTGTCAAACTGAGTCTAACTGAGTGTAATAAGTGTAATTGATGGTAAGTGGCACTAATGTAGGGATGGAGGCTTAGTGGAGGCCACATGAGGGCTTAAATGCACTCAGAACTGTCAGTAATGTCTCATCGGAGGTCAATCAGAGTGATGACATCAGTTATGGGTCAATTGGAGGTATATCGGAGTGATAACTGAAGTGTAACTGGACTGGTAGGTGAGAAAGGCGCCCTTCTTCAGTGGAAGGTGAGAACTGGGTGCATGACAGGCTAGGAGGGCTAAATCTGAGTGGAAAGTAGCTCCCGAGTGCTGGGAGACTAGGGACTAGGTGCTAGAGGTACCATATTGATGACTAGGCAGCATGTGGATGCATGCAATGCATGCAAAATGCAAAATGCATGCAAAGTACATAAGTGAATGATGATATATCCTAACACAAAGTTGATGCATATTTTCAAGAGTAAAAATTCCTGTGTTATTTTAGTGAAAGGATTAAAAAGAATGTGACTGTCCTGTCAATGATGAGCTAATTAACAAATTAAATTATGACGATAATGACTATGCTGTGATTGTAGAATGTGAAACAATATGAATCAAGGAAAGAAATAGACTGGTGCATAACCTGCATATAAATCATATGAATGATAAATCAAGCACACAGATTTATATGTTTTATGATTTAACAATACAAAACAGAGTCAGTAGATGTATGCATGAAAAACCAAAATGAATCAAGGAAATTTGATTCATATAACAAAAGAAAGTAAAATAGAAACTAACTGAAATTCTTTAAAGATTGTAAAACATAACAAGTCTCCAAGTACAGATTGTCTCCAATTCTCTCCTTCGATGGTCCCCCCAATTCCTGCAATTTTCCCAGTATTATTTCCATTCTAGTTCTAGACTGCAGGAAAGGTCGTCTGATCCTTCTTGTGCTCACCATTTTGGATATAGGTGAATTGTTGTATATCAGTGTTCTCAATTACCTACTAAACGAAGGGTCGACCAACCCTTCTTGTGCTTAGGATTTTTCCATTATTGACCATTCTGGTTATACATGAAACGATGGCCTAGCCTTAGTATTTTTCCATGATTGACCATTTTGGTTTTTGGTTGTAAATGTTTTCCAATAATTGGGGATTTGATGCCCGCATCACACATCCCGCAACCCGCAATGCTGATTGCAAAAAATTTGGTTTGTTTTCATTTGAAGTTGAATGTCACTAACCAACACCCCATTTTTGAATGAGGCTCTAGATAAATGAATGAAGGGGAGGCCAACCCTTCTTCTGCCCAATATTATTTTCATAATAGTTCTAGACTATAGGAAGGGTGGTTTGATCCTTCGTTTTTTGGTGTTTACAATTATCTGCTAAGATAAGGGGCGGCTGATCCATCTTGTCGGCAGTAGGAAGTCGGGATAAATATTGTTTACATGTTATAACATAGGAAATGTCCCGATCCCTACCATATTCGGTGGAAGTTGTTTGTGGGGAATTATTGTCCCAACCTTCGCAGGTTAAAAAAAAATTCATTTCTCTTTTAAATGAAGGGTTGACTGACCCTTCTTGTGCTTAGTAGTTTTGCAGTCTTCACCATTCATTATATACATGAATTGAAATCCTATACTTCATAGGTTGAATATTTGCACAATTCCCTCATAAATGAAGGGGCGTCCGACCCTTATTCTACCCAATATTATCTTCATACTAGTTCTAGACTGTCAGAAGGGTCGTTCGATCCTTCTTGTGTTCACCATTCTAGATACAGTTGGATTGCTGGATATTGGTGTTCACAATTATCTACTAAATGAAGGGTCGGCTGACCCTTCTTGTGATTTATATTTTTCCAGTCTTGACAATTCTGGTTATACATGAATTGATCTCTATTTTGGCAGGCCAACATCTCACACGATAGCAAGTGATGACATGGCATCTATGATGACATGGAATGTGTGATACGGCTGGAAAGACACATGATGGTGTTTTGATGCTATCTGACATCATTCTGGAAAAGTATGACAAGTTTGTGAAACCTTGGAAATTAATAAGGTATTGGAAAAGTAGTCAAAGCTGCGGATTGCGGAAAATGCATGTTTGTTTCTATTTCAAGTGGTAGTCCCACAACCCGCATTTGCGGATTGCGGGAACGTTGTATATATTTCCAAAAAATAAACCCATGCAACATGTCTTCCACCTTTCATAGATTAGATCTCAGCTGTCGATTTGTCTTAATCTTACGGCCCAGACTTAACCCGACGGAATTAATAAATATGTTGATTGTTTTCTGTTTCCTTTTATTATTTTTCATCTTTGAAGGGTTAGCCGACCCTTCTTGTCCTTAGTATTTTTCCAGTCTTCACCATTCTAGATATATATGAATTGAAATCCTATCCTTTGTATGTTGAATATATGCTCAATTCCCTCATAAATGAAGGGGCAGCCGACCCTTGTTCTGCCCAATATTATTTTCATACTTGTTCTAGGCTGCCAGAAGGGTCATTCGATCCTTCTTGTGTTCACCAGTCTGGATACAGGTGAATTGTTGGTTATTGGTGTTCACAATTATGTACTAAAAGAAGGGTCGACTGACCCTTCTTGTGATTTATATTTTTCTAGTCTTGACCATTCTGGTTATACATGAATTGATCTCTATTTTGGCAGGCCAAAATCTCACACGTGTGAGCCTCTAAGAGAGAACTGACACCCTAGGAAGTGATGACATCCAATGTGTGAGTGTTGCAATATGACATCATTCTGGAAAAGTATGCCAAGTAAAAAATGCTCTCTAACAATGCCCGCCATAATTCATGGTTTGAGAAAAATGTACACCCCATCATATCATGCTATAGCTTGTTGAAGTGGCTATCTAGTTATAAATGATTGTGGATGCAGGAACTGTTTGAATAATGGATTTGCGACATGTGTTCCCACAATCCGCAATGCGGATTGTGGATTGCAGAAACTTTGGTTTGTTTTCATTTTAAGTTGAATGTAATTAACCAACACCCCATTTTTGAATGAGGCTCTAGATAAATGAATGAAGGGGCGACCAACCCTTCTTCTGCCCAATATTATTTTTAGAATAGTTCTAGACTGCAGGAAGGGTGGTTCGATCCTTCATTTTTTGGTGTTCACAATTATCTACTAAAATAAGGGGCAGCCAATCCATCTTGTTGGCAGTAGGAAGTCGGGATAAATATTGTTTACATGTTATAACATAGGCAATGTCCCGATCCCTGCCATATTCGGTGGAATTTGGTTGTGGGGAATTGTTGTCCCAACCTTTGTAGGTTAAAACAAATTTCATTTCTCTTTTAAATGAAGGGTCGACCGACCCTTCTTGTGCTTAGTAGTTTTGCATTCTTCACCATTCATTGTATACATGAATTGAAAGCCTATACTTCATAGGTTGAATATTTGCACAATTCCCTCATAAATGAAGGGGCTTTCGACCCTTATTCTGCCCAACATTATCTTCATACTAGTTCTAGACTGTCAGAAGGGTCGTCCGATCCTTCTTGTGTTGACCATTCTGGATACAGTTGAATTGCTAGATATTGGTGTTCACAATTATCTACTAAATGAAGGGTTGGCCGACCCTTCTTGTGATTTATATTTTTTCAGTCTTGACAATTTTGGTTATACATGAATTGATCTCTATTTTGGCAGGCCAACATCTCACCTGATAGCAAGTGATAACATGGAATGTATGAAGACATGGCATCTATGATGACATGGAATGTGTGATACAGCTGGAAAGACACATGATGGTGTTCTGATTCTATTTGACATCATTATGGAAAAGTATGACAAGCTTGTGAAACTTTGGAAATTAACAAGGTATGGGAAAAGTAGTCAAAGCTGCAGATTGCGAAAATGCATGTTTGTTTTTATTTCAAGTGGTAGTCCTGCAACCCGCATTTACAGATTGCGGATTGCGGGAACGTTGTATATATTTTCAAAAACTAAACCCATGCAACATGTCTTCCTCCTTTCACAGATTAGATCTCAGCCGTTGATTTGTCTTAATCTTATGGCCCAGACTTAACCCAACGGAATTAATAAATATGTTGATTGTTTTCTGTTTCCTTTTATTATTTTTCATCTTCGAAGGGTCGGCTGACCCTTCTTGTCCTTAGTATATTTCCAGTCTTCACCATTATAAATATATATGAATTGACATCCTATCCTTTGTATGTTGAATATATGCTCAATTCCCTCATAAATGAAGGGGCAGCTGACCCTTGTTCTGCCCAATATTATTTTCATACTTGTTCTATGCTGCCAGAAGGGTCGTCCGATCCTTCTTGTGTTCACCAGTCTGGATATAGGTGAATTGTTGGATATTGGTGTTCACAATTATGTACTAAACGAAGGGTCGACCGACCCTTCTTGTGATTTATATTTTTCCAGTCTTGACCATTCTGGTTATACATGAGTTGATGTCTATTTTGGCAGGACAAAATATCACATGTGTGAGCCTCAAAGAGAGAACTGACACCCTAGGAAGTAATGACATCCAATGTGTGAGTGTTGCAATTTGACATCATTCTGGAAAAGTATGCCAAGTCAAAAATGCTCTCTGACAATGCCCGCCATAATTCATGGTTTGAGAAAAATGAACACACCATCATATCATGTTATAGCTTGTTGAAGTGGATATCTAGTTATAAATGATTGTGGATGCAGGAACTGTTTGAATAATGGATTTGCGACATGCGTTCCCGCAACCCGCAATGTGGATTGCGGATTGCAGAAACTTAGGTTTTTTTTATTTCGAGTTGTAGTCCCGCAACCCGCAATTGCGGATTGTGGGAACGTTGTATATATTTCCAAAATAATAAACCCTCGTAGATCCTCTTCTGCATTCCACAAATTAGATCTCAATCGTCGATTTGTCTTAATATTACGGCCCATATTTTACCCGACTTCCAGAACCTTGATGGAGATCGACAATTACAGAAGCTTGACGGAGATCGACGACCACAACCGATGTTCGCAAAAGTAAGATAGGATGATTTAAGCGTGGGCGGAGTGTTGCTATCCCATGAGCAAGTTGGAAGTTAGATCGACAGGAAGAAGGAAAGATCTACGGATGACAGGTACTTCAGTGATTTGAGATGCACGGGGAAATAAAATTTTCATATTTGTGAAGTTTTGGTAGGGACTGCATGTTTCGACGGTGTAGATCTAGCGGGGAAAGGCATCAGTGACAGAGGTTTAGTTCACAGATTGAACATGCATGGAGTATCGGCACGTTCCAAATTTGTGAACCTCGGTAAATGCCGCACCTTTGGACGGTAAGGATGAGGACAAGGGCCAAATCGACAATTGATAATAACTACGCAGATCTAAGGTGTGAGGAAGGCAACCTTTGAGAGATTGAAGACTGTGGAAGGTTGTGGGCTAAGCATGGAAGAAGATAAATGGTACTAGATCGATCATGTAAGATGGAGGGCTCAGAGAAATTCGTTTATCGCTAGAGGTGCTAGAATGATAGGAAATGATAGATAATATAAAAATGGAATGCACAGGGATCTTGTGATTAGTATTTTGCATCCTTCACCATTCAATATATACATGAATTGACAGCCTATACTTCGTACGTTGAATATTTGCACAATTCCATCATGAATGAAGGGGCGGCCAACCCTTCTTCTGCCCATTATTATTTGTATACTAGTTCTAGACTGCCAGAAGGGTCGTCCAATCCTTCTTGTGTTCACCAGTCCGGATATAGGTGAATTGTTGTATATTGTTGTTCACATCTATCTTCAAAATGAACGATCATCCGACCCTTCTTGCTATTTATATTTTTTCGGTCCTGACCATTCTGGTTATACATGAATTGATCTCTATTTTGTAAGGCCAAAATATCACACGTGTGAGCCTCAAAGAGAGAACTGACATCATAGGAAGTGATGACACTTTGTTTTGTTTTTATTTGGAGTTGTGGTCCTGAAACCCACAATGGCGGATTGTGGATTGCGGGAACATTGTATATATTTCCGAAAAATTAAACCCCCGCAACTTGTCTTCCGCATTCCCCATATTAGATCTCAATCGTCGATTTGTCTTAATCTTACGGCCCAGATGTAACCCGGCGGAATTAATAAATATGTTGATTTTGTTTGTTTTCTTTTACCTTTTTTCATTTTCGAAAATTGCCTGTTGTGTGGATTTTGCTGCCAGTTTTTACCAGGGGTCGCTTTTGCCATTTGTGCGGATTTTACTGTGATTTTTTACTAGGGGTCGTTTTCATGACTTTTTACCAGTGGTCGTTTTCACCATTTTTTCCAGCTTGCACAGGTTGGCTTTGTGTCACTTTCTTATTCAATTGTTCAAGATTTTTTGCTATTTAGAGTTTTTTTTTCTTATTGGTGTTTATTTATTTATAAGATTTCTCCAGTTTTTCAAACATGTCTTGCAACACTCACTGCAAAACTTCTCAGAAAGATCTTTTGAACAAATACCCAAACTTTGGCATCCTTGCCGACACCAGCGATAAGGTTTCTGAGACATACCAAATGGATTGGTAAAAAATTTACTCCATCTTTGACAATGACGACCCAACTGATATTCAGAGTGACCACGCTGCCTATGAAAATATTAGGGATTCACAACTCCACGCTGTAGCTGCTAGACTTGCTATCCTTCCCTACATTGATGCAGTTAAGTGGATTATAGACCATGCTAACCCTAAAGACCACTCTTTCAATGATAACGAAGGGTCTCAATTGGCTACTTTTTGCCCCGAGGTTTTTACCAGAGCTTATGCCCTAAAACCAGTTGTTCAACCCCTCAATGTTGCATTCCTTGAGTCATCAAATACTAGGTACAATTTCAATGAAATGCTGAAGTCTTGGATGCATAGACCAACAAATTTAATCATGCCTAGGGCTGATAATTTATACCCAATTTCTTGGTTCAAAGAGCCTTATTCTTTTCTAGCAGCCATGCTCTGCAGACTTTATGGTGTCCCTAATGGTTCAGTATTCAAAGTTGAATGGTCTCCTATCACCCATCATGTCCTAACAATGGGGAAGTCATTCCCTTGGGATTCAATTTTATCAACAGAGTTAAGGACAACCATGAGAAATATAAAAAAACAACAGCTATAAGGAAGCCATACTTCTTTTTCTCTGCATTTGTAATTGATGTTTTCTGTACAGAGTTTCAGTATCCCACCATGGGATGGAGTTGGACTAAGTCCTCACCCCCTGTTCATATTTATTGTTCTGCCTTATGGGAAAGCAATTTTGTTCCCTTGCTCTTTGACATCTGCGACCATTTCTTTGGTGAAATTTCCCAGCAGATTTTCAAGGAAGATGCCACTTCATTTTCTCCTGATGCCAGAACTGTCATCCCTACATTGGGTGAATGGTATGTGGGAGAAGCCTTTGCTTGTGTTAGAGTCTGGTGAAGTAGTACTACACATTTTCTACCAAGAGTTGTCCCTAACAGACTGTTACTTGAGGAGATATCTTATCGGACTGTTACAGATGGTGTCTACCTTAAGCTCCCTGGTCCCAAAAGGAAGGGATGGCCTAAGTTCCCTTTAAACCTCAGGAATTTGGTGATCCCAACTTCAACTTTGGCTGCAATAATGGGAGACATGATTGTTTCTTTGAAATTGGGATTTTCTCCCAAAAGAACTCATGATCCCAAAGGATTTCTGGAGGCTCATTTCAAACTTGTGCATATGAAGATTGGTTATACACATCAACACATCCCTAATGACTCTATTTATCAGGGAGTTAATATTTTCTCTGAAGTCCTGCTGAGGGCAAAGAGCAAAGAAGAGGATAGCCATATCTTTCAGTATCAACGGGAGCTTAAAACCAAGGTTTTGAGCTATAGAAGCATGGAACACAAGCTTGATGAGAAAACAAGAAAATATAGGGAAGAAAAGTAAGCTCACAAATCCAGTGCTCCATTGATGCTAACCTAACCGAATGGAGACAAAGGAAAAGGCCTTATGGAGGATACTCGGAAGTTGAAAATTGCTACAGAATTAAATATATGGATGCATACATCTCAACAATTCAAGCATAAATTAGCACAGATGAGTTCAGTGCTGGATACCCAAGTGGTTGCAGTACCCAAACCCACTATTGATATTCAAGTGGCTTCTACAGCCAACTTGATTAGTGATGTTCAAATGATTGCTGTGAGTAAACCAGCTAAAATACAGAAAATTCAAACTTTTGCCTTTGAGATTCCTACTCTTACTATTGAAGATAGTGATGTGGAAGATGGAACACTTCCTTCTGTGACTGTGGTGCAAGAAGAAACTGAAAGTTCTCAGTAAATCATAGATGTGTTGGATGCCATAGTCATGGACGATCTTGTCCCAGACCAACAGTCTCTTGAAACCACTACTACTGTTAATACCACAACTTCAACACTCTTACTTTCATCCATTCAAGCTCTTTCCACTTTATCTTCTGGGGTAACATCACCATCCACCATATCCTAGTTATTTCATGCAATAACTTCCATTATTGTTCCATCTACAACCCTGTCAGTTCCACTTTCCATTCCACCATCAATAGTTGCAGAGATCCAATCTTCAACTGTCTCTTTGCAACCACCACCATCTATTTCATCACCACCAGCCAATGATGTCCAAATCCCGGTTGTTCCGTCTTCACCATTAGTTGCCAGTGCATCTTTTTCACTTCCTGAAGTTTTTACTTCAATCCCTACTCGAACCTCTTTTCCCTCAGTCCCTGAAGTTATCCCTTCTCCACTAACCACCTTTCATATTACTATGACAATACCTAATACCACTGTTACTCAGACAACCCCAATAATTGCAACAGGAGATGTGGCTACATATTCCATTGAATTGGTAGCTACTTATGAGGAAGATATTGTAACCTCCCTTGGAGATTATTTCTATAGCAAAAAGGCTAAGGCGATGGTGAAGAAGGGTAACAAAAGAGGCAGAGATTAGGATGTGTTGCAGGGCCCCTTTCCTAATCAAATCATTTGGTCCAAGCAATCAGATGACACACAACAAGAAGCACTGGATAATGCTGCTTCCATGGGTTCTTTTGTAGGTGCCAATTTTGATTCATTAATCACACTGAATAAAGAAATTGATGTCAAGAAGGAGGAGCTCAAGAAAATTCAAGAGCAGCTGGTTAAGGCCAATGAAGAACATGAAGCTGACATTCGTGAACTGAGAAAAGCATTCGAAAATAAGATTGAAGACCTTCAAGAATAGAATGCTTCTCTTCAAGTCCAATTGCAAGATGCTGAAGCTTTGGACACTGCCAATGTTGAAAAGATAGTTGTCCTTGAACAACATCTAAAGGATGCAACTACAAGTACAGCCTCCTCTACGTTTTCTAGGTTTTCACAGCAAGAGTTCAAGGACCTAGCCAATCAAGTTAACCTGGAGCATCATCAACTTCTAGCTAAGCTATTTACTACCTTGGGTGAAATCAATGAGAATTACATTGTCTTTGGAAAAATGGCTGGCACCTTGGGCTAGCAAGTAGAGGAAACAAAACAGGCTTCTAAAGCCGTAGAAGACATCATGGAATGGCATAAAAATATTGAAGATAAGCCAGATGATATCCCTGAGTTGGACAACCTCAAATTCAAAAGGATCCGAACTATTGTGCGATCTTGGGAGAATGCTATTGACATGGTACAGGATACTATCAATAAGGCTAAATCCCTTTGCAGAAGAAGATGGTATGCCTCAGACAATCTCATGGAGATACTAGCATTCCCTGCAATGGGGCTCATCGAGGGGGCAGATCTGCCAAAATTGATGATAGAACAGGTCGAAGCCCATTATGATCAAGTCAAGGAGAAAATCTTGCAAATTGAGCATATCCAAATTGAAGACGTGGATTGGTTGATTAAGCAACTTGTTTCCTTGGAGGCCAAGATCTATATGTTTATCTGCACGTGGCATAAAATAGCCAAAAATGAGATTGAAGGATTCATGTGTGATGCTGAGCTGGGGATCAAATCTCCTTGTTATGCAGATATAGATGAATTGATAGAAGTTTGGGACAAGTGGGAAGATTTCCTCACTAAATAGAATATTCTGATTTTGTAATCCCCGTTTAAGGGGAATTTATCCTTTGTATTATTTTTGTAATTTATTATTTAAGGGGTAGATCTCTCTTAGGCAAGGGATGGTCATTTTGGGGGTAGAAATCTACAAAAGAAGACCGAAGATGCTCTTTTTTATGCTGAGCTTGTAATTTCTTACAGACTTTCAATAATACAATAAAGTTATTCTCTTGCATCATCTTTTGTTCATTGATCAAATTTCTTTGGTAAATATTGATTTCTACTTCAGGTTATTATCTATGTTGTTTAATCCTTTGCAAATATTATTTCATGCAGAGATTGTTAATCTAGATTTTTCCTTATGTTAGATTTGTGTATGCATTATGTTTTGATTGAATTTCTTCAACTAAAATATTTATCGATTTCTGCAAATGATTTACAATAAATTATAATCTATGTTAATTTTTCAATTGACATATTGGTTACAGGTTAATCTTGAATGAGCTTAAACACTTAATATTGCATTCAGTTAATTTTAATTGATTGATTGTAACTTAAGCAAATAAGGAATTGATATTCTTCACATTTCTGTTAAGTGGATGAATGTACTTATTTATTTTCACATCAAGTTAAATTAATCTGCATTTAAACAAGACACCTTTTAGAGTAGGTCTAACTTAGCTTAGATTTTCCTTCCTAGGAAAATTTGTTTCAGACTGAACACACTTTGTTTTCCTTCATTGGAAGACAGATCCTTTTAGGATCAAAGCCACAAGTTCCAGCGGAGGCCTTTGTATCCGTGGGAGATCACCATCCCAAACAGCTCGAGGATAGGGTAATACTTGCGCAGGATTTTCTGAAGCCTATGGATGGGTTTTCTCCCTATGTTGAGAGCTTTGGAACCCATTCCAGCACATACACACTCGAGGCCTCAACAAATGGCACTAGAAGGAGGGCCTGAACAGGCATCGACCTCTGAACAACAAATAGTCCTACAACCGACTGTAATTCCTGGTACACCTGCACCTCAGCAGGTAAATAGAAGGGATATCCCTATCATATCACCTACTAGATGACCCCTTTCACTTGAACAAATACTGAAAAGTTCTAATGATAGTGTTGCTATAGTACAACAAAGAAATATTAAACTACAAAGTAGAGGACTAGCAGCAATTCAACAGAACACCATTTCACAGACTGATAACCAAGAACACCATGTCACAACCTTATTGATGGATGGATGCCTCATGTATGTTCTTAGAATGATAGGCATAAGCCTATTTAAGGAGCTATTAATTAGATGCCTAATAACTTAACTTAGGAAATTAACTAAATATGATGATAGTGACTGTTATGTAATTGCAGAATGTGAAACAAAATGAATCAAGTAAAGAAATTTACTGATGCATAACCTGCATATAAATCATATGAATGATAAATCAAGCACACATATTTATATGTTTTATGATTTGACAATACAATTTAAACAGAGGTACTAGATGTATGTATGAAAAACCAAAATGAATCAAGGAAACTTTATACACAACAAAAGAAAGGAAAAGAGAAACTAATTGAAATTCTTTTAAGATTGTAAAACATTACAATTCTCCAAGTACAGAGTTTTTCCATTTCTCTCCTTCGATGGTTCCCCCATTCATCTGATTTTCCAAGGGCAGATTGCCACTTGCCCTTTTAGAAGGCTACTTTTTACACATCCAATACTTAATCTTGAAATTTTAAAACAGATTTTAGCAATTTCAAACTCTGATTTTGCACTTTCGGAAACCAAACTCGACACTTTACAAGAATTATAATCACAGTGAAATTGAACATACTAGTAAAAACAAACATTCAAGTGAATTATTTAACAAAATACTTCCATTTTCATTTTATTGACAATTGGCCTCACATCGCTTACGCCATTCAGCTTCAGCAAGCAAGGCCATAATCGATCTAACAAAAATGTGTCCTTGACATTGTGGTAAGTATAAGTTTTTGTTATCATATAGTTTCCTTCCTTGTTAGAAACATGTTTTTCTTCGGAGTCATAGACAATCACAGTATTTGTCCGATCCCAACCATGGATCAAAGTGTCCCAAACTATACTCAAAGGCTTGTGAAATACAAAACGATTACCATCACCCTAAAAACCCTCTCTAGCTATGGAAGAACAATGTTCCTATGTTAAAATTAATCTAAATAGTTCCCTTTTCAATCATGTTCTTTCTAATAATCTAGGAAAAAACTCATCAACGTTTTTTCGTTGAGTAGTTGTCCATATGCCAACCTCAAAAATACTAAAGCATTTTTGAAAAAATTCCCGTAAGCCTGGCCGTATAAAATAATACTTTGTTGATGTTTTGAAGTCCAGTGGTCGTCGCAATCCGGGTTTCTGTTTTCTATGCAATGCGTGTAACAAAAAACCATTCAAATAAAAAATTATCAATGGTTTACTAGAAACAAATATTCTAGTACTATCTGCAAACAAAAACCACACACACACAACCCAGTCAATAAAATATTATGGTTCAATGTTTCTAAATATATTACTTTCATGTTCAGTAATTTTTGAAACACACTACCAGATACATGGTACGATGTCCATAAATAATATGAGAACTGTGCAATAAAACTTACATCAATTAAATGTAGGAGTTGTAAAAAATATACAAATGACTAAATGATTTTTTTTTGTATAATATGATAGCCATTTCAAATTCAATGTGTTTAACCAACGCCCCATTTTTGAATGAGGCCCGAGATAAATCAACAGACAACACAACATTGTTTTTATAGTTATATCTCTCTCTTGTGAACCATCGAATTTCCAACTACTTGGCATTTTCAAGAAGTTTTCCTTGCAATTGTTTGCTGATTGATATTGCCCTTCATCTATAAACAACATGTCTATTTGTTTATATATATCTCCATATTGTATAAGTACATCCTTGAACGACTTTTTGTATGTGTTATGTACTTCACCAACATTATAGTATGCAAACATTAAGTGATTATAAATAGTACTAAGTTTACATTGCTCTCGACCCCAAATAAATACAAAATATTCATTTTTCAACCATTGAAATATAGCAAGGAAATTTTTAATTTCCATCTTGTTGAGTGAGGAAAACCACAAAGCAACGTTGAAATACTCTCTGGAAACACTAATAATTTCAGTGCTGAACATGCGTGTATAATAACGATAGAAATTATGGAAAAAATGAGGTTGTTCGGAAGAATATTCAATGTTGGATAACATCCAAACTCCAAAGAGCAATCCCTCTACTCCCAGGACCAATAGTTTCTTTTGCGGTGATATCCTGACTGCATACAAGAACATTAACTATATATATAATGACAACAACAACACTTTGTTCATGAAGTTAATGATCACAACCATGCAACTGTATATGAAGATGTTGATTTCCAAAGATTAATACAAAAATCACCCAAAATTTTATAGATTCAATTGATTTAATAAAAGCATCACATAGAACTAATAATATTTTACATTCAGATGAAAATAGCAATGTCTTGGGAAAAAATAGAAAACACATTGAATGATTTAAAATAGGCAATAATAGATTACAACTAGAAATAGGCAATGATAGGTTACATTTGATGGTTGTCACTCAACTAGGATTCAACTAGGAGAAGGCATTGAAGGTTCTGATATCACCTGATTCATGCATTTTACTAAAATGCTGCAAAAGTCCATTTACCAATTCAGTATCTGTCCTAAGAGACAATTCAATAAAGGGCTTACTCAAAATATAGTTTCGAATTGGAAGTGATTTCTCACCAACACAATCACCCTCCAAAACAATCATTGATGTATTAATTTCCAAAGTTTGCATTGGGAACTCTGTCCACACACTCTGCATATTTTTTTGTGTATTTCCTTCTTGATCGTTGGTACATCTCTCTCGAAACCAAATAAATAAAAAAAATTGCTCACATGATTTATCTTTACTGCTTGCCACCAAAATTTTTGAAAGAATTGGCTTCCCCTCATTGACACTACATTTAGATGACCAAATCCCAACATTGAATTTGGAAAGAAGTAAATCCAAAAATACAATGGCATTTGTTCGCGACTCATATGAAGATATTTTATGTTTAAATTCAAATTCACCAATAGTAATCTCTTCCCCCTTTTTTCCTCTTTCCTCTCCACCAGTATTTTTTTTATTTCCTTTTTTTTTTCTCTTTCGGAGTAATTTTCTGTGGCTTTCTTGTGAAATAGAAAAACTTCCATTTCTAATATCAATAACATTTTTGTATGGGGAGATGCAAAGAAATATTGCTTGTCATTATATACTTCGGAATAAATTCATTTTATCAATTTAAGTAAAAAATATTCTTTTACCTGTCAATGGCAGGCCAACATTTGATTGGTGAGTAACATCGTTGGAGACACTGCATTTTGACACCAAGCCCTCTCCAGTTTCAATATTGTCCAAGCACTCTTCTAGTTCTTTATTGTCCAAGCACTCTTCTGGTTCTTTATTGTCAAGCTCTCGACTTTTTCATTATTGTCTAAGCTCTTGACTTGTTCTTTATTGTCCAAGCACTCTTCTGGTTCTTTATTGTCCAAGATATTGACTTGTTCATTATTGTCCAAGCTTCGGCCTGTTCCATTATTCTCCAATATGATTTGTTGGCCTATATCCAGGGACATCGTCAATGCCAGCTCTGGTTGTGGATAATCCCCATGTTGACCTGGAAATTTGTAGGTATACATTTTATATAATTTTTTGCAAGTATTCAAGGTCACTATCCCCTTTCATAATTTAGTTAATTTAACCACGATCTTTGAAAAATAAAATTTTACCTTCTTGTCCTATTTGTGCTCCTGTTTGGTAGTTCATGGTGGATTCTACATCACCTTCACTTTCGTCATCAGATAGTATTATTTGATTGGACGATACTTGGGTGTGCTCTTTATTATTTGAAGTTGTATTAGAATAGGAATTTGAAGAAGTTATTGAACATAACTGACAGAGAAAAGTAAAATAAAATCAAAGACATCTGAAAATGTTAATAGAAATACCTTGTTTTAGAAAAGTAAAATAAAATCAAAGGCAGCTGAAAAAGTTAATAGAAATACCTTGTTTTACATCCAATTCATGATAGAAACTGTTCATGAACAGCTCTTGCTGTACTGACTCCACAATAGAAATAAATATTCTTTCTGGAGCCCGCATCAATGAACGAAGAAGCCTACCTCCTGCGTACAATGAAAGAACTATGCCTAGAGAAGAGACCTGTCTGGAAACTATGTGATCCCAGAATTCCTGTGTCCTTTCTTTTGCAAACACATGGCTTCTATCACTATCATTTTTAACCTTGGGCCGAGGTAAATCAAACATCGGAAGGCCCTCATCCTTCCAGTCCATATCAAGTTCAAAAGTAGATAAAATATCCTTCTCCATTCCAATGCTCCAACACTGTATAATAGAGAATCCTATAAACGAGTCCCTGGAGAATTCTCTATAAAGTCCCTTCGTAGGATTCGGTGTAAATTTTTTTTTTATTTCTTGCTGAAAATTGTGAAAGCTTTAGAAATCATACAAGAGTTTTCCATGTCAGCTAAAAAAATACAAGTACATGCCTCTTGATTCGTTTCTAAGTAGTACAAAAACTCCCACATGTGTTGTTCTGTCCATGGACTATCACAATTACACATATCCACAGCAACAAATTCACAGCTGACTGCTGCACCAAAAAATGGAATTAATCTGAGTGTGGTGACCAAAGATTCAAGATAACAACATTGACAAGCAAACTATGAACTATTTTCAACGTCGCCAATGGACAATGTACCCATCCTCTCTTTATCGATATATAGATTCAATATTTTCTGAGCATCAATTGGTATTTTGGTACCATTATCCTTTTCAGATTCGTTCTTTCTCTTTTTACTTGGAGATTTTACTTGCTTTCCAAAGCATAAAATACTGCACAGTTGGTGGAGATAGTTTGGTGCAATTTTATATATTTCAATGACGTTTTGGTAAGTGACATCCTGTGATCGATCACTTTGAACATCATTAACTTTGAGATATTCAACGATTGAATGCCTGGTTGACCTCTCGTCCTTGATTCATTTGCAATATTGATTTAAAGTTTTTGCGCAAACTTTTTTATCCACTGATGTGCTCATCCAAACCGACCCGTTGATTATATTGTCCACCACAACGGTCAATTCATCTTCATCAAGATCACGCAATGGTCTAAAACAATTAGAACCATAATTCTTTATTCTATTTGGAGCAAAATCATTCTGATTGATGCTCTTGGGTGAGCATGCCAAGGATCCACTTTTGTAAAGCTCGAATACAGACTACCATTTGCTCCATAGTCATTCTAATGTCAAAACAAGAGTTAGCTTGTCTTTAAGCCTCTCCTTATTTTGAACTTGAAAGATATCCATACATTCAGATTGGAAATACTGCAAACATATCAAATTGAATATTCCAGTTAATTTGCTAATTTCATAACACCGGAAGCAATCTAAAGACTTTGATTGATAAGAAGAAAAAAATTATACCTACCAAGCATCACTTGAAACATTTCCCTTTCCAAGGTTGGATGGGCTACCACAGGATATCCATTTCTCCCTTGCTTTTTCAACTTGAGAAATGTATGCAGTCTCTAAAAATTCCTTATTGGATAAATTCTGTTGTTTGAATAATTTGCTGATGATGTCCTAAGGAACATCTCTATGTAGAAGACGAGCTGTTCATTGCTGATACCTTTTCTGGAGCTGTTTATATTGATCATCTGCAATGATTATTTGTTGCGCATAAATAGTATGTTGCCCATCCAATATATAAAAATTTACTGTTGGCAAATTAATTTCTTCTTGATTTCCAGGAAGAAAGGATAATTTGGTCTCCTTATCAAAAAGCAATAGAATGGCATCTCTCAATGATGTTGTAAATGTATGGACAAGAGATATAACCATCTTTTGCACGACCTCCTCATCAACCTTTCAGTATTGTAACTACGAAGGCGCAACAACACATCTTGTTACATCAATGGAAAAAATGTTCTCATTGAACAAAAAGTATTTGATCTGCTTTTGTTGAACTTCTTTCGAACTTTCAAAGCTCTTAGTCACTTTCTGCAGCATTGCTTTAGAAGGAATTCCTTTGAGTTGTTTGAAGGAAGATTTGGCCACATATTTTACAATATATTGGAGAAATACTCTTCTGTTGTATGTAAGAATCTTTTCATGGCATACCTTTACCGGCTTCTTATTAATATTCATGCAATGCAATACAGAGGAAGTTTTTCCAGCCAGCATTCTTTTCCTCCATATCGACAAAATTCCTTTCTTCAAGGATGACATGGTTTCAATTCCGGAACGATTAGAAACCTCATACGAGGAAAAAACCCATCCTTGATTTTCATAGGAAATCAGATCTGGATCGGGACCACTTTTCATTAGATTTGATCGATAATTACAAACCATAAGATCAAGCTAGAAAAGGCAACAGTTTTCACCATTGACCGCTTCAACTTGAACTCGCAATTTCTCATCAGATTCAACGGGATCCGAATATGTCAATATTCCTATTCTAGAATGAGCTCCATCATCCCCCAAGTAGAAAAGATATAAATTTAGGTACAAATTATATGGTTCTTCCATCTCAACATACCATCCATTTCTGAATGGATGAAGGTAGTAGTGATCTGTTATCAATTCAAAGAGAGGGATTTCTTGGTAGTTACTGAGGCTCAACAACGCAACCATGCTTTATCTGCAAAATAGTCAATATGAGAATGCATACAATGTCTATAATTATAAATTAGTGTTTTAATATTAGATGTATACTTACAAATGTTCATGCTAAATTATGATCGATGGTTAAGGAACGACCCCTCATTTTAAAAATCAATTGATTGATTAAGAACAAATCTAATACCATTAACCATGAGAGATCGAATGCACATTTTACAGAGTCGTTTGAGATAAGGATCGATCATAGAATGAGCGATAATCATAGAAGGGGCGTCCGATCCTTCTTGTTTATGTGTATGAGTTAATCACATGTTTTGTATTCGAGTTTTTGTGAGTTTTTGTACTTAATTTATATGTATGTGAATGGTAATTACACATTGATTAATTGGAATACAAGTGCGTGATTGTGAAGAAGAAACACATAGTTTGACGAATTCATGGCTAACTGGTGAATGCAGTAGAGATTCAACGTAGTTCTGTATACTGCGATACTTAGCGTCCAAGTGCGAATACATCTGGTGTTCTATCCCATTAGTTAGAATATGTTAAATAGAAGGTTATGCGAAGATCGTAATGACATCCCTGCATTGCTATCGTTAAGAGAATCTTGATTATGCAACCCCCGTATTCACTTTAGGTTAGACTTCAACCTGTTTACAAGGTGATGTCGAAGGGGACAGTGAAAGGGGTTTTGTTGTGTATACACTTATCTCGTGAATGAAGGGTCAGCCGACCCTTATTGTCCTCAATCTTGTTTCAGTGTTCACCATTCTTCATATGCATGAATTGACACCCTCACCTTCGGAGGTTGAATATTTGGAAAAAAGTATATGCAGGTCACCCGATAATTTGAAAAGATTTCTAGTATTAAAAATGGAATTTACATGCATTGAATAGATGGAAACCTTAATTAAGCTTGGACAATTACTAGACAACAAGCTCTACAAATCATACAGAGATAATAAAAGAAACTTATTAAAGAGTATTGATTGGATTGTTTCTTATCTCTTCTTTTCCACTAGACCAAAGCATTTTGATTGTAACTAAATGGCTACCTTGGCTTTGTTAAAAATTCCCATTCAATGAAGGGGCAGCTGACCCTTCTTTTCCTAAGTATTCTTTTCATAATAGTTCTAGACTGCAAGAAGGGTCGGCCAATCCTTCTTATGTTCAACATCCTGGATACAGGTGAATTCTTGGATATAGGTGTTCACAATTTTATACTAAACAAAGGGGCGGCCGATCCTTATTTTCAGAGGTCAGAAGTCAGGATAAATATTGTCTATATGTTATAAATTAGCAAATCTCCATTCCCCACTATTTACCGTGGAAGTCGAGAGTTGGGAATTATTAACCCATCCTGCAATCTATAATGCGGGTTGCGGGATAGTAGAATTGATGGAATGTTTTAAGAAATATAGGTATCCGCAATGTATTTGTGTCTTCGGAAAAGGCGATGAAATCCTCATGTGGGGTACAAGAAGGGTCGACCGATCTTTCTTGTTCCGAGTATTCTGTTCAAAGTAGTTCTAGGGTGCAAGAAGGGTTGGTCGATCCTTCTTGTGTTCACCATTCTGGATATAGGTGAATTGTAACATATTGGTGTCTACAATTCTCTATTAGACGAAGGGGCGGCTGATTCTTCTTATCGCAAGTCGGGATAAATATTGTTGATATGTTATAACTTAGCCAATACACCAATCCCAACTATTCATTGCAGAAGTCAAAAGTCTGGAATTGTTGTCCCAGCCTAGGAAGGTTGAATATTTTTACAATTCACTCATAAATGCAGGGTCGGGCAACCTTTCTTCTGCCCAGTATTCTATTCAAAATAGTTCTATACTATCAGAAGGGTCGGTCGATCCTTCTTGTGTTCACCATTCTGGATATAGGTGAATGGTTGGATATAGTTGTTGACAATTTTATACTCAAACCATTTCATATTAGCTGCATAATTCTATTGTTCATGTAGTGTTGCTTTTAAATAAATTTACTAAAATTGGAAAATTGCAATTTTTGGCCAATTCGACCCTTAGACTATTAATGACTCGAATGCTTCCAAATGGCTCCAAATGCTTCTGATTTGGGTTTGAACGTGTTTGAAAGGTATTCAGACATAAAAAGCGACAAAATTTGCATCGTTCCTCTATACAACTTTTAATAAGCAATGTCTAACTGAGATAAACCAAGAACCCGTATAGAGGAAATTGTAGAAAGATAAAAAATACCTGACAATTTGAAAAAAACATTTGAAAAAAATTCATAACCATTGAGGTGTAATATGACACATTTATGTAGCTATTATAGTCTTGGAAACTTCCAAAAGACTTCAGCCACTTGGATTTACAATCAGAGAATCAAAGGCAGAATTACCAGGAAAATATATGTTGAAGCCCCAAGGGTAGATGGCTCCAAAAGACTCTTTTAAAGGATTTTGAATTTGGTCTCAAGTTATATGAAGGGTATTAAGACATAAAAAGGAACCTCATCGGTGATGGTAAACTAATATCAGAATACGTTTGCAACATCCATTTAACTTCAGGAGAAGTTGCGGAATTTTACTAGTCAAATCAAGGTTCAAAACCCCCAAGGGTAGGGGACAAATATGGCTTCCCAAATTTTGTAAGACCTTCCCAAATTTCTAAACAGAGACATGGCATTGATAAAGGAATTCAATGATCTCCCCAATGCATCATCAATTAGTTTCTATACTCTTCGTCAAATACCATAATGACATTTGAAGGAAGTCTAGTCTTGTGCAAATTGATGTTAATGAATCAAACTTATTCATAACATAAATGACACTCCATACATCAGCAAAATAACAAAGACTAACTTATACAATTCAAAATAATGTCTCTTCAAGCTCTGGCAACAAGATATAGGGAAAATGGCACCATTTATGCATAATTTGTTTGGTATTTTTACATACTAAGTTTCACTTGGTATTTCGACCTGAGATTATTCTGAGCATTAAATATAGAGTATATCTATCAGAATATAAATAAATGGATATTCTTGGAACATTACAAAAGATACTCTCCTTCTTAAATTGTTATTGCTACTTTTATAAACTTCTCAAGTCCTCCATGGGTACATCTCAGGACTGATTACATTGTCTCCGAAAAACCTATCGTGGCATCAACCGAATCTGATGAAGTATCACTCAATAGCTTCAGGTTCGATGCCATAGGTTTGGCCATGGCCTTGCAATCCATCATACTGAACCGCTTCAGAATCTCTACTGCATACTTCTTTTTCCAAGGAAGATTCTATCTTCACTTTGCCACACCTCCATGCCTAGAAAATTAATTAGTGCATCGTACCCAAGTCCCTTATCTCGAACTTGGCAGCAAGCTTCCTCTTTGTGTCAGCAATCAAACCATCCTCAACTGTCACAACCAAGTCATCTACATATAGTAGGAGTAATATCACTGGAATTCCTTCCTCAACCTTATAGTGAATCGTACAAGGCTTTCTTCAGGAAATTATCATTGGAATCCGCTTTACTCTTGGTAAATCCCAAACTAGTCAAGAAACTGTCAATTCTGTCGTACCATGCCCTGGGTGCCTATTTCGAATCGTACAAGGATTTCTTCAGTTTACACACATGAGTTTGCCTGTCATGTGTCTCAAACCCAAGCGGTTTCTCCACATACACTCCCTCTTCCACTACACCATAATTCAAGAAGGTTGTTCACATATCCCGTAACTTTCTAGATGCCTTCCATCTCTACCAGAACATTGTTAAGAGTGTGCACAGTCTACTCCAACATGTCAGCAAAGATGTTTCATTCTAGATAAGTAGCAATGGAATGTTGTACAGTACCATAGACCACTTAGTACCCATTACTTGCATATAAGTAGTAATAGCTTGTTCATAATTTAATGCAATTTTTTCTAAGTTAACTTGCATAATATAGTACATCCTAAATCTAGGAACATAAGTATGTATATGAGTGAACAACATTAATTTATTTAAGTAATCATATATTATACAAGAAATAATAATTCAAATACTTATCTTATTTGTTTGGTTGTTGGGTGGACTCCCTCTCAATCTTTTCTTCCTTGCAGGAACTACTGGAGTCTCTAACAGAGTGCTCTTCTTCTTGTGGGAGTTACTTTTGTTCCTGGGACAATCTCCTTCTTGTGATGAAAATGCTCCCTCTTGTTGTAATTCTTCTTGATGTGTTCTATGAGATCCTAGTGTTCACTATCCATGTTTTCTTTTCGATCTACAATTCCAGCTTCTTCCCATGATCATTCCTCCCACAACCTACTAAATGTGATGAGCTTCTTCCTAGCGAAAATTCCATGGATGAACGAATCCCATGACCTAGGAGGACCATTCAAGGTGGTCATCACTATTTCTCCATTCTCTATATTATATTCTTCAATGGCTTCAAGTTGTTCTTTTATTTGAGAGAGTCTGACCCTTGTAAAGTGTGATTGCATCATATCTGCATTTTGTATCTTGACATTCTTTAATTGATTCCTCAAAGTCATCTTCCGATTTATGTTCTTAGTTTCCTTCTAACAACTTCAGTGGTCAAGGAGTCAAACATCTCTTTGGATGTCTTTAGGGATGACACATGTGGTATGAGATGGTCCTTGATAGAATCTGTAATGATCCTCGTGGCCTTGACCAAGTTCTTCTTATGTAAGGCGTTAGCCTCATTTCCCTCTGGGACTGGAACCTCTTCACTTATGTCGGTATCCAATTCAATGAATTCTCTTCTACTAGGATTAACCCAATCATATACTTCCATGTTCGGAAGTTATCATCCCCTTCAGGCTTATCCTCAGGCTTGGTTTGGTGAGACATCTTAATGAAAAACTCAAATGGAAATAAAAGATTTAGATCTTACCAATGGATTTGGAGTTGGCTAGGGTTTGACAGAGAAACCGTAAAAATCCAAACTTGAAATTTCAAACTTCTAACTGGACATGGAGATGCAATTGACTGAGGCGACAACACTGGTGTGCTCAGATTTTGAAAAATCCACAAATTGGTACTAAGCCAAGTAGAGTAAACACTCCACTAGCATGGACAAGGTACAAGCTCTCCAAATTGCAAAGATGCAAATAAAAATGATCAAAATCTACTCTCCTTCTTTGTTCTCGTGAGTTTTATAAACTTCTCAAGTCATCCATGGGTCGAATTCCTTCCAAAGGGTTCATTCCAACTCAATTTGGGAAGAGATTCCAATGTGTGCCACTTGTCCAACAATTCTTAGTGACTCTCCTTAATATTCCCTCATTTCGAATGGGTGTCTCTTTGGCTGCCCTAACTCCCTTGTGCACCTGAGTTCTTGGAGGCTATTTTTATCCCTAACATGTCATATATTTTAGATGTCGGCATTCAGGTCTGATTTCTATCATAGGTGTCATAGCATCTTCATCATTGTTGTCACACTGGAGGCTAGGGAATCTAGCCCAAGTGTCACAATTCTTCTAAGATGCCTCTTCATCTTCCATGGTACTTATTCTTCCACTCCAATTCGACCTTTAAACATGAATCATGCCGGCATGAATAATACCTCTTAAACTACCCCAAGTATGTTACCCTTCATCTTGAACTCGAATTGGTGAGAGAATCATGCCAAGTGTAGTGGGGAATCTTGCCACAAATGGGTCCCACAACCTCTTAATATGTGTCCTCATGGTCCAAATTATGCACAATGGTCTCTCCAATTCCCAATTAGGATGGGAATCTTTCAATCCTCTAAATTCGTACTAGGCAAGTAGAGTAAACACTCCATAATCATGGACAAGTTATGCTCTCCAATATGCAAAATGAGAAATGATAAAAAACCACTCTCCAATGGCATAGATATTATTGGTGATTGTATTGGAATATTCCATGGTAATGATATTGTCATGAGATCCCTCTAAGGTTTTGGAATGTACTATGAGCTCTATGATGTAAGGGTTTGAAGGTGAAAATAGATGAATTCTATTGGTGATTATTTCTGGATTTTGATTACACTCTTTGGAGGCATATTGTTCTTCTTATTCATATTAGGGTGGCAAGATCAAGCAAAGATAGGATATTGAAGTCTCCTTTGGGTTGGTGCTTGTGATCTCAGGGAGTTGGGGATTCCATCCAATTGGTGCTAGTAAAAGTATTGAGTTGGACTTTACTGAGGTCTAGAGTCTTATCTATAGGTTGGAAATTATGAAAACCAAGGGGTTGTACCTCGTTCTAGATGGAGCTAGTAAACAGAGGAGTTGGAGCTTCCTTAGGTTTCTATCCTCCTTCCAGTTGGTGCAGTTAAATCATGGAGTCAATTCCTTCGAGAGAGTCTGATAGCTGGATCGAAGATCTCTAGACCACATGGACGAACATGGAAGTCTCTACTCCGCAGATGAGGTTCGACTGTTCTATCATGGATCAAATTCTGATCTGATTTGATTATAAGAATGAGACTCCATTTAAATGCACAATGTTTTGATATCTGGAAATATGTTTTTTTTTTTCCTTGGAAAATGTCCATAATTTTAATATCTGGAAATATGTTATAAATGATTATGTCGCTCTAAAAAGACTACAAAAAACTGCATCGATGAAGGATCAAACAAACAATAATGCAACAGAAATGGATATCGTGTTGCATGGAATACATGATCATGTGAAAGATAAATTTGGAAGGTGTTCATCAAGTGGGACAAGGTACAAAATCTCTGCACAAAGGGACCCCATTCTTAGCATTATTTTTGTCCCGAGTTCCTAAAAAGATCGGGTAAATAGTTCATGATCTTTGGAGTCCAAAGAAGGCTTAAAATGTATAAGGGAAGTAAGCTTAACACCTTAGGGGGCCTACAAACTTATTCCAATAGGCCCAAGCACCTAAAATATTAAGCAGAGGCGCTAGAGCATCAACTACACAACACGTTAGGCAACGATGAGGGCGCTAAGTGGTAGGTGTTGGTTCATCCAACAATACTAAGAGGTGGGGGGGGGAATCAATATTGCCTTTTTCAACCCTTTTATATAAAATTAGTATTAAGCACAAGTTAAATAATCATTCCCAATGTGAATAGAACAATTACAAATTTGAACACACCGATACAAAATTGTTCTACAGGCACCAACTTGATGGAGAACTTAATCCCATGAATTCTTCTACTGCTATAGAAAGGATGCTCCTACACCCCTAGTTTTCTACCTGCTAAACAAACAAGGATGCCCCACCACCCTAAATCTCTACCCACGACTAGAAGGATGAAACAATTCCCTTAGAAGGCCTGAACCTGCCCCAAGAAGCACCCAACAAACCTCTAATTTATGATCTTGCTTCAGATTTTCAAATCTTGCTTCTGATATGCAATTACCAAAACTTGATAGACACCTATGGTCCTCTTCATACATTTGACTTGTATGGTTATATATATTTTCAAAGAAATTTATTATTGGAGAACTTTATTAAGGAAAATCATGCCTCTTCATAAAAAATATATTGGATCATGCATCGATTCATCATTGATCTTCATAGTCTTTCAATCTTGTTTTAATTAGTAAGGAATTACTAATTATGAACCCTTGCCATCAATATGTCCCATCAGTTAAATGAAAGGGTAACGTCTTTGACCCCTACTGTCCTATAACGCTCTATAACAGTCTTTCAATTGCTTTAATCTTTAATTCAAAGAGCTATCCGTGTTTTTTTTTATTTATCTACTGCGATCTATGTTTTGTTTTTTTTAATCTGTTTTTCAATTGCTTTGATATTTGCAATTTATGAATGCATTTGATTTGTTGGTTCGGATTTTTCTTAACTCACTGTTTGGATGTTATTATGTAATTATGTTGTGATTGTGTAATTGAAAGGTGTTTTCTGCTGTTCATGTGCAGGTTGACATGGAGAAGCCACATAGGTAGGAAGTCTAGCACGGAGGAGACACGTGGGTAGGAGTCCCGATGTGGAGGAGTTGCGTGGGCAGAAGGTGTGATGTGAACCGGCCACATCATATCCATACGTGCCAGCGACCGTGAAGGATGGGCGAAGGTGGTTTCATAAATGGAGGAAGGCAGTTTTCCTTACCGCCCTTCCAACTTGTGAAATCATGTGGTGCTGCCACGTGGAGAGCGGTTTTAGATTCTGCAACCACCCATCCCTCCATCCTAGCATACATGTTGGGGATGCGGATCGAAAGTGGGACCCTTGATTTTTCCTTGCCCGATTGATCTTTTCTGCCATTTAAAATGGTTTGTACATTGGCATGGAGGTGATCCTGAGGATTGTATCACTCGTGTGAATAATATCATCATGTTTATGATGGATTGTGTTTTATGTGTCACAACGTATAGATGATATCCCGCCCCACTATTATAATTAATTTCACGTTTATGATGGATTGTGTTTATGTGTCACGACGTACAGATGATATCCCGCCACACTGTGATAATTAATGTCACCATCTTTTCTGCATTGATATCCTACCACACTGCCCTAGCCGCCCACTATTCAAACTCTCTGTGTTTGCTAGTTTGGAGCTCTGTTTTCTCTCAGGACCGAGGTTTGCTTTTGCTGAGGTGGAACCGAGAAGAGTGTTGGGAGGGTAGAGCAGTAAGATTGGTTTGAAGAATCGACGACTAGTTTTTCAATTGGCAGGTATTTATATTATTCAAACCATAAATCTAAATCTGTAACAGAGTATGCTTATTCATCCTCTGCGCTAAAAACCATATCTTCCATGGTTGTCAAAAATCAATGCAATGACAGTTTCAAGTTCATAGTAATTTAAAGTCGTTGAACATTTTAGATTCTTCAGTTTTCCTTCCACCTTTGTCTATCTTCTTTGGATTTCCAAAATTTATTTCCACCCTTGTCTTTCTTCTTCAGATTTCCAGAATTTATTTCCACCCTTGTCTATCTTCTTTAGAATTTATTTACAGTCCATTCATATGATTTCACATCGTTATATTTGCAAAATCATGCATTATTCATTACTGGGCTAAATTAACGGAATTAACAGGTTTAATGTCGATTGCCGCTAGCTTGCATACGTTTTCTGTCTGGTGATGTAGTGTATTATTTTCATATATTCCATATTGTTTTTCTGCAAATCCTCTAGCATTTGGCTAGGTTTGTTGGAAAAAAGATAATGACAAATGAACTCATAAAATTGAAACATGTTTTTTGTTTTTAATATCATTTTGCAGTTAATATTCACTATAGTATACAACTGATCTATGTAAACATTATACTTTGTTTGAAATATTTGAAATTGATAAGTTATGTCTTAATTTATATAATATTGATTACATTTCTTTTATAAATATATATAATTTAAGTATTTAATTTAATTGAGTAAAATTAAGCAATCAAATAGCTTTAAACAAATTTATTAACATATAATTGTTTGCCAATACACTATCTTGGCTAGAAAAGTCCCATGTATTGGGTAGTTAAACATGTTGTATGACTCAAATTGTTGGATACAATGAGAACACATGTGAGTCTTGCATACGATACCAAGGCACTTAGGTGAAGAGATAAAGTTGATAAAAATGTTCTTAAAATTAAGTGAATTTTAGCAGAAAATTGGTGAATACCCTTGTCTGTCTTAATTTGCAGGTTGATAATGAATAAAAGAAAACAGTCCATTAATATTGGGCATTGGTCATAAATGAATCCAATATCATGTTTAGCATAAAATTAGTGAATACTTAGATGCGATAAACCAGAGCATAAACATATGAATTCTGATTTCATATTACTTTCATCAAAGCATGAAGAATAACACAATGGAAAAGATTTACTAGAAATAACAATTAAAGAGAGAAAGGAAGGAAATTTACAGACTGTCATTTAACTGGAAATAACAATTAACAGAGAAACTAGGAAGTAAATTTACAGACTATCATTAATGAATAGTTTTGTCATCAATGGTACAATTATATTCAACACATTCCAAGCAACACATGCATGCCTTCCTTGTTCCCAGGCACACCATAATGCTAATTAAAATTTAAGCAGCATACCATGTTGGAAAAGGAATTTAACAGTGACGACAATGCAGATAGTGATGCCATTAGTTGGAATGATTCTAACTGCGATTAACCAGACAAAAACATTCTTTCTTTTTTCCTTTTAAAAAAAAATAGAAACAATATACTTTTGGGTCTGCTCTTCCCGAGAATGACGTGAATGACATAGCAACTTCTACTTCACCGAGTGTAGCACAGATCAAGTCTGGAATAATCAAAGCCACATGGCACAATATTAGTGTTCCATGTGTCACCCTGAAGACTAGATTTTGATATTTGAACGACAAAATTTACAAACGTTTTGCTACAAAGATTTTGCTGTCAAATTGATTTTTTTTTAGAAAAAGCGAGGTCGCTCTTTCGTCAGGTTGTTCCATTTTGGGGTGTTGGAAGTAGATGCTGAGGATAAAGAGCATCTGTTGCTTCCCCTAGGGATGAGTTTTTCGGAGTGGCCAAAGTAGATATCAACAGTTTAAACACATATTCCATAAGAACATTGCTTCGCACATTTTGCTGGAAGGTGGAAATATGCACAGAGAAAGATCAGCCGCTCTTTCTCCAAGTTCTATTTTTTCAATTCCCTCGTAAAAGAAGGCGCAGACGATCCTTCTTCTTCCCAATATTCTTTTCATTATAGGTTGAGACTAAAAGAAGGGTCGGTCAATCCTTCTTCATCTTCACAATTCTGGATATCGTTCAATTTCTACATAAAGGTTTTCACAATTATCTACTAAATGAAGGGGTGGCCGACCCTTCTTACGGTGTTCACCATTTTAGATATAGATGAATTGATGTACTAGCCTTCGTAGGTTGAATAATTTTACAATTCCCTCATAAATGAAGGGGCGGCCGACCCTTCTTCTACCCAGTATTGTATTCATAATAGTTCTAGAATGCAAGAAGGTTCGGTAGTTCCTTCTTTCTTTCGCTATTCTGGAAATAGGTGAATTGTTGGATATAGTTGTTCACAATTATCTCCTATTAAATGAAGGGGCAACCGATCCTTCTCTTCGGAAAATGGAATTTGGGACAAACATTTTTATATGTTAGAACTTAGATGATGTCTGGGTCCTTACTATTTATAGCGAAAGTCAGAATTCAAGAATTGTCGACATAGCCTTTGTAGATTAAATATATTTAAATTTATATCATAACTGAAGGGTCGGTCGACCCTTGCTGTGCTCAGTATTCTCCCCCTCTTCACAATTTTGGAAATACATGTATTGACGGCCTAACATTCGTAGGTTGAACATTTTTAATATTCAGTCATAAATGAATGGGAGGGAGATGCTTCTTCTACCCAATATTATTTTGGTAATCTTTCTAAACTGCAAGAAGGGTCATTCGATCCTTCTTGTGTTCTCTTCTTCTTCAAGAAGGGGCAGCTGATCCTTGAATTCGAAAAATTGGAAGTACGGACAGACATATTTTTATATATTATAACTTATTTTATATCTTTGTTTAAAATAAATATGATTTTTAATGTCCTCGTATTATTTTATATTTCATAAAATGCTTTTGAACTAGATTTTTGCTCCCAACAATGTGTCCTGTTATTTTATATTTAAGATATCGTTTATGAAATGGATTTGGTACTCAACAATGTGTGGACCTGCTTTTGAATAGAATGAAAGTAGCTGAGGGAATCTCTTTTCCAGAAAGAAATTTTTTGCATAATATCAGCATTAATGTTGGATGTATCATTGTAAATGTTAAATCGACTTTAAATGCAATTCTTCCATTTCCCTATCCATCGGAAGTTGCAGGTACATTTTCAAAGGATGTTGGTGGTTATATTCAATGGCTTGTATCTGAGATCGTTAACCATATTGGGTCCGCTCTTCGCGAGAATGAGGTGAATGATATACCAGCTTCTACTTCGACGAGTGTAGCACATGTCATAACAACTGAGAATGAGGTGAATGATATACCAGCTTCTACTTCGACGAGTGTAGCACATATCATAACTACTAAGAATGACGTGAATGATATACCAGCTTCTACTTCGACGAGTGTACCACATATCATAACAACTGAGAATAGATCTTATTTTATTATGATAAAAGTTAAGTTGTTACATAAGTGTTTAGAAAGCAAGGATTGCATTTCCATGGGTTTGGTAACAAATGTGAGTGGGACAGATTTTTTTGGGGGAACATTTTTGGGTGACTTCTCCTTTGGTGTTTTGGTGAATGAAGTGGTGTTTTCTTGTATGGAATGTTGTCCAGGGTTGAGCAGTGGAAGTTTTTTTGTATGGCCGATTAAAAGAATCATCGATTTTAATACAAAAACATTGCTTTCTGTTGCAAGCAATTTCAACAATAATCAATCTGAATCTGCATTGAAAGTATTAAGAGAAAATCACAATGTCAGGTTTCTGGGACAAAAAGTTAATTTGATACATCAATGTTCTTTAAAGCCACAGTATGTTGCTCGGGGAATAGTGTCAACTGTTTTTGAGGGAGAGATTGTACAATTCAAAGCACTAGATGTTGGTGAGTTTGGTATTTTAGTTCATAAAGTATTCTGCAACTGCGATGGTTGTGGTGTATTTGAAGTCTCCCTTATAAGATGGCTTGCAAACCATTTGCTTGAACTCCATGTGATGTTCCTTTGGATGTTATACTAAAAAAGAAAGCAGTGAAGTTATGGTCAACTTTTGGAAAGTGTTTGAAGAATGTCCTTTACAGATGGTCCTTCTAGGTACTCCCCATTGTGAATATATAGATGTTAAAGGTAATGGAAGAAAGCCATACAATTCCGTAAAGCGGCAAGATGGAACTAAAATTTCCGATAGAAATTCAATATCGGTACCTTACAGGCCTACAATAAATCAGGGTGCATTCCTTTCAAACATTGCCACCGAACATTGTGGCTAAAATTTTTGTATATAAAAAATTCCACTTCAACCGATAGTTGAATGTCGGAAGAAATTTGATAGTATGAATGGAAATCCAAAAAAACAGTATGTTATAAATTCTATAGGATCAAATGCTCCTGTGGCCAAAGAAGGAGATGACAGAAAAAGAAGCTTGTTTACAATGAGATTAGACATAAGAGACGTCTATCAAAATGCATGGTATAAATGCAATGGGATAAAAAAGAGCAGTTTCTTAAATTATAAAAGAATGTTCATGAATGGTGATGTGGGAGCTGTGCACGGTAACAATGGCTTGGAAAAATCTAGGGCGAACACTATTGCACTGGTAGCTACTATTAATAAAATTGTAGAAGAGAATTCAGACAAATCTCTACATCTTACATGATTAATCAGTGGAGATGGAACAAAGACAACCTTGAAATTATTGCCTGTGAATATGTCCCATGGTTTGCTGCAACAAATGGCTAATGTTGAAATCACAAGAACTGGTTTGCCTCCAGTATCACAATCCTCCTTTAGCAAGGTGATGGGAGAAGATTTTCCAGATGTTAAAATTTCTAAATCAAACTCCTTTGCAAGGTGTAATGAGTGCATTACAATATAGGATAGGCTTAAGGTGACCATTGATCCAGTTGAGGTGGAAAAGTTGCGAGCAAACCAAGCAACTCATAATAAATATATCGCAAGTTGTCGCTAGCTCTATTATTCGCATAGGTCGGCTTCACAGAAACATCTGAAGACTTGTTTTAGTATTGTTCATGACAAAATGGATAAGTCAAAGACTTCCATTCCAAGGATGGGTAAGAAGGGAAAATATTTTAGTAATGTTATGAATCTTCCCATATCATTGACTGGAATGTTGACTCATGGGCACAAGACTGGGGGTTTTGGTCATTTCAACCTCTCATTTTTAGAGATGGGATCGAATTTCACTATGACATCCCTCGCTAAATGCTTGAAGTGTCTTGAAGAACTAGTGGTTGATAAATATGGTGATTTTCTCTACATAGGCGGAACATATAAGCACCAATTGAATGATTCTCTATTGCAATCAGACTCATATGAAAAGTGTTCGATATACATACAAGATGTAATGCAAGATGATGTAATGTGTGTTGATGGTACTAATCAATGCATGACAAATAGAAAACTACCACCCATGTTGTTGTTGCAAATGGATAATTGTTCAAGCGAAAACAAAAACCACTTTGTATTTGCATTTTTATCTCTTTTAACAACAAGGAGAGTGTTCGAGATAGTTGAAGTTGGATTCCTCCCAATCGGACACACCCATGAAGACATAGATGGAACTTGTGGTAGGTTATTAGCAAAGTTAATGTGCAAGGATATATTTTCACTCCCAAAAATTATGGATACGTATAGGACATGTGAATATCAACATTCCTTTGTTCCTTATCTAATTGATGAAGTTTATGATTTTAAGAGTTTTGTGAAACCCCACCTTTTGGATGGAAATGCCAAAATCATCGGTATCAAAAAATGCCAGTTTTTTAAATTTCAGCTCATAGATGACATTCCAGTCATGCAATGGAAGGAATCACTTCGGAATGAAGATTGGTCGTCTCCTATTCAACTCTGGCGGTCATTGCCAGATGGTAGCGCAGACTTGCCAGTGGGACAACCTAGGTTATTAAATTTGCAATAAAAAAGTCCTTCAGAGATTGACGAAATAAAAAACGGAATAGAAACATATATTTCATTCTGGAATCAAGGGATTGAGAAGGGAGGTGAACAATTTTGGCATCCCAAGTTAAATTATTGGGAGGCTATACTTAAAGCTTTGGACAGTCCCTTTGAGAGTTTTGATCAGTCATCAACTAACTTTTGGCTATTGACAAGCCATGATATTCGTATTAGTGAACCTACAAGATCTGAACATGAAATTATGGATGTTTATTTGAAGGAAAATGTTCCTGCTTTGCGGGATTGCTATGTTGGACCACTGTGCAACAAGCCTAGAGATTAATTCATTCCAAGAGTGGATGTTGTAAAGGGCCAAATGGTCATTGCGCAATCACCAGATCCAGATTGTTCAATCTGGTTGGGTAAGGCTATTGGTGATATTTATCAAGAGTCAGATGCTAGTATTGTTGGGTCTTATAAAGTAGAGGTGCAATGGTGGAAGCCAACATGAGCATCGAAGGATTTGAAGGTCTTATACAATAATGGGTTGTTGGTGCAGAAGAAAATATGATGGTCAACGTAAATAGCATCATATGGGCATGGTCACCAAGGCAAGGATGAGCAGGAGAAACAATTAGGATAAACGAGAAGGGCCTTGCAGCAGTCAGGGCACAATGAGATAATATGGTTTCTAAATAGTAGAAAAAATTGGTTTCTAAATTTCTCTATGTGGCATTTTTAGGCAACAAAATTGTTGTGTTTCTAAATTTCCACTTGGTCAACAAAAAGTTGTAATTTTTTGATACGAACCGTTACACCAAAACCTAGAGATGTTAGTGAAGGTGAAGGCTTCCCACTAGGATCTTAACATCCCACCACACTCCGCAGTCTAGACTCTGGGCTGGATGTGTGCCCGTACGGTGGTGTCCCCTTTGCACCGTACGAGCCCCGGGCAAAAACTGCAATGCCGACGTTTCCACCCGCTCTGTGACTTGAACCTTGGTGGAGGCTCTGATACCAAATGATACAAACCGTTACACCAAAACCCCAAGGTGTTAGTGAAGGCCATCCACTAGGATCTTAACATCCCACCACGCTCTGCAGTCCAAACTCTGGGCTGGATGTGCGCCCATACGGTGGTGTCCCCTTTGAGCCGTATGAGCCTCGGGCGAACACTGCAATGCCGACGTTTCCACCCGCTCGGTGACTTGAACCTTGGTGGAGGCTCTGATACCAAATGATACGAACTGTTACACCAAAACCTCGAGATGTTAGTGAAGGTCGTCCACTAGGATCTTAACATTTTTCATTTTCATTAAAGTTTTATAAAAGGAAAGGCCATTAGAAGTGGTTTATCCACTGCACTTAAAATCAAGTAATTTTTTTTTTCAGTGGAAAAAAGTCATACTATTGATTTTCATTATGCATGAATCAAATAGTACAAAAATACATAAATCTTGTACAGACTTAATATGTGCTCAAAAAAGCCATCAGCGATCAACTTCATCCATCAAAGATCAACAATGTTCAAGTATAACAGAAGAAAAAACAAAAAACATGGACCTATGACTTTGTCACAACTAATATTGATCAAATAAGTTGACTGTTCCCTTATCACAGCTTTGATTTTCAACGAATTCTTCCCAATAGACATAGCCTTCATCTCCTCCATGTGATTCCTTAGATAGGTTATCTACAGTCATGTTGAATTGCCTTTAAATATGTTCAAAAGTAATATCTTTAAAGATTCAAGTTGATTATGTAATACCCCATTTTGACCCTTAGGATATATTGGTTTTTAATGTAAATATGGTATACATGTGATGTATGTTTTCCTAGCGTGGAGCTCAAGGCCAAAGCCCCACTAGTGGATGCTTGAATTTTATTTAAAAGGAAAGTATTATATATTATGTTACCCATGTGCAATTAAGGCATGGAGCATTGTAAAAATGATGTAAATAAACATCATGCAATAAAATACCAAAACTGGCTATGGGAGCAAATAATGAGAAGGGGCCATGTGTATCCACTAGGGAGTGGTGAAGGGGTTGTGGGATTGAACCATAGGCTGCCATATGCCATCTTGTGAACCCATTTGACTTACCTTCCTGACATTTAATTCTGTTGTAAGGAAGTTGTTGAAGATTTCAGTCCATGGCTTCAATGGAGCATGGGCAGCCCAGAAATTCGTATGGCAGAGTATGGGCTCTGTTTTCTTGTACCACAAGTCACCCTACCTCATGGTGGTTGCTTCTTTCTCATTCCTATTCCATTGTGGAAGAACCCAACATCATTTTTCATCAGAAAACGAATTGCCAGCAGGGAGCAAAACCAGAAATCGCAACTTCGCAAGAACCCACGTTTTGAAGAGCCATAAACGCCCATAATTGGTATTTGACAGTGAAATCCAATGGGGGATCCATAGATATGAACCTTGGGGAAACCTTGAGAGTATTAGATACCCCGAAATCCATTGGAAAACCCAGTTTTTATAGCCCAGAAAACAAGTGACGGAATTGAGTTACTTGATGACAAAATTGTGAAAATCCAAGTGTGGATGTTTGAACAGAGGATTGGATTGCTTGAATCTAGCTTGAGATGTCTGTAGCTCTGGGGTTGAGCTCATTGGCTTAGCATTCTCCTCCTTTGCTTATTGCATGCTTGATAAACCCAACTTTGTGTTGGATTAGCATGATTGTTTGAGTGAAACCATGGCTGTGAGTGAGCCCATCTAGTTCCTCCTTAGTGGATACACAACCCAGCTTGGGGGTGGTCTCTTAGCTGAAAGAATACAGGATGGACAAAGACCTATGGTTGGGTGGAACTTTGCTCCCCCATAGCTAGTTGTTTGGATAGCTTCATCATAAAGATAAGTGTTCTATGTGGTTAAAGTATGATCATTTTGTGTTTTGTCTTGTATGTTTAATTACTCATGTTACTTGGATGAAATGATTATCTTAAGTTAGTTTCCATGATGCTTGTGCATAGTATAAGAATGGGATTGATTATTATGTGAGTGTTTCATTATTTTGCCTAGAAGAAATAGGCTGATGCATCTCCTTCTGCATGTATGTTATTATGGTTATTCTGCTGTGTTTATTAATTGAGTTGTGTTAATTCTATGTTCTGCAATGTCTTAATTAATGACTGTTGTTTAGATGCTGAATGCATGATGAAATTGTGTGCATATATAGTGTTTAATTCCATTGTGCTTGCTGAGTATGAATATGTATGCACAAGTTTTATTTATCCATGCATTTCTTAGCATTTTGAATGGGGCTGAGATTATCAATAAGCCCGGTATGTTTGGTCATGCTCCCTCCCTTGCATTGGATTGACGGGAGGGGATGTGACAGAGTGGTATCAAAGCCCATGTTGCAGCACTGGGGCTGCTTGGGCCAAACTCTGAGTTACAGGCAGGTAACAGAATGTTTTAAGGTAGTATTGGTGAAGTTTTGGGCATCATTTTGATATGAAAAAATGGTAAGATCAGAGTTCTCAGATGTGGCAGAGGATCACACCATTGCATAGAGCTCTCCAAGAGATTTCCAATGGTACCAAGCTTTCCTTATTTGGTTAAGGGACAAGGGAGATATGAGCCCCGCAAGTGCACAGACTGCGCACAGATTACATGCAGGTTGCGCACAGATTGCGTGAAGGTTGCACACAGATTGCTCGCATGTTACGCGCAGGTTGCGCACAGGTTGTGCGTAGGTGGCGCACAGGTTGCACATAGGTTGTGCATAGGTTGCACACAGGTTGTGCGCAAGGGGCGCACAGGTTGCGCACAGGTTGTACGTAGGTGGCACAGGTGGTGCACAGGTTGTGCATAGGTTGCACAGGTTGCAGAGGGGTTAAAAAAAAAAGTAAAAAAAAGTAAAAAAATGTGAAAAGTGGAAAGTAGTCAAACCCAAAATTTTATAAAAGATGAATGGTGCATCAGAACAAAGATCCGTGAGTTGCTGAGTGTTCTTTTCTATATGGACTAACTTCGCTTGGTAGAAATTTTTTCCTGAATATTTATATATTTGCTTCTACAGGTGGTTGAAGTTGACAGTTTAGGATATTTTACAACTGTGAAAAAATGTGCAGAATTGTGGAGAAAGTTGTCATTTTTTAAGCAATGTAGTTTCCACACCCGAAGTTGGAATTGAGCAAGTGGATAGGATTTGGAAAGATTATCTAGCAGGGAAAAATGGTGCATAACCTGAATTTGAAGGAGGTTATCATACCTCATAGTTATGCAGAGTAGAAAAGTGCCAGTGGCTGTTTTGGAAAAATTGTTGTCAATATGGGCAACTTCTAGAATTGCATGCCTGGAAAGTAGCAAGTTAGAACATTATGCATGAGTATATGTATTGAATTGATGCTTGGTGATTAAATCATATCTAATTATTCCTTGTGTGTTTGATAGAGGCCATGAAATCATACCAGCTATGATGTGGAAGAGGAATCCCATGCGGCGATGAAGGATTGGAAAGCGAGAATCCCTTAACCCTGTTTTGCTACTGTATTTATATTTTATGAGCTTGATGTGTAGAAAATTATGACATGAGAATGCTGAAAATGCCAGATATTAGAGGGATGGCATGAATATGCATCGGTTGAGATATTAATAAACATTGCACTATGTATGCACAGATGTTTGTGCACACATATGATATTACATAATGGTAAAAGTAGTGAGGTTCTACATATCCAATGAACCCCTAATGGTAAATATTGTGGTTGATAATCACTATTGGTGTTGGTTTTTTTTGTAGGAACAAAGACAACAGAAGCATGGCTAAAGGTATTGATGATGTTGTTGCATGAGCCCAACAACCTTATGAAGAAAAGGTTAGGGCAGCAAATCCATGATCAAGAGGTTGGTGGAAGAATTCTGTAATCCTCTGCAAGAGACCAATGGATCAGGTAACATCAAGGTGTAAATTGAAGCCATGTAGGTAATGGCTTACTTATGATGATTGCATAAGTGTTGAAAGAGGAGTGGGTAGGAATCCCTTGAAACATATTTAATAATCATAAAATGATATGCATTTACAGTTGAAATGCATTCATGTGAATGCCATACTACCATAGTGTGGTGGAGCATGGAGTGGCAAAGGAAAGAGGCCTCATACCATGTGATAGTTTAGAAATTTAGATTGCATTCATATAAAATATATCGTGCCATGTGTATGTTGGTTATGAGCTTAATAATCAAAGCAAGTGAGGACTGGTGGACCTGATTATGGTAATGCATGCTATATGAGGTGGTCATGTTTCGGCCATAATATGTTTGAATGCATAATATCCATGAACCAATGCAAGGTAGCATTGAGTGAATATGCATTAAGAAATTTTATAAATCTTGTGGCTATGCCTTGAATGAATGCACTTGAAAATCTTGTGTAAACATTGTAGATGTGCATGCATGTGTGTGGATGCACATGTTGTGATGCATTGTGCGAATGCACGGTTGTGATGTGTATGATTCATTGCAATTAGATAATAGATGAAATGATGAATTGTTGAAAATAATGAGATCATTTCATGAGCTTCTATGAATGTAGAATAGTAAGTGCATGAAGAGGGAAGTCATGATCAATGGGCTATCGAAATACTCTGTGGAAGGGTAGAGTTGTATAAATCATAGGATTGAGAAATGATGAGTATTTAAAAGTTTCATTTAAATTGCATGAATGATGTGATTGTACCTTGCAATTTTAGTATGATAATGATGCACGTGAAGTAAATGAGTTTTGGTGATATTGATATGTTAATAGCTTGAAGTGTTTGAGTTATGGAATGTTATAATTCTGAAAATGCTTAAGTGACTGTTGCAGTAATCAAATATTATATGCATGGAGACTTACAAGTGTTTGGCTAGTTGAAGTTTCTGATTACAGGTAGATTGTTCAAGGCATGGCAATGAGGGTAAAACCATGATGAAGGCTAGAATCTACCATGTGAAAGAGCTAAACCTCATGAGAAGGATTTCATGGTTGTGAAATAGTTTATGTGCAAAACAGATTGTCAATCCAGATTTGTAAATCTCAGAATTGGAATTTTGCTAATAAATGACTAATGACTATTTGGCTTATATAAAATGTGTCAGGAGGACATGCTGTAAGTGGATGCTCATGTATGGCAGCGGGCGCAATACCATGATGTGAAGAGTGGTGTCACTTACATGAGCCAAACAATAGGAGGCTGACCTTATGGTTGAAACAAATGAATTTCTATAGGAGACAGAACTATAAATTCATATTGAATTTAATTATTAGTGCCATTGATTGGTTATGAAACAATCAGGTTTGAATTTTAATGCTAAATGTTGCTGACTATTTGGCTATTTAATAAGTGTGCCAGGAAGACACATAGCAGTAAGACCAAGAGAGAGGGCCTGCAAAATCCAAACTTCATGGGAAGGGATTCCATGATTTGGAAATGGGTTTTGGGTGAAATGCCATTAGACATTATTAGCGTCTCATCTGCACTACATGATTGGTGAACAACATGAGTGATATGGTCAATACTATGTCAGCATGACATATGAGGGTTATAAAATATAAAAGGAGTTGGGATGGAAAACCCAGGGATTGTCAACTTAGAGAAGGAGCCCCCATTCCTCATTAGTGAAGATAAATTACATCTACAAAATGGATAAGTGTTCTCTAAACCCAGACTGATATATATCTATATATCTATATATATATATATATATGTATATGGACATCTCTAATTGTTAGAATTACTATGCAGAGCATATTCCATTTGTTTATATTATTCAGACTGCTTGAAGTATGATTAGGACCTACACAGTTCACATCAGTGAGGAGTGCACACCTTTCTGGTGCTGAGTTATGTTAGGGATGCCAATATTGACTACACCTTAAGGGAATGGACGCATTCCTAGTGTTTCAATGTCGGATAGTGAATGTTATGAAATATCTTTATAGTTTTAGAGCAACAATACTGATGAGCTTGCTTATCCATCTTGTGTTGTCAGCTTATACATATGCAAATTGGTGCTGCACATTAAAGGGAAAAGTGAAGAAAATGGTAATCAAGAGGACTGTATGAGTAGTGGAAACCTTTGTGAAGTGTGATTGGGTATCATGGGGCCATGATAGCCTGCAGTTAAGAAAGTCACCTAGAGAGTTCCTAAAGGGAACCGCTGGTTTGCACAAGAGAAGGAGTGCCATATGTGAAAATTCCCACATAAGATCCAAAGAGATGATGTAAACCTCACAATGAAAGAATTTAGGAATAATAGAAGATGAGAGAAGCATTAGAACATAGATCCAAAGAAGCTCTGATTGAGGCAGAATAATTACACATGTTACATAAAACTGAATAGTAAACCGGTAAATATATAATGCTGAGGATGAGGATTCGAATTCACTAGGTGTAATTCGAATTAGCCTTCATGCACATATCCATAATTAGTGGAGAGTCATCAAAGCATAACTAGGAGTCCACCTTCTCATCAGTGAAGTCATTAATGCACAAGTAATGGTCAACCGGGAGTCAAACTGAGTCTAACTGAGTGTGTTTGGTGTAGCTAGCACATGGAAGCACTAATGTAGTGAAGGAGGCTTAGTGGAGGGCACAGATGGAGCTAACTGGAGTTAGAACAGGCTGTCTAGTCACACTGGAGGTCCATCGGAGTGATAAGGTCAGTTAGGAGTTAGTTAATCCTTAAATCAAGGAAAGAACTGAAGATAAATGAACTCAAATGGACTGGTAGGTGAAGAAAGGCGCCCTTCTCATGTAGTAGGTGAAAGGAGCGTGCACTAAGCTCTAGGAGAACTAAAACTGATCTGAAGGAAGCTCCAGGGGCTATTTTGCTGAGGGCTAGGTACTGGTACTGATGACTAGGATGCATGCAAACCCTAATTGCATGCAAGCCCTAATTTTGCATGCATGATTGAAAATGAAAATGAAAGAAATGGTAGGAGGACTAGGATGGAGTATAGGAATATCCTAACCCCCCCCTTAATCCATCCTAGACCCTGGTAACTAGAACCCAAGGTCACCCAATACAATGAATAATAACAGTCAATAAACCAAGGAAGTGGGAAAAATTTCATGGGAAAAATACCCCCCCTCAAAACAAACTGTAAGGCACACACAAAAATAAATGCTCCAAACTCAAGCAGGTGTGATGCTTGGTCATATGTCTGGAGGTATCTTCTTCTTTGGAAGAAGTGGATCATGCTCAAAAAGCATGTGCTTGTACTTGCTCTTTAGATCGAATGTGATGAGAACAAATCCAAAAGTATGAGGATGATCCTTGAACCTGTGATTCGAATCAGTTGAGGTAGGATAAAAAACATGAATATGCAGATAGTCTTTTGTCTTCTCCTTTGAACCATCATGGGTGAGATTATGCCAAAAAGAACAATCAAATAATAATGATTGCTTGAAATACAAATCAGATTTAAGACTTGAAGAATAGTTTCTTAAGATCTCCTTTGAACCAACAGGGGTGAGATCAAAACTATCATATGCATGAGAAATTATCCCAAGTAGTAATTGCTTATAATCCAAATTAGATCCAAGACTTGAATCATGGTTTCTTGAGATCTCCTTTGAACCATGAGAGGTGAGATCAAAACTAGTAAATGCATGAGAGATTATCTCAAGCGAATGGCAATGGTTTCTTGAGATCTCCTTTGAACCATAAGAGGTGAGATCAAAACCATTAGATGCATGAGAAATTACCCCAAGCGGGTGGCAATGGCCATATTCTTCAATAACCTTCTGAAAGCATGGAATAATGATCATATAGTAGTAAATAAGAGGTGATTGCTTGAGGAGAGTGAATGCATTACCTCCAATAGCGGATTTTACCTCCGAAATAATCATGTGATCATGATGCGAACCAATAGACTCTGGTGCAAGAGAGGATTTAGGACCTTCTGCAATATCTAGAGTGTGAGCTAGCTTAGAAAGAGAAGAAAGTTGGAGCATGAGTGTAGAATCTGCAAGTTCTTTGTGGACAACTTCAATATGAGATGATACTGGTTCATGATCTGAGAGATCATCAAGGGGAGTGAATGCATCACTTTGCTTGTTCTCGAAAGGGTTTGGACCAAATCTTTCATCCAGATGGGCCGATAGCTCTTTTGGAGTTTCAACATCATCAATGATTTGGTAAAACATGTATTCAGGAAAAGTAGACATCATTCTTCCAAAGGCCATGTCACCTTTATTCAACCAGTCAATATTCTCTTCAGAGGATTCGAACTCTCTTTCAAAATAACAATCAAAGAGCTCATGGATCTTCAAATATGCTATCATTTTTGGTTTCCATTCATCATAGTTGAATGGAGAAAGAAGAGGGATTCCTTCTAAATATGAATACATTGAAGCTGTAGAAAACCTGCAAAAACAATAGAGAATATTTGCAACTGCTACTGCTGCAAAAATGCAGAAACTGCTGCAACTGCTGCACTCGAAATCTTGATAATAACCTGCAAAAAAATCTCAGGAATGGAGACAAACTATACTCTCAACATGCTCTGATACCATGTGGAAATGCCCACATAAGATCCAAAGAGATGATGTAAACCTCACATTGAAAGAATTTAGGAATAATAGAAGATGAGAGAAGCATTAGAACATAGATCCAAAGAAGCTCTGCTTGAGGCAGAATAATTACACATGTTACATAAAACTGAACAGTAAACTGGTAAATATACAATGCTAAGGATGAGGATTTGAATTCACTAGGTGTAATTCGAATTAGCCTTCATGCAAAGATCCATAATTAGTGGAGAGTCACCAAAGCATAACTAGGAGTCCACCTTCTCATCAGTGAAGTCATCAATGCACAAGTAATGGTCAACCAGGAGTCAAACTGAGTCTAACTGAGTGTGGTTGGTGTAACTAGCACATGGAAGCACTAATGTAGTGAAGGAGGCTCAGTGGAGGGTGCAGATGGAGCTAACTGGAGTCAGAACAGACTGTCTAGTCACACTGGAGGTCTATTGGAGTGATAAGGTCAGTTAGGAGTCAGTTAATCCTTAAATCAAGGAAAGAACTGAAGATAACTGAACTAAACTAGACTGGTAGGTTAAGAAAGGCACCCTTCTCATGCAGTAGGTGAAAGGAGGGTGCACTAAGCTCTAGGAGGGCTAAAACTAATCTGTGGCTGGGCCTGATTCTGTGGCTGCAGAGCGTTCCCAGCCTGCCATCGTGCAATCAACTGTGGACAATTCTCAATTGTATGATCATTACCAAAACAAAACGTACACTGATTTTGTAGTAGTGGGCAGTCGCGCTGATAATGCCCCCATACCGCACAGTGGTAACATTTTATAGGTCCACGACCACCTTGGCCTCCTCCTCCATGACCAAATCTGCCACCACGTCCGCCCCTTTATCCTCCTCGGTAGCCGCCCTGCTGTTGGTACTGAGGTTGGTTAAACTGTTGCTGCATCGATGTTGGTGGTATCCCTTTCCCTTGTGGTGCATACTGCGGTTGCTGTACATACTGTGGCTATGGGAGAGTCATCTGCATCAGAGTGTATTGCAGCATAAATTGCTGCAGTTGCTGTTGTTGTGGTGAAAACTGCATCTGCGATTGCGGTAGCAGCTGGGCTATCTGCAGTTGTAGTTGTGGTTGTTGCACGGCGCGCCGATGGTCCTTGACATAGAATGAATCACACATCTGCTCTTGTAGCAACCCATATGCACAGAAATCCTTATCATCATGACCCACCAACTTGCAGAATGTGCAATAAAGATTTCGTCGGGTTGTGGCCATTTTCTGCATATATGGGAAATTATCGTGACTGTGCTCAAACACCTGCAAACGCAACACCACGGCATAGTGCCTCCATTCAACGCGACACGACACCAAATAATTATGGAAATCTGAGAAATTATCCTTTGTATGCCCTTCTCCATCGCGTACACCATACTTCATCGCACTGTTCCTTGTTCTTCTTCAAATCTTGCAATTGTATAGTTAGGTTGGTGAGCTGTGTCTGTATCTATGACATCCCAGCTGCATTATCTCCAATCGGTGATGCCTCCAATCGCATTGCAATCTATAGAGCTTCGCTAGGCATCGATATGTTTTGCCGCATCAGCGGAAGCCGAATGTGGGGTAGCAGTGCCGCAATGAACCATTCTTTATGTTGGATGGCACTCATATCGAAACTAACCTTTGCCATTAGTGTCTTGAATCACTGGTTGAAATCCCATACCATCTCATTGGGATATTGCTTAATTTCTTTCAATTCAGTAATATATTGATCCTCCTACTTAGGCCATCTAAATTCAACAATCATCCCATCCCGAATCTCATCCAGTGACTTCTCTGGGGCCCCCGTAGGGACTAGAATAAACTTCATGAACCAATCTAATGCATGACCTTGCAGAGTCGTGGCTAACTATCATTTCTTAGCATTGGCATCAGTGATCTGTTTCATGGTCCAGACTGCTTCACACAAAAACCAATACTATTCTGGGTTATCTGTCGCACTTCCATGGAACAACGGTAACTTAGCATCATCGCCAACCATTCTGGGATTCCTTCCTCCTGTCGTTGTGCTACTACCAATTGATGAACTTAGTGGTGTCGAAGTGGTATTGCTTACTGTTTGTAAGTCAGTGAACGGAGGTGTGGGTACGTTGGTGCCAGGGTTTGGTCCTGCCTCTATCATGGGCGTAGCCTGATCGTCCCTATCAGGACTGTGAGGTAACTTCGTCCTGTGTGGTCTTCCTTCGCATTTTTGCGGTTCGGTCGCAGCAGGACCTTCTCCTGTCCTCTGCCTCTTCTCCTATAGAAACCTCACTCCTCCTCTTATAAGACCACTTTATTCCTCGGCTTCGCTCATAGTCTCCTTGTGGTCTGCACCCATCTACCCCTTACCATTCCACGTACCGTTCCCCAGCAGTCACGGTACCCACGGCCTCCACCCACTAGGCCGTCTAGTGATCAAGGTGTATCTTTAATATACCCTTTTCGCAGATTAACATCTTAATCGATAGTTGGAGCGACAGCAGAAACCTTCCCCTTGGTCCTCGGAAGAAGTATCTTTCAGATTCACTATAGGATTTCTTCGTGTCAACCGCAAATTCAGTGATATATCCTTCCAAGATGCTATCAAGACAAACTTTGACAGCCCGTGATGCCTTATTATTGACTTCCTGCAACTCCTGAATCAACTCCAAGGTCCAAGCCGTCGGCTTACCACCCTGGAAGTTCCTCTTCTGGAAGATCAGCTTCGACAACCATTCATACAGAATGACCAGGAATTCACAGAAAAACCATTCGTGTGGACCGTCGTGAATATATCTTCCTAGCTAGTGATCTACTGTCAGTCACGTGTTCCAGCTTTCTTCTTCAACAAAATCCCGCAATTTCTGATCAAACCAGCTCTATATCTCCGGCTTTGTCGGGTGCCACAACATGACCTCCTTTTACTCTGCACACGGTCCCAACAACGGAACCATTTGTTGACCAACGCGACCTCGGTCGACAAGGGTTCGCCTCACTGTCGACACATACAGTAGTCTCCCAAGGCACCGACCTAGGCGGGTTTGAGCCCACCCAGCAACACCCGTAGAGTGGATGAGGTCTCACCCGAGGCGTCTAGGAAGAGCAGACGGAACCATGTTTCCGTCGAGGGAGGAGGAGAGTTGTGGCTGCACGGACTAACTCTATTGTGGTACTTAAACAGAAACTTTAAACATTCAGCAAGGAGTTATAACATATTATTTAATCACAACATTTATCATCATAGCAACAGTAAGAAGACATTGCATAAAGAAAATATAACAACATTCATATATCGCAACATTGCACAAAGATCGTACCAAAACATCATCATTATATTACTGTCGAAGTCATACACCCGAAGCAAAACATAGATCTTTGTACACATATATCTCCTTATCTCACTCCTACTATTCTTTCTGTCTTCTCTCTATCTCTGTCTCTTTCTTTTCTAACACTTACAACTTCTCATCTATTTATAGGCTTCTTCCATTACAATATTTGTCCACTTACAAACGACTTCTTAACCGACACTATGGACAATTGACCCAATATCTAACTAACTCGGTCCAAATGACCCAAAAACCCACATACCGCGGTAAAATTGACTCACTATTACATAACATATGGTCCAAGTGACCCAAAACCCGCCAACTGCGGTATCCTTTAACACAAAATATTCCTTTCGCGCCCTCATCCGATGTGTCACAGCGTCGACGGTACCGCATCATTTCCCCATCGAACCTCCTGCCAACAAGAAGCTCTGGGGGCTAGTTTGCTGAGGGCTAGGTGCTGGTACTGATGACTAGGATGCATGCAAACCCTAATTTCGCATGCATGACTGAAAATGAAAATGACAAAAATGCTAGGAGGACTAGGATGGAGTATAGGAATATCCTAACACCATCCTTGTGTGGGTGAAGAATTGTTATGCACATGAAGGGTTGTAACACGTGGGAAACACTAATGCAAGCCTTAGGCAGAGTAGTAGAGCCTTGACCTATAATGGTTGGTGGCGTAGTTTCCTTTCATTGGATGATGATCCAGATGGATGTGCTGGCTCAACAATGGATAGGGCCAACCAGGTATGGGACTTGTTGGGCACCACCAAATGCTTGGTAAATCGATTCGGCATGAAGGTTCACTGGTAGGGAATTAATTATTTGATGTTGTGGAGCAACCTGCGTGCTGGCCAAACATCCCAGTCCGCAGGAGGATCCCAAGGCTTGTAAAGTAAAAGCAGGACCCTTTGGACCAAAGACGAAATGTCCAATATAGATAAGTATTCATTTTCATTTAATTCTTGTTTGGAATAATGAATATTTCAAGTATAAGTCTTCTAACAGCTAAGCTGATACACTATTGTTTCTTATTGGAAACCTTGGTCATTGCAGGAAAGAAAGGACCCTGAAAGAACTATAAATGCTTGGTAAATCTAGAGAGTAATTGGTTGGGCGTTACAAATGCTTGGTAAACACAGTCGACGTGAAGGTGTACTGGTTGGGCACTAATTACTTGAATTTTATGGGGAATCTAGCGTGCTGGCCAAACAATCCTCAAATACTTGATACCAAGTCGGAGTACTGGCTTAGCATATTGCTAGATGGGATGTCTGATAAAACCAGTCGGTGTACTGACTTAGCATTACTGTTATGAATGGTTGAGGAGTAGCTTGCGCACTAGCCCAACGTTCATTATTGTATCCATATTAAATTCAAGGCTTGTAAAGCAAAGAAGGATCCTATGGAATAAAGTGAAGACATCCAATACAGATAGGTATTTGGTTATCTTGCAACTTCTTGCTTATTTAATATGAATATACATGTGTACATGATTTGGTCATGATTTCTTAAACTCTTGTTTAGAGATAAAACCTATGGAAATAAACTAAACATGTGAATTGATTTGATGTTTGAGTGTAGGTATTACTGGAAGCAAGGACTATGAAAGCATCTTAAGGATGCATGTGGACATGTGACTGTCCTAAAAAGCTCAGCTTGCACATAAATGAATGATGGTGCTAGTGGACTTGTGTGGGTCCTAGCAGCCAAGGATGTTGTGGATCGCCATGTGGAAAGGTTCCATGGTTGAGAGATCTGAGGTAGACCATAGACACTAAGTGTCATAGGCAAGAAGGGCAGGTCAAGCATTCACGTTGAAGTGAAAGAGACTAGGAGCATGAAAACCACAGTGGTGGTGTGGGTTCCAGAATGCAACAAGACGAAGAGGAGAAAACTCTTACTGCTCTCTCTTTCCTTTTTATTGATGCATTTATAAAAACAGAAAATTGTTGAATGCATGTATGGCTGAAAGTAGAGTGTGTTTATTTGGTTGAAATAAATTGTGAGTGTTGAAGTAGTTAATTCCCTGTGAAAGAATGGACATGAATGAGCTCATGTACCTATTGGAAAAGCATGAAGAGTATGAAAGTCTTATGGATAAAGCATGGACTACACATGTCAATCGGCAATTAATTGACTAATTTTAATGTTTATATTATGCTTGGCCTAATAGAAATTATAATGATGAATTTCACAGGTGAGAAAGTGAAACTTATTTGTGGAAGCTGTTGCAAAGCAAGTGTTGCTTGTAAGCAAAGTGAGAACCAGTTGTGCGCAAAGATCATGGTAGCGGACCATAGGATGTTGGAATTGATTGAAAGTCTTCTTCAAACAATTTTCAAGACCCAAGAAAATCTTGGAGAAATGCTCAAGATACAGAAGAAGCAGAATGAGATGAACCACAAGGTTTTGTAGGACTCTAGATGTCTGCAAAGGGAGGTAAAAAGCATTCTGGAAGCAATCAGTAGTAGAGGAGACATTGGGTCAATGAAGAGGCATTCATCCAATCAGTCCAATAAGAAATGTTCCATTTGGGAAGACTCAAATGAGATTGAGTAGGTAAAGATGAGGAAGCCAATGAAATGTTGAAAATGTGGAGGACATCATTGCCTCTGCAACTGCCCAACAAGGGAACATCAAGAGGGTAGAAGCCATAAAGTTTTCAGACTTGTGGATGAGCTGAAAGGTCAGAACCAGCAGGAGCAGTTTATGGAAGCCAAGGGATTTGGTCCTGAAAGTTCAAAGTAAAGGATATAACGCAGGGAAAATCTGTAATTTTTTTATGAAAATTTTGGATGTGTAAATTGTATATGTATTCGTAAGTATTGGAACATTGAGGATGGTGTTATTCTAAGGGGGAGGGGATTGTAATACCCCATTTTGACCCTTAGGATATATTGGCTTTTAATGTAAATATGGTATACATGTGATGTATGTTTTTCTAGCGTGGAGCTCAAGGCCAAGGCCCCATTAGTGGATGCTTGAATTTTATTTAAAAGGAAAATTGTTAGATATTATGTTACCCATGTGCTATTAAGCCATGGAGCATTGTAAAAATGATGTAAATAAACATCATGCAATAAAATATCAAAACTGGCTATGGGAGCAACTAATGAGAAGGGGCCATGTGTATCCACTAGGGAGTGGTGAGGGGGTTGTGGTATTGAACCATAGGCTACCATATGTCATCTTGTGAACCCATTTGACTTACCTTGCTGACATTTAATTCTGTTGTAAGGAAGTTGTTGAATATTTCAGTCCACGGCTTCAATGGAGCATGGGCATCCTAGAAATTCATATGGCAGAGTATGGGCTCTGCTTTCTTGTACCACAAGTCACCCTACCTCATGGTGGTGTTAGGAACCCATGTCTTTACTTTGTTAGTATGTTGTTATTGGACGCATATGCTTTGTAAGTCGTCCCGTAGTATTTGTTAATCAATAGTTTGTGTTATTGTGTTGGCGCATATGCTTTGTAAGTCGCCCGTAGTATTGTTGATCCATAGTTTGTAACAGCCCATGGTTTCGACCCATAGTATTGGCGCCTAGAATTAGTATATAAGTGGGTGTTGAGACCTATGAAGGCACCGTGAAGTTATTTGTATTGAGCTTGCTCAAAGGAGGTTGCCCCCTCGAAGTGGCCCGTGATCAATACAAAGTGATTCTGAGTTCTGTCATTTCTGCTATTTCGCGTATTCTTGTTAATTAATTGTTGCAGGTGCCTCACATCTGGTATCAGAGCACTTTCTTGGGCTCGCTGGGTGAAATTTCTGCCAAAATTTTTTTTTCACATCTGTTGCAGGTTCGGATTTGGGAATAATCCCTATCCGCTTAACTGTGGGAAGTACTTGGGCATAAGCCCTAAAACTCATTGTGAGGAGTACCACAGGAACCCCGAAGTAGCTGGCCCATTGAGAGGACCTGCCGGCGAAAAGGGCAACGACCCCTACCTGATTGACTAGTTCCCACCCGTGAGGTAAACCAAGAGCTGTCGTTTGTGGCAAAGCGGTTATCAGTTTTACCTGAGCCGTGGAGTGAGGGGTACTGCCCCAATACGCAAGCCGTCAGACAGCATTGGTGGCCGAGTGAAAACCCTGAACTGTTAGGAAGCCGCACATACCTGGGGTCCATATGTACTTTCAGCTGAACTATTGTCGATTACTGCTGCGCCGTTTCAGATTTATTTTGCAAACCGTTCCAGATCCAGCCGTTCGGCGTTGTTCCAGAATCCTTCGAACCGGAGATCTCATTCTGCAAGCAAAGCCGTAGCCGCTCAAGTCTGTAAAAAAAAAAAAAAAACCGAGCTGTAGCGCTCCAGTCTGAAAAAAAAAAAAAAAAAAAAAAAAAAAAAAAAGAAAAAGAAAAAGAAAAAGAGAGTATAAAATTCCGTTTTTTCTCCATATCTCCCTTGTTTTACCTCTGTTTTCCTTGAAAATTTCAGGGAACCCCTGTCATTCCATTCTGCATATTTCATCCCTGAGGACCCTATCCTCAATTCCCTTTCCTATAGCCCGAAATCCCACATTTGTCTATTTTTAGGGTTTGCCATAACTTCCTCAGATTTCACCCAATCACCTTCAATTTTTACCACAGAGTTCCTTTCTGAATTCTGCTTCTTTGTTCCCCTCTGCCAAATTTTCCCATCCTTTCACCCCGCTGCTGAAATCCTCATTTTTGCTTCCCTGTCTATCCAACAGTGTCCAAAAAACGAGTCAAACCCCAATTACCCTTCTGATTTTTTCCCAAATCCAAATTTTCCTTTACTGAAGTAGTTCCTGTTTTTGTTTTCCTACCCAAAAAAAAAAAATAAAAAAAAATAAAAAAAAAATCCTTGGTTATGGTTGTCACCCGTGCAGGAGCAAAAACCATGGAGGAAGCCCTTGCAGCCATCCAAGCCAAACTCCAGGATTTGGATGAAAAATTTCTTGGTCTCCATCTTGAACATTCAGCTATGAACAACAAACGGCAGTCCGAGTCTTCAGTAGACAATGGGTTCTCTTCTTCCAGCAATTTCCGTGGTCCGAAGCTTGATTTTCCTCGCTTCAATGGTACCGATCCAACTGGATGGATATATCGTGCAGAACAGTATTTCAGTCTGCATAATACTTTTGATGTCAGCAAAGTTCAATTGGCATCCTTTCATTTGGAACAGGAAGCTCTTCAATGGTACCGTTGGTACATCAAGGCTCATCCAGAGCCCAACTGGCCAGACTTTTGTCAGCTCCTTTTGCAACGATTTGGTCCTAGTGCTTTTGATGACTTCACAGGAGCCCTCACTAAACTTCGCCAAACTGGCACTGTGAGAGAGTATCAAACCGAATTTGAGAATCTAGCCAACCACACCGAAGGATTGACTGATGAATTTTACCGGAGTTGTTTTATCAGTGGTCTAAAGGATGCCATTCGCTCTGAGGTCAAAATGTTCTGTCCCAGCACAATGATGGAAGCACTCGGGTTGGCTAAGTTGGCAGAAGACAAGATTGCAGCCCAGCAACGCTCCAAGCCCACTTTTGTTCCCTTCAGAAATATGGGTTCTCAGCGACCACCTATACCGCAGGCTCCTCGACCGACTCCTATCAAGCGTTTATCTGAAGCAGAGATGCAAGCACGCAGAGAAAAGGGGCTTTGTTATAATTGTGATGAGAAATTCACTCGGGGACATCGATGTGTTCAGCAAAAGCTCTATCTCCTGGATGTGGAGTCTCCGCCTGCCTCTGAAATGGGTGACGAAGATCCAGAAACACTGGATGCTCCGGTCGACATTCAGGAACCTCCTATTGACCCTCCGTCTCAAGATGACCACCCAGAGATATCTCTCCATGCTTTAGCTGGAATCACCACCCCCCAAACAATGCGGGTCAGGGGTTACTTCAAGAAGCTTCCTCTTACAATCCTCATTGATTCTGGTAGCACTCATAATTTCATCGACCCTCGGATCGCCAAACAAGCTGATTGCTTTATCCATCCGTGCTCCAACTTTGAAGTCATGATTGCCAATGGGGGCACCTTACCTTGCAAAGGGAAGTGTCGAAATGTGCGTATCTCCATGGGAGATTATATCCTGCGCTCTGACATGTTTTCCTTGCCCTTAGGCGGATGTGATGTGGTTTTGGGAGCTCAATGGCTACGCACACTCGGCCCTATCTTATGGGATTTTGCCGAACTTTGGATGCAGTTTTCCCTCAATGGACACAAACACACATTGACAGGATTACAACCAGGTTCTCTCAGCATCATCAGTTCACATCGCATGGAGAAACTCCTCAAGAAGAGTTCACATGGTGTCATCGCTCAGATCAGTTCCATCCAGATGCAACCATCCGCGGTTTCCACTACTCCCTTGGATCTACAACAAATTCTGAATCGATATACAGGTGTCTTTGCTGAACCAGTGGGATTACCACCTTCCAGGCCAGAAGACCATCGTATTCAGCTCCTTCCTGGCAGCGTTCCTCCCAACATCAGGCCCTATCGCTACCCATTTCACCAAAAAACAGAGATTGAAATGCTCGTGCGGGACTTATTGAAGCAAGGTATTATTCGCCCAAGCACTAGTTCCTTTTCTTCTCCAGTTATTCTTGTCCGCAAAAAAGATGGGTCATGGCGCCTCTGCATTGACTTCCGAGCACTTAATCACCTCACCATCAAGGATAAGTTTCCAATTCCTGTTGTTGATGAGCTTCTTGATGAGCTTCATGGGGCTCACTTTTTCTCCAAGTTGGATCTTCGTTCTGGGTATCATCAAATTCGGGTTCATGAGGAGGATATTCCTAAAACAGCTTTCCGCACACATGATGGCCATTATGAGTTTTTGGTCATGCCCTTTGGCCTCACTAATGCTCCTTCCACATTCCAGGCCTTAATGAATAAAATATTTCGACCCTACTTGCGGAAATTCATTCTGGTATTCTTTGATGATATCCTCATCTACAGTAAAACATGGGATGAACATCTCCAGCATCTGGATCTTGTCATGCAACTTTTCTCTGACCATCATCTCCATGCCAAGCAGTCTAAATGTTTTTTTGGACAAAAGGAAGTTGAGTATCTCGGGCACATTATCTCAGCACAAGGGGTTCGCGTGGATCCTGCCAAAATCGATGCCATGAACAATTGGCCACTTCCTCAGACACTCAAGAGCCTTCGTGGTTTTTTGGGGTTGACTGGCTACTACCGCAAGTTTGTCAAGGATTATGGGAAGATTGCAGCCCCATTAACTGCCCTATTGAAAAAAGATGCTTTTACATGGACACCTGCTGCTCAGTGTGCATTTGACAAACTAAAACAAGCTATGTGTACTACACCTGTGCTAGCTATGCCCGATTTTTCCAAGCCCTTCACGATTGAGAGTGATGCTTGCGGCAATGGACTTGGTGCTGTTCTCCTTCAAGATGAACACCCCATTGCATTCACCAGCAAAGCCCTTTCCGGTAAGAATTTAGCTGCCTCTACCTATGAGAAGGAAATGATGGCTATTTTGCATGCAGTACAGAAGTGGCGGCCATACCTATTAGGGAATCATTTCTGCATCAAGACTGATCACCAGAGTTTGAAATATTTCTTGGACCAGCGTGTCTCCTCCCCGGCACAACATAAATGGGTTAGCAAACTCATGGGTTATGACTATGAGATCACTTACAAGAAGGGTAAAGACAATATTGTGGCAGATGCTCTTTCTCGTACATTTGATGCCCAAGGTTCTCTTTCAACTATTTCTATGCCTGTTCCAAATTGGTTGCAATCTGTTCAACAGGGTTATGTCAATGACTCTTCCTTATCTCAGATCATCCAGCGCTTGAGCAACAATCCTTCTGCGGTCCCACATTACTCTTGCGATGGTGCTTCTCTGCGATACAAGGGTCGTCTGGTGCTTCCCCAAAGCACAGATCTTCAACAGGCTATCTTCTATGAACTCCATGCTTCTCCATCAGCCGGGCACTCTGGGTTCCTCAAAACATATGAACGAGCACGGCGTAACTTCTTTTGGCAAGGCATGAAAAGGACAATTCAACACATGGTGGCCGAATGTGATACCTGCCAGCGCAATAAGGGTGAAACAACACTCCTTCCAGGATTGCTTGAACCCTTTCCCATACCTACACGGATTTGGACAGATATTTCTATGGATTTCATCGAAGGGCTCCCTAAATCTGGCGGAAAGACAGTGATTCTTGTTGTGGTTGATCGTCTCTCCAAATATAGTCATTTTTGTGCTCTCAGCCATCCCTATACAGCCTCCTCCGTCGCTCAAATTTTTATGGACCAGATCTTTCGTCTTCATGGCATCCCTTCTTCCATTGTCTCGGATCGTGATGCGACTTTCACTAGTCATTTTTGGACAGAACTATTTCGTCACACTGGCACCAAACTGAAGATGAGTTCAGGGTATCACCCACAAACAGATGGTCAGACTGAAATTGTTAATAAATGCTTGGAAACTTATCTTCGTTGCTTCACCTCGGAACAACAACATCAGTGGGCAAAGTGGCTTCCTCTCGCTGAATGGTGGTACAATACCTCTTACCACACTGCCTCCAAAATGACCCCATATGAAGCAGTCTATGGTCAGGCACCTCCAGCTCTTCTTCCATACACCCCCACCAGTTCACCAGTTTAGGAAGTTGACAGGGTCCTTCGCAACCGAGATCAGATTCTTCGCATTTTGCGGGACAATCTTCACATGGCAAGGAATCGCATGAAGCAACAAGCTGATCAGCACCGTTCAGAGCGCACCTTTCAAGTCGGCGATATGGTTTTTCTTCGTCTCCAGCCGTACAAGCAATCCTCTTTGAAACTCAAAGGACGTCATAAGCTCGCTCCAAAGTTCTATGGGCCATATCGGATTCTTCAGAAGATTGGGTCCGTCGCTTATAAATTGGAACTTCCTCCTTCTTCCCGCATTCATCCAGTCTTTCATGTCTCTTGTCTGAAGAAAGTTCTTGGCACCAACATCAGCGGCCAAACGATTTTACCGGAACTGGATAATGAAGGATCCATCCTTTTGGAGCCAGAGGCCATCCTCAATCGGCGCACGCGTCAGCTTCGCTCTCGCTCTATCACAGAGGTCTTAATTCAGTGGCACGGCATGCAACCAGAGGATGCTACATGGGAACCACTCCTTCAGATTCAACAACAATTTCCACATCTAAAGCTTTGAGGACAAAGCTTTTTTTCAAGGGGGAGGGGATGTTAGGAACCCATGTCTTTACTTTGTTAGTATGTTGTTATTGGACGCATATGCTTTGTAAGTCGTCCCGTAGTATTTGTTAATCAATAGTTTGTGTTATTGTGTTGGCGCATATGCTTTGTAAGTCGCCCGTAGTATTGTTGATCCATAGTTTGTAACGGCCCATGGTTTCGACCCATAGTATTGGCGCCTAGAATTAGTATATAAGTGGGTGTTGAGACCTATGAAGGCACCGTGAAGTTATTTGTATTGAGCTTGCTCAAAGGAGGTTGCCCCCTCGAAGTGGCCCGTGATCAATACAAAGTGATTCTGAGTTCTGTCATTTCTGCTATTTCGCGTATTCTTGTTAATTAATTGTTGCAGGTGCCTCACAGGTGGTTGCTTCTTTCTCATTCCCATTCGATTGCGGAAGAACCCACCATCATTTTTCATCAGAAAACGAATTGCCAGCAGGGAGCAAAACCAGAAATCGCAACTTTGTAAGAACCCACGTTTTGAAGAGCCATAAATGCCCAAAATTGGTATTTGATAGTGAAATCCAATGGGGGATCCATAGATATGAACCTTGGAGTGAATTTGAGAGTATTAGATACCCCGAAATCCATTGGAAAACCCAATTTTTATAGCCTACAAAACTAGTGACGGAATTGAGTTACTTGATGAAAGAATTGTGAGAAATCCAAGTGTGGATGTTTGAACAGGGGATTGGATTACTTGAATCTAGCTTGAGATGTCTATAGCTCCGGGGTTGAGCTCACTGGCTTAGCATTCTCCTCCTTTTCTTATTTCATGCTTGATAAACCCAACTGTGTGTTGGCTTAGCATAACTGTTTGAGTGAAACCATGGCTGTGAGTGAGCCCATCTAGTTCCTCCTTAGTGGATACACAACCTAGCTCGGGGGTGGTCTCTCGGCTAAAAGTATACAGGCTCGATAGAGACCTATGGTTGGGTGGAACGTTGCTCCCCCATAGCCAGTTGTTTGGATAGCTTCATCATAAAGATAAGTGTTCTATGTGGTTAAAGTATGATCATTCTGTGTTTTGTCCTGTATGTTTAATTAATCAGGTTACTTGGACGAAATGATTATCTTAAGTTAGTTGGCATGATGCTTGTGCATAGCATGAGAATGGGATTGATTATTATGTGATTGTTTCATTATTCTACCTGGAAGAAATAGGTTGATGCATCTCCTTCTGCGTGTATGTTATTATGGTTATTCCACTGTGTTTATTAATTGAGCTGTGTTAATTCTATGTTCTGCAATGTCTTAATTAATGACTGTTGTTTAGATGTTCAGTGCATGATGAAACTGTGTGCATATATAGTGTTTAATTCTGCTGTGCTTGCTGGGTATGAATATGTATGCACAAGTTTTATTTATCCATGCATTTATTAGCATTTTGAATGGGGTTGAGATTGTCAATAAGCCCAGTATGTTTGGTCATGCTCCCTCCCTTGCATTGGATTGACGGGAGGGGATGTGACAGATTCTTTCATGAACTCTACTGCACCATTGTTGTAGTGAAATGATATCCAATTGATAATCCTTGAGAGCCCACTTTATTGTCACCCTAGAGTCACTTAAAACCTTTATCACCTGTAATCCCATGATAGCAGCAATAGTAATTACACACCATAAGCCAAGTAATTCCACTTTAGTGTTGGTTCCTTTCCCACAATTCAGCTTAATTTTTTCCCAAATAATGCTATTATTCTCATCCGTGAGCCTGCACCCAACATAGTTGAGTTTTCCAATATAGAGATTCCATTCAATAGCCCCATCCCCATCCAACCCCAGTTCCATAGCTATAATCCAATAATTATTATAGGATCTATCATTAGTTTCTTTTATCTTATTCAGTGTGGCATAATCAAAACGATGCAATGTTTTGATACCCACAATTGGGTCAATTCCTACCAAAATGTTTTTTCCATTTCCAACCTTCTAGGCTAAATGTTCAGCCATTAGATTATAAACTTTTAAGAAACCAACCCAAATAGGTGATGCAACCCTGATTTGTTAAAAGGATACTTGATCCAATTATACACATCCATGTTGATATATTTGACCTTTACCAATTCATTCCACAGAGTAGTTCCAAAAAGCCCTCTCCAAAGGCTTTTCATCCTAACAACACAGTTGAAGTAAGACAGATTCCTGATGCACTTTTAGGATGGGAAATTTGTTCCCAATTAACCTTCACCATTCTGCTACTTATCACGGGCAATAATATCAAAGTTGTCCTTGTTTTGCTATACTCAAAGTGCCAAATTCAGCGGTGCTCATAGGAGAAAATATTCTATACGAGCCAATATTATAATTAAATTATATTTCTAATAGTCATTGTGCCAAATAAAATATGCCACATGTCACAATATGATCATTCCACATGTCACCACGGGATACTAGATATCAACATTTAAACAACCAAATTTATATATGTTTTCTCAGAGAAACAGCAGCCACTCTTTCCCAAAGGTGTTCTATTGTTATGATTCCCTCGTAAATGAAAGGTCGGTCGATCCTTCTTGTGTTATCTATTATGGATATAGAAGAATTATTGGAATTGTTGGAAAACAGAAATCGGGAGAAACTATTTTTATATGTTAAAATTTCCAAGGTGTTCTATTTTTCAAATTTCTTCGAAATTGAAAGGTCAGCCAACCCTTCGTATTACCAATATTATTTTCATAATAGGTCGACACTGCAAGAAGGGTCAATCGACCCTTCTTATTCCAAATATTATTTTCATAATAGGTTGACACTGCAAGAAGGGTCGGTTGATCCTTCTTGTGTTCTCCATTATGGATATAGATGAATTGTTGGATAAATGTTTTCACAATTAACTATGAAAAGAAGGGGCGACTGATCCTTTTTGTCGAAACACAGAAATCCAAACAAACGATTTTTATATGTTATAACTTAGCCGATTGACTAGCTAATCTCACAATGCGTGAATATTTTAGACATTGGACTTTTCACTTTAAAATTTTGAACATTTAAAAATTAAAATTGCTCTTTTCAAATAAAAAATTGCATTTTTTGATCTGGAATGCACTTTAGAAAGGCTGATATTGACACTTTCAAAGTCAGGTAGATGTTGACACTTTCCTTTTAAATTTTCTTGCATTTTGGAGTGTTTTTGTGACTTGCGGAAAGCACCGAGTTTTTCCAAAAGTCAGGTTCTTTCCGCAACGCGCAACTTCTTTCCACAACCCGCAATCCGCAATGCGGATGTAAAAATATTCTTCAATAATTGTGGTCTTCTGCATCCGTAACCCGCAACTCGCGATTGCATGTTGCGGATGCAGAAGACTAACCCCACAATCCTTCTTTTCCTTCCTACATGTTTACATTTTAACCGTCGATTTGTCTTGATCCTACGGATGAGATTACACTGGGTGATTTAAATGAAATTTAGCTTGCTCGTTTAGCTTGTCTGTGTTAGCACTAGCTTTGTGGTCTGAGAAAAATAGAATGGATGGTCAATTTCTAAAAAGAATGGAGAAATCCTCGGTGGTCTGAGCAAAATAGAATCATCTGGGTGATGTGTTTTAGACGGAGGTAGGAGGTTTATCCCACAACCATCTTAAGGAGTAGATCAATGGCCAATAGAATAGATTGAAAGTTGGGAATTACTTCTCTGATATGACATGCACGGAGCAAATAAATTTTTGGATCCGTGAACTTTTGGTAGAGGTCCATAGGTTTGGACGGTGCAGATCTGACGAGGCCAAGATCTATGGCCAAGGTTTTGTTCACGGATCTAACTTGCAGGAAACATCAAGGCAAGCGAAATCCGTGAAGTTGGTAAAAGTCGCACCGTTTGACGGCTAGGATTCATGCAAGATCCAGATCAACAGTGGGCAACTTCTCATGGTTTTAACTGGAAGAAAAGGTGACATGTGGCGGTATTCGAGGCCACCAGGGATCATAGAGTAGAAAGGAGTGGCAAATCATGATCCACGGCCCAGAACAGATTGGGAAAATAGATGCCCAGGGAAGGTTCCACGCTGCAAGAGATGCACGGGTGATATACTTTGCTAGCAAGTGGAAATATTCTCGAAGAAAGAGCAGTTGCTCTTTCTCCAAGGTGTTCTATTGTTACAATTCCCTCCTAAATGAAGGCTTGACCGACCCTTCTTATTCCCAATATTCTTTTCATAATAGTTTGACATTGCAAGAAGGGTCGGTCAGTCCTTCTTGTATTATCCATTAAGGCTATATCTGAATTGATGGATAAAGGTTTTGACAATTAACTAGGAAAATAAGGGGCGACAAATCCTTCTTGTCATAAAACGAAATTAGGGACAAACCATTTTTTATGATATAACTTCCAAGGTGTTCTATTTTTACAATTCTCTCATAATTGAAGGGTCGGTCGACCCTTCTTATTCCCGATATTATTTTTATAATAGTTCGACACTGCAAGAAGGGTTAGCCGACCCTTCTTATTATCAATATTCTTTTCATAATATTTCGACACTGCAAGAAGGGTCGGTCGATCCTTCTTGTGTTCTCCATTATGGATATAGCTGAATTGTTGGATAAAGGTTTTTACAGTTAACTATGAAAGGAAGGTGCGGCCGATCCTTCTTGTCGGAAAACAAAAGTCAGGACAAACTATTTTTATATGTTATAACTTCAAAATTGTTCTATTTTTATAACACCCTCAAAATTGAAGGGTCAAGTGACCGTTCCTTTTTTTGTAAGTAAGCAGAGCTGGAAATTCTATAAATATGGTACAAAAATGGTACAGAGTTACAAACAAAGTGAGCTAAAATCTCACTCAAGCCCTTCCCAAGTTGGGAAAATTGGGTTCCCACAGATCAACTTAACAACTTAACCAGATAGCATGACACATGTAATCTTAACAACTACACCAGATAGCATGACTGCTTCACAGAGGACAACTGAGAACACAAAACCTCTCGGACAAGAATCCACCTTCCAAGGGCCAAAAAACAGCCTAGCAACAAAGCAAGGGAACAAGCTTTCAGCTTAATCGAGAACAACAGGTCAAACAGGAAGAAAACCAACAACTAGTACTGCCATGAAAATATAACCGCAGACACAAGGCAAAGAGAGAAAAAGCTAGCCTGATAGACGCGTGGTTTTCGCTACCCGGCTCTGGGCCTCCTATGGGTCATGGATGCTGAACGCTTCCACTAAGGTCTCCAGAGTGCACGTACTCTCCATTTCGTTTTGCTGAGTCACTTTCATTCCCTTGATGATATCTTTAATGTCTTTGACAATTTTCTCTCACGCATGGATTTCGCCGGCTAGAATAATTCTGCTCGCCCAGAATGGGTTGGATGCAATCTCATAGACCTGCTGCTCCTCAACCTCCTATTGCAATGAGATTTCCAAATGAGTGATATTGGCCTTAGTAGTTACAGGAGTTTCCTCTAGGTAAAGATGCGCCCAGTGGAAATCCAGATGGTGGTCATCCACCAGGACGTTCGCTTGGTTGGATGAGCCTTCACTGTTAGAAAAACAGGATCGCAGAGCAATAACAATAAACAGAAATGCAAATATAATCACACATACACATTGCAAGAGAGACACATATATATCGTGGTTCACCCAACTTGGGCTACGTCCACACTGAATTTTCCAGTCCTTATTATTATTACCGTCCAGCAAGGTGAAGGGATACAACCTGCAGCACAACCGCTGCACTTCCTCTTCTCTGTTTTACAGTCTCTCTCCTGATCACAGAGATATTTACAATGCATAAAACCTAATACATCATCATCCCTAGCCGTATTCTCATACCAAGGATTTTCTTTGCAGCACCCAAATCCTTCATCGCAAATGAATTAGCTAGCTTCCTTTTGAGTACATTTATATCCTGCATGTCAGACCCTGCAATAAGCATGTCATCCACATACAATAACAAGATAATATATCTTCCATTGTATAGCTTCTTAAAATAAACACAGTGGTCAGAATGACATCTACTATAACCTTGTTCTTTCATAAACCTGTCAAACTTTAGATACCACTTCCTTGGAGCTTGCTTCAAGCCATACAAGCTCTTTTTCAACCTGCATACCAGATCCTCCTTACCTTTGACCTCATACCCTTGTGGCTGCTGCATATATATTTCTTCCTCCAAATCCCCATGGAGGAAGGTTGTTTTTACATCTAACTGTTCAAGATGCAAATCTTCTACCGCCACTAGACTTAAGATAGTCCTAATTGAAGTCATCTTAACAATAGGAGAAAATATTTCATCTAAATCTATACCTTTCTTTTGTGCAAACCCCTTTACAACAAGTCTGGCCTTGTACCGCTTCTTACCTCCTTCTTCTTCCTTCAACCTGTAAATCCATTTGTTTTGCAATGCTCTTTTACCAGCAGGCAACTGAACCAAATCCCAAGTCTGGTTTCCTACCAATGAGTCCATCTCCTCATTCATGCCTTGCTCCCACTTCTTTCTAGTTTCCACCTTCATTGCTTCTTCATAACATTCTGGTTCACCAGAATCAATCATCAATAAATAATACATTGAAGGAGAGTATCGTTCAGGGAGTCTACTTAACCTGGTAGATCTTCTTACAGTTGCAGGAGTTTTAGATACTTGCTGCTGCTCTTGATTTTCTGGCACCTTCGAAACTTCATTTTCTTTAATTTCATCAAGCACTATGTACTCTGTGTTTTCCTTTTCCTGTTTCTTTCCCTGCAACTGATCTTTATACATGACTTTTTCATTGAATATCACATCTCTACTCCTGATGATTTTTTTATTTTCATAATCCCATAAACGATAACCAAATTCATCAACCCCATATCCAATAAAGGTACATTTCTTGGATTTAGCTTCAAGCTTTGTTCTATTTTCTTTATTAATATGGACAAATGCTTCACAACCAAACGTTCTCAGAAATGAGTAGTTTACCTTTTTATCTGTCCATGCTTCCTCTAGAATACCACCATCCAAAGCACTTGAAGGTCCTCTGTTTATTAAATAAATAGCAGTATTTACAGGATCAGCCCAAAACTGTAAGGGCAGCCCTGCATGCAGTCTCATACACCTTGCACGCTCCATGATCGTTCTGTTCATCCTTTCTGACACACCATTTTCCTGTGGTGTTCCTGGTACTGTCTTCTCTCTACGAATCCCATGGTATGAACAGTAACTATCAAACTCCTTGCTGCAGTACTCACCTCCATTATCAGATCTAAGACACTTCAATATTTTTCCTGTCTCATTCTCAACCAAAGCTTTCCACTTCTTAAAAGTAGCAAACAAATCAGATTTCTGTCTAATGCAATAAACCCAAGTTTTTCTAGTTGCATCATCAATAAATGTAACATAATAATGAGAGCCACCAAGAGATTGTACTTGAGCCGGTCCCCATACATCTGTATGCACAAGCTCTAATTTTTCATTTTTCTTCTGTTTCCCAACCCTGATAAATCTGACTCTCTTCTGTTTTCCATAAACACAGTTTTCACAGAATTCCAAACTTACCTGCTTCAAATCCGGCAGCAACTTCCTTGAGTGGAGAATCTGCATCCCCTTCTCACTCATGTGGCCAAGCCTATGATGCCACAATGCTGTATCTGTTCCTGTGGAAGCTAAAGAGATAGAATGGTCAGTATTATGAGGACATAAATACAACGTACCTACTCTGTCTCCTTTTGCTATCACCATTGATCCTTTAGTGATATTCCACCACTTTTCTCCGAACGTAGATAGACAACCGCCATCTCCCAACTGCCCTCTTGAGATTAGATTTCTTTTCATAGCAAGAATATGCCTAACTTCTTTCAACAACCAATCAGTTCCATTCTTAAATTTTATCCATACCTTACCCATTTCAACAATTTTACATGGCTCATCATCACCCAATAAAACATGTCCAAAGTCGCCAGGAACATACTCATGAAAGTATTTTCTATGGGGTGTAGCATGACATGAAGCTCCTGAATCTAATACCCAATAATCACTAGTATTATCTAATGCAAGAATCAAAGCATCTTGTAACACATCACCTGGTACATTTGCTTCCTGGGTAGTTTTCTTCTGTGCATCTCCTTTCTTCTTTAGAGATTTGCAGTCTTTCTTCAGATGTCCTTTCTTTCCACAGTTCCAGCACTCTATCTTTCCCAGTCTGGACTTGGATCTGCCCATTTTAGACTTTCCACGATTACCTTATCTCTTTCCTCTCTCCTTTTGTCTTCCCCTACTTTCCATGGTCAACACATTACCTGATGTCTCACCTGTGCTTTTTCTTCACATTTCCTCGCTAAGAATAACACCAATAACATCATCAAATTTCAAGATGTTTGAACCAGAGACAGAGTTACTTACAGCCATAACCAAGCTATTCCAGCTTTCTGGCAATGAACACAAGATTAGAAGAGCCCTAACCTCATCATCAAAGTTCACACTTACAGAACTTAGCTGATTTGTAACCATATTAAACTCATTTAAATGATCAGTAACAGATCGACCTTCAGACATCTTCATGTTAAATAAACACTTCATTAGAAATACCTTGTTGGAGGCCGAGGGTTTTTCATACAGCTTACCCAATGTGCTCATCAATCCCTGTGTTTTTGTTTCTTTTGAGATATTGAAAGCCACCGACGAAGCCAGACTCAACCATATTGTTCCCAGAGCCTTTCTGTCAAGAACCTCCCATTCTTCGTCCTTCATAGCCGTCAGCTGCTTTGCTTTTCCTCCCAACGGTAGGAATAGATCCTTCTGGTACAGATAGTCCTCCATTTGCATCTTTAATAACCCGAAGTTTTGGCCGTTAAACTTCTCGACCTTAAACTTTCCTTCTTCTGCCATTGCTCCCACTCGAACCAGAAACCATAGCTTCCTATGGGTTTAACTGCCAAATAGACCTTTGGCTCTGATACCAATTGTTAGAAAAATAGGATCGTAGAGAAATAACAATAAACAGAAATGCAAATATAATCACACATACATATTACAAGAGAGACACAGATATATCGTGGTTCACCCAACTTGGGCTACGTCCACACTGAATTTTCCAGTCCTTATTATTATTACCGTCCAGCAAGGTGAAGGGATACAACCTGCAGCACAACCGCTGCACTTCCTCTTCTCTGTTTTACAGTCTCTCTCCTGATCTCAGAGATCTTTACAATGCATAAAACCTAATACATCATCATCCCTAGCCGTATTACAATGTCTTTATTTCATAAGGGAAATACAATGGGAAAATACCACGGGATACCCAAAACCATGGGCCCGCAAAATAGCTGGCGAAAACTGCCCCAAAAATTTTCTTAGGGGGTGCTGCCCCCAGACCCCCCATCCAGGGGGGATGGTCCCCCCTGGAACCCCATGGGGGGGCGATGCCCCCCCCCACACCCCCCCGCTGGGGTGAGTGTACAGTCCACCTACATATCATATAAAACTGGGGTACAAACACGGCCGATACAATATCATCTATGAGACTAGAAGATCTGGCTCCACAACCAACATTCACCCCTTTTCCTGCCACTCACCCCGGAGGTCCATTTAGAGCCACGAAGACTGCAAAGACGCATGCGAGGGGCCGTAATGCTTAAAAAGATGGTTCCATATGGAAAATAAAAACCTCCAGCTATCTGAAACCACTTAATCCGGAAATGGAACAGACACAACATGCCTTTTCTCAGGGTAGGGCAAGCTACTTTCTCAATTCGGACCTGCCTGTGCTAGTCCACCTTTTTGGCTTTATAATCCATAATCCTACCTATAGATATGGTCATCGTGCTAGACCTTGATTTTCCATTAATGAAAATGATAACCGTTCCATCCCTTCCCGAGGCCTCGCATGCTTGGTAAGCTGTGAGCCTTCGAGTCCAGGCCTAGAATTACAAATTTTCACTACTTGTCAAGTCAAAATTTAATGATGGTTACTGATTTTCATTGCCTATCATTTTACATTTGATTAAAATTTATAAAGTGTCAAATTTGTTATGTTATATTCAAATATTACTTATATATTTGCAATTTGTTTTACCATTTTAGTTTAAAATCAACCTAAGATACACAAAATTCATGCTTTACAGACTTGTATTGTCTTGTCTAGAGTACAAGTTTAAAAATACAATCACCTCATGCATTACTTATTCTGCTGTAGTTATTATGCTTCAATGATCAATTAATTGACCTTCACCATTAACAATGCTCCACTAATGAATACTAGCTAGTATTCACCCTTCTCGCCTACTACTCTATCACTCTACCACGTAGTTACACTGTACGTTGGCTGCATCATTTAATTGTTATATAGAATTTAATTAAAGTACGTGTGTAAAGGTGGAAACGTGGTCTCCTAAAATATAATGCAGGCTGCAGCACCTGCCACTACTGCCCAGGCTTTGGGGACCGAACCCATCCAAGTTCCATCTCAAGGCATCTTCTTCTAGCCATGTGATCGCATGCACCTTCTAGCATGCCTGCTGTGAAGGCTACATGTGCTTCAACACCTTTGTTATCCAGCTCATCTCCAGTTATGTGAAACTTTTGAAATCACAACATTACAATTAATAGAATATAAAATAATATTGCACTACATTTAAGAAACCAAATCATAAGCTTAGTTAGAACATATAAAAAATGTTTGTCCCAATGGCGCTAGTGGTAAATGATGGCAGTGATCTTGGTGTTTGTGACATAATTTTGAATAAAGCATGATGTGATTGATTTCTTCACACACGTTATACAAGCCATCATTCACCATATATGAGCATTTCAATAGCACTTCCCTAAAAAATCCTCACCACACCATGATATATGGTCATTTCGAGCATTGTCGAAGCCCCAAGACCAGTATTTGTCACTAGTGTGACTCATAGCTTGTAGTTGAAGCTTCTAGTGGAAGCAAAAAATAAAGTATAGCTTCTAGTTGAAGCCAAAATAAAGTCTGTAAATTCTCTGTAGTAGAAGAGTCTGTGTTTGTAAGCTCAAGCTCGTATTCTTGAAATGTATTAAGAGCCCAAGCTCTGTAAAAGGTGAAAGATTGAAGTAAATTTCATTTGTGTAATTATGCCACGAAGTTGCACTGTTTTAACCCAAAATAACTTCTACTTATTTTTACGTCTAAGTTAGTAAGAATTTTTTAATATAAATCCTGTAGTAGAAGAGACTGTGTTTGTGAGCTCAAGCTCGTAGTCGTGAAATGTATTAAGAGACCAGGTGGGAGCAGAACATTTTGGTTGGCCCCACCTGTGCCAGGTTGACGTGGATAAGCCACGTGGGAATGAAGTCTGGCGAGGAGGAGACACACAGTCAGGAGGCCCGACGTGGAGGAGTTGCGTGGGAGAAGGTATGATGTGGACCGGCCACATCATATCCACACGTGCTAGAGGAGTTGTGTGGGCAAAAGGTATGATGTGGATCGACCACATCATATCCACATGTGCCAGTGATTGTGAAGGATGGGGCGAAGGTGGTTTCACAAATGGAGGAAGGATGTTTGTTAAATTTTGAGTATTAAATCACAATACTATAGGATCTTTGCTGAGAGAATAACATCTAAAGTATATCAATGCATGACAATCATAATATGACAAGCATCACAAGCATCACAAGAATCAAAAGCATAGAGACAAGAGAAACAGAGTTTCCGTGGGGAAAACCCTAAGGTGAAAAACCCCACAACTTCCTCAGAGATAGAGAGAGCAATGGCTCAACCAAAATACAACCAAATAACACTGAGATAGTCTCCTAGAAGATGATCCTCCTCCTCCTCACTAGTGCGCCACTTTTCAGAGAGAGAGTGAGTTACTTTTCCGAGTAAGTAAAATAGAGATCTCCTATCTCTATTTATACTCACCTTTTTGCCCAGTGACTTACTGGGGCCGACTTGTCTACTTAAATACATCCACATTATATTATATATTAATTAGGGCCGACCCCATATGGTGGTCTAATAACCCATCGGCAAGTACACACACTTGCGACACTTGTCAATCCACATGACGACACTTCCTTATAGAGGAATAGCACATCTCTTATAAGGGTACAATAAATATATATATAATACACAGATGAAATACATTCCGAAGTTACATATACATCAACACTCCCTCTTAACTAGGAAGGTATTTCTCGACACAGATATGCTAGACAAGTCTTCTTCTCTGGATCATCGTCATCGATGCAACGTCATCATCATCATCACTGCTGCTACTATCTCAACCAATCTCTGACTCTACTCGTCATAGGAAGTTCTACAGAGCCAGTACTTTTTCATACTGGATGTAGGCCCACCACCTATAGGTCTTCATCATCACTGGCCATACTGTGGAATCCTCAGGACTTATTACGTGCGTCACAAAACCTCGAAAGAGCATCCCAAGATGTTATGGGTACACAACTCCGACCTGTAGGATCTCCCAGGGCGCTATTACATGTGACCCCACCACAAAACCTCGAAAGAGCATCCCAGGATGTTACGGGTACACAACTCCAACCTGAAGGATCTCCCAGGGCACAAATTACATGTGGTCACCACAAAACCTAGCAAGAGCATCTCAGGATGTTACGGGTACACAACTCCGACCTGAAATCTCCCAGGGCACAAATTACATGCCATAGGAAAAAACCTCGCAAGAGCATCTCAGGATGTTACGGGTACACAACTCCGACCTGAAATCTCCCAGGGCACAAATTACATGTCCTCCCAGAGCAATGTCTCGAAAGAGCATCCTAGGCTGTTACGGGTACACAACTCCGACCTATAGGATCTCCCAGACATGCTCATCTGCACAACCTGATCCACGGCCATAGAGTATCAACCTGATACTCACCATACATCATCCTGATGTACTAATGATCATCTTGATCATCACTGCAAGATCCTGCTGCATGATCCACCTGATCATCAATGCATCTACCTAATGCATACCAAGTATCTACCTGATACATATCATCATACATGATCCTCCTGATCATACAATGTATCCATCTGATACATGATACATATCACCATACATGATCCACCTGATCATACAATGTATCCACCTGATACATATACAGATACATGGTCCAAGCATCTAACATGATGCATATACAAAATACATACACATGATCCAACTAATCATATCAAGCAGAAACCAGAACATCATCCTGATGCTCATCATCCAGCGCTTACATCCACAGCCATGTGAAGGATCCTCCTTCCAACATGCTTGGAATGGCTTTAGCAAAAGTGTCCATCACTTCTTCCTCGAAGTGTCTTCGATCTGAAGAATTCCAAGCCTCTCTCTGAAGTATTCAAACTTCACCCTGGCTAGTGGCTTCGTCAGCACATCTGCAATCTGCTCGTCCGTCGCAACATACAGGAGCTTCACAGCTCCTCTCTGCACCATATCCCTGATATAGTGATATTTGATCTCTATGTGTTTCGACCTGTCATGAAACACTGGGTTCTCGGACAGCTTTACACAACTCTGGTTATCACAGAAGATACCAGTAGCTTCCAATGGGAGATCAAATAACTCAGACAGTAGCTTTCGTAGCCATACTGTCTCACAACTAGCTGAACAGGCTACAACATACTCTGTCTCAGCTGTGCTCAGTGCTACGCAGGACTGCTTCCTACTAAACCAAGAGATCACACCTGATCCCATACTGAAGCAGCACCCAGATGTGCTCTTCCTATCTGCAGCATTGCCATCCCAATCTGAATCAACATAACCCTGCAGGTTAAACTTTTGATTCACCTCATACTTGAGCCCATAATCCATTGTACCCTTCGGGTACCTTAGAACATGCTTTACAGCAACCAGGTGAACACTCCTCGGATCCATCAAGAACTGGCTCAATGTGTTCACTGCAAAGCAAATGTCTAGTCTCGTGTTCGTCAGGTACATCAAGGACCCAATCATCTGATGATACATAGAGACATCAACTGGCTCAGATGAAGCATCACATAGAAGCTTCAGATTCGATGCCATAGGTGTGGCCATGGCCTTGCAATCCATCATCCCGAATCTCTTCAGGATATCTACTGTGTACTTCCCTTGACCAAGGAAGATCCCACCTGCATTCTGCCACACCTCCATACCTAGGAAATAGTGCATCATTCCCAAATCTTTCATATCGAATTCAGCTGCAAGCTTCCTCTTAGTATCTGCAATCAGTCTATCATCTCCTGTCATAAATAGGTCATCCACATACAGGAGTAGAATCACTGGATTCCCTTCCTCAACCTTGTAGTAAAGGTTGGAATCTGCGTTACTCTTGGTAAAGCCCAAACTAGATAGGAAACTGTCCATCCTACCATACCAGGTTGTGGGAGCTTGCTTCAAGCCATACAAGGCTTTCTTCAATCTGCATACATATGATTCCCTGTCATGTATTTCAAAACCGAGTGGCTATTCCACATATACTTCCTCTTCTACTACACCATTCAGGAAAGCAGTCTTGACATCCATCTGGTGTATTTTCCATTTCATTGCTGCAGCCAGGGCAAGTACTGTTCTGATGGAAGTATACCTAGCTACAGGTGCAAAGGTTTCTTCATAATCTATTCCTTCTTTCTGAGAGAAACCACGAGCTACGAACCTTGCTTTGTACTTCTCCACGCTGCCATCTACAGCATGCTTGATTTTGTAGATCCACTTTGAAGTCACAACAGACTTCTCTTTAGGTCTTGGGACAACATCCCAAACATCATTCTTCATTATTGATTGGTATTCCTCGACCATAGCATCCTTCCATTCTTTCTTTTCCGCTGCTTCTTCATAACTGGAAGGCTCTTTGTTCATGATGTCACAGAGTAAAGCAACATAGCTGGTATGTGATCTGGTTCTCTTCTTTGCTCTGTGTTCTTCTTCTGGAATGCCAAATCTTTCTGCATCTTGAATGAGCTCTCTAGCCCATACAGGTTTCCTCTTGTGAGAGTTATCCTCACGGGGTGGATCTATAGGTTCTTGTGGATCTTCAAACTCACGAACAACTTCTGGAACTGCTTCAGTCATGGTAGTGTCCTGAAATCTTGTTTCCTTAGGTTCTTCATAAACTTCGGTAGGTGCCTTCCTTGATTTGATGAATGCTGAGTTTTCATCAAATGTTACATCCCTACTGACATCAATCTTCTTGAACCCTAGAAAGTATATTATGTAAGCCTTTGAGCTTTCACTATAACCCACAAAGATGCCCTTCTTTCCTGAAGGATCTAGTTTAGTCCTCTTCTCTTTCGGGACATGAGTATATACTGGACAACCAAATATTCTGAGATGGCTGAATTCAGGTTTCTTACCAGAAAAGACCTCTTCTGGTGTCTTGTTGTCCAATATCTTGTGGGGTGTTCTATTCTGCACATATACAGCTGTTCTAGCTGCTTCTTCCCATAGATGCATAGGAAGATCTTGGTCATGCAACATTGTCCTTGCTGCTTCCATGATAGTTCTGTTCTTCCTTTCTGCAACTCCATTCTGTTGAGGATTATAAGGAGCAGTCAACTCCCTCTTAATCCCTGAATCACTGCAAAGCTTGTTGAAGTCACTTGAGGTGAATTCTCCACCATTGTCAGATCTGAATGTCTTGATTTTCTTGTCAGTTTGATTCTCCATCAAGGTTTTGAATTCCTTGAATTTATCAAGCACCTCATCTTTGCCCTTCAAGAAGTATACCCAAGTCTTCCTGGAGAAGTCATCAATAAATGATACATAGTAAACATACCCACTCAGGGAACTGGAAGACATAGGGCCACATACATCTGAGTGGATGATTTCCAGGATGTCTTTTGCCTTGCTTTCACTGCTTGGGAAAGCCTTCTTAATGTTCTTACCTTTTGCACATCCTTTGCAAACACCTTCATGTTTGGTCTTGATTTCAGGAAGACCCTCTACTGCCTTGCTTGCAATTGGAAGTGCCCTATAGTGCATATGAGCAAGTCTTCTATGACAAAGTTCACATGGCTCCATAGATTCATGTACCATGGCATGTTCAGGTTGTCCCTTCAATTTATACAAGCCTCCCTCTTGCTCTCCAATCACTACTGCATCATCTATGGTCTTTCCCTTTGGCCACATTAGGACTTGTCCATCCACAAATGCAACCCTCATACCTTTTGCATCCAATGCAGAGATGGAGAGTAAGTTCTTCTTGAGTCCAGGTACATAAAGTACTTCTTTCGTCTTCAATGATTTTCCAGAATCTAGGTTGTAGGAGGATTCACCACTTCCTTTGATTGGATATTGATAATAATCCCCAAGTTTCACCTTATGAGGTGATTCATGTTCAGATAGGTTCACAAAGGATTCCTTGAACCCAATCATGTGTTTGGAAGCCCCACTATCAATCAACCAATCATTACATCCATGGGAGATGGTACCTTCTTCTTTGGAGGTTCATCATCTTCGGTAGCATGAGCATGAAACCTTCTTTTGCTGCCCTTCTTCTTCTTATTGGAGTTGTTGTTATTATCCCTTTTGTTCTTGGGACAATCTGAAGCAAAGTGACCCTTCTCATTGCATGTGAAGCATCTTAGGTCCTTCTTACACTTTTGATGGGTTCTTCTGTGGTGAGAGTGATCCTTCTTGGTTTTGCTTCTTTTGGTGTGAGCTGCAAGAGCTTGATCTTCTCCTCCCATCTTTTCCTCATGAGCTATAAGCCTAGCTTCTTCTTGAGAGCATTCTTCCCTCAATCTGTTGAAGGAGATCAACTTCTTCCTTGCACAAATTCCTTGAATAAAGGAATCCCATGACCTGGGTAGGCCATTTAGAGTGGTCATCACCACTTCACCATTCTCCACCATTTCATCTACTGCTTCTAATTGTTCTTTGATCTGGGAGACCCTTGAAAACTAAGATTGAATGGTTTCTCCATTCCGAAACTTCACTGCTTTCAATTGGTTCCGTAGGGTCATCTTCCGATTTATGTTCTTTCCTTCAAATAGCTTGGTCAAAGATTCAAACATCTCTTTGGGTGTCTTAAGAGAAGACACATGAGGTATGCGATGGTCTTTGATAGAATCAACAATGATTCTCTTTGCCTTGACCAACTTCTTCTTGTGCAATGCCTTGGCTTCTTCATCCTCTGGGATAGGTATGTCTTCTTTCACATATGAGTCCAACTCATTCTCTTCCAGGATTAACCCAATCCTATACTTCCAGGCTCGGAATTTATCAGCCCCTTCAAGCTTATCCTCTAGCTTGGTGTGGAGAGACATCTTTAAGAGTACTTCAAATGGAAATAGAAAAGACTTAGGACTTACCACTTGAAGTGCTAAAAACTGGATCTGGTCCCGGATTAGGGTTTGTCAGAGAAACCCTAAAAATTCAAAATGTGAATTTCAAAATTTCAAAAAGATAGAAATATGCACCTTGGAGAGCTGATCAGCCTAGTACATTCAGAAATTGAGATCAGCAAAGTCTTGCCCTTCAAAATTGCCTTTTTGTCCTCCCGGGTTCACTAGGGAGAGCCCTGAATTAGGGTTTGAGTTTCCCGGAGATCTGCTCAGCCAAAAATCTCGATCCAAAGCTCTAAAATTCAATTTTTGCAAGGAGCTTCCAGCTATGCCTTCAGTTTCCAGAAGTTCCTATTTTTGTGGAAACCCTAGTTTTTAGGGCCAAATCTGAAAATGCTCGGAACTGAATTCTGATTGGACAGATAGATGCGCCTTGATGAGTAGATCCAATCTACTATACTGAATTTCAAAAATCTGTGGAGAGAAACCCAATAAACAAGGAACACAAGCTTCCGTCACTGCAAAATGTCTTCTTCTCAGTTTAGCTCTGATACCATGTTAAATTTTGAGTATTAAATCACAATACTATAGGATCTTTGCTGAGATAATAACATCTATAGTATATCAATGCATGATAATCATAATATGACAAGCATCACAAGCATCACAAGAATCAAAAGCATAGAGACAAGAGACACAGAGTTTCCGTGGGGAAAACCCTAAGGTGAAAAACCCCACAGCTTCCTCAGAGATAGAGAGAGCAATGGCTCAACCAAAATACAACCAAATAACACTGAGATAGTCTCCTAGCAGATGATCCTCCTACTCCTCACTAGTGCGCCACTTTTCAGAGAGAGAGTGAGTTACTTTTCCGAGTGAGTAAAATAGAGATATCCTATCTCTATTTATACTCACCTTTTTGCCTAGTGACTTACTGGGGCCGACTTGTCTACTTAAATACATCCACATTATATTATATATTAATCAGGGTCGACCCCATATGGTGGTCTAATAACCCATCGGCAAGTACACACACTTGCGACACTTGTCAATCCACATGATGACACTTCCTTATAGAGGAATAGCACATCTCTTATAAGGGTACAATAAATATATATATAATACACAGATGAAATACATTCCGAAGTTACATATACATCAACAATGTTTTCCTTACCGCCCTTCCAACTTGTGAAATCATGTGGTGATGCCACATGGAGAGTGGTTTCAGATTGCGCAACCACCAATTCCTCTGTCCTAGTGCAGATGGTGGGGATGCAGAACGGACATGGGATCGTTGATCTTTTGCCACCCGATCAATGATGGTTGATCTTTTCCACCATTTAAAATGGTTTGGACGTTGGCATGGCGGTGATCCTGACAGCCCTAATGGTAAATGATGGATTGTATCACTCATGTGAATAATATCATCACGTTTATGTCTTGTCACGATGTACACATGATATCCCTCCACATTGTGATCATTAATGTAAAGAATGTTTCTGCATTGATACAGGATAGATGCCACCCACTGCCTACATTGAAACTAAATATTCAAACTCTGTGTTTTCCAATTTGGAGCTTTTTTTTTTCGCTGATGATCGAGGTGCACTGCGTTTTCCAGTTTCGAGCTCTATTTTCCCTGAGGATTGAGGTTTGCTTTTGCTGAGGTGGAATCGAGAAGAGTGTTGGGAGGCTAGAGCAGTAAGATTGGTTTGAAAAATCAAGGAGGGAACTGATACCACATCCAAATGGCCGAATCACAAAGGATAGCCTCTATGAACCCTAGCAGCGAATCTCTCCCATCAGTCACTTCAAATTTCGGTCAGGGTAAGGTTACGCACATGGTCTCGGTCAGGGTAAGGTCTTGAGTCTAGGATCTCGCATAAGGTCTCTGACTCATAATGTCATACAACCCTCTTTGAAGTACTTTGATATTTAATTTCGACACTTGTGGTCAATATTTCTTTGAATCCGTGTTCAGGGTTTCTGGTTCATTTTCGCTGCTTTAAATTGGATATGTTGTTGTTCCTTGGTTTTTGCAAAAAATGATGTCTAAAATAGCTCTGTCTCCAGCCATTTTTCCCTCCACTGGCCCTCCTCATCGTTTGGTTGTTGAAGTTTCAGAAAAGGGCAGGCACCGGATTCTGACCAGTGCTCTGCTTAGTAGTGGCGATATCTCGTACCAGAAGCTTTCTTAGAACAATTCTTCAAAGCTAGCTCCATGTTATATAATGGCGGAAGGTAGAAGTCACGGCCCTGTTGGAAGGACTAGCACCATTTATGCACTCACCCGAAGAATGGAGAAGTTAGAAAAGGACATGGAGGAGCTTCAGCATAAGCTGGAGGGGAAATTGGACAAAGAGGACCTAGAGTCCTTGAAGAATTCAATCGAGGATACCATGGAGCGGAAGTTCGTAGATAACAATGTCGAACTGATCGCACAGATGCGAATGCTCCTTGATGAACAACGCGAATCCATTCAACGTCTCCAATGTGAGGGGAACCCAACGGCTTCTGTAGGTTTTGGACAGTCCCCAATGGAGACTGGTTGAGGGAACCACGTGGCCCACCCACCATGGTCTCTTGATATTTACTTGTCTGATTAGGTTTACTTGTTTCATTTTCTATTCGTCTATATTAATTTTTGGTATGCACACTATGATCTTTTTGGTAAAATAGAAGCTCATGTTATTGAGGTTTTGTCTGATTAGGTTTACTTGTTTCATTTTCTGTTAATTTTCCAAGGCCCTTCTGTTCGTCTATATTATTTTTTGGTATGCACACTATCATGTTTTTTGTAAAATAGAATCTCTTGTTATTGAGGTTCTAGGGAGTAGGATTCTATCGTATTAGTGATATAAACATTTGATGTAATCAACAACAAATATTAGTCTATTTGGTATATAGTTGTATATCGACAATTGTAATCGGAAATATTGACGAAGATATATTAATGGATATAAGATTTCTGTATATTCCTATGGCATTTAAATCTATTTCTAAAAATTCTAGATATATCAATGGATATAAGATTTGTGTATATTCCTTGGGCATTTAAATATATTTCTATAAGTATTAAAACACTTTGGCCCTACAAGCAGAATGCTCTGGTTAAACTTCTTGCTTGTGGTAATTTGTAGGATTACTTAGTTCTTCCACTTCTCACTTTGCTACAAAGGCTAATAAGTAAAGCATGACTAGTTTCATAGTTTGCACATGAGTTGTTGGTTCAAGAAGAAAGCCTCTTTGAAAGCCAATTTGTAACAAATGGATACTTCTATTGAAATATTGCATTATGAATTCTCAATATTAAAATTGTGAAAATACTCACAGCAGATCTAAGAGATGATGTATACCTCACAAGAGTAATTATGATTAAGCAGGAAAATAGAAGAAGAGTGAACAATACAGTATAATGAGCAACAGAATAATATGGTACAGTAGAACTCAGATAGAAGCATTAATACTTCACACACACTATCTAATTAATCACAATATGGACAAATAAGTAGTACAAGCATGAGCATTCGAATGCCTAAGGTGGCAATTCGAATTAGCCTTCATGGAGTGATCAAAGGATCACTGGAGTGTCATTGGAGCACAACTAGGTGTCCTCATGATCATCAGTGGAGTCATCAATGCACAAGTAACTATCAACTATCAGTCAAACTGAGTCTAACTGAGTGTATTAGGTGTAACTGAATGTAACTAGCACATGGAGACACTAACTGGATGAAGGAGGCTCAGTGGAGGATGCAATAGGAGCTTACTAGAGTCAGAACAGGCTGTTTAGTCTCACTGGAGGTCTATCGAAGTGATAAGGTCAGTAAAGAGTCAGTTAATCCTTAAATCAAGGAAGTAACTGAAGGTGACTGAATATAACTAGACTGGTAGGTGAAGAAGGTGCCTTTGTCATGCAGTGGAGAAAAAGAGGGCGCATTAGTCACTGGGGGGGCTGAAACTGCAAGGAAATAAGCTCTTAGGGCTAGCTCACTGAGGGCTAGGTGCTGGTGCTAATGACTGGAATGCATGCAAACCCTAATATTTGCATGCATGACTAAAAATGCAAACAATGGAAATGCTGCTAGGACTAGGATGGAGTATAGGAATATCCTAACACCCCCCCTTAATCCATCCTGGGCCCTGGTAACTAGGACCAAAGGTCACCCAATACAATCAAATGAATGATAATAATAAAGAACAGTCCATAAACTGAGGAAATGGGGAAAACCTCATGGGAAAAATACCCCCCCTCAAAATAAACTGTAGGTCACACATAATAATAAATGCTCCAAACTCAAGTAGGTGTGATGCTTGGTCATATGTCTGGAGGTATCTTCTTCTTGGGAAGAAGTGGATCATGTTCAAAAAGCATGTGTTTGTACTTGTTCTTCAGTTTGAATGTGATGAGAACAAATCCAACAGTATGAGAATGATCCTTGAACCTGTGATTTGAATCAGCTGAGGTAGGATCAAATTTTTGAATGTGCATATAGTCTTTTGTCTTCTCCTTCGAACCACCATTGGTGATATTATGCCAAAAAGAACTATTACATGTTTACTTGAAATCAAAATCAGATTTAAGACTTAAAAAATAGTTTCTTGAGATCTCCTTTGAACTAGCAGGGGTGAGATCAAAACTATCATATGCATGAGAAATTTTCCCAAGCAGTAATTGCTTAGAACCTAATTTAGATACAAGACTTGAATCATGGTTTCTTGAGATCTCCTTTGAACCATGAGAGGTGAGATCAAAACCAGTAGATGCATGAGAAATTATCCCAAGGGAATGGCAATGGCCATATTCTTCAATGACCTTCTGAAAGCATGGAATTATGATCATATAATAGTGTAAAAGAGGAGATAGCTGGAGAGGAGCGAATGCATTACCTTCAATAGCTGTTTTGACCCCCGAAATAATCATGTGATCATGATGCAAACTAACAGACTCTGGTGCAAGACAGGATTTAGGACCTTCTGCAATATCTAGAGTGTGAGCTGGCACATAAAGAGAAGAAAGTTTGAGCATGAGTGGAGAATCTTCAAGTTCTTTGTCAACAACTTCAATATGAGATGATACTGGTTCATGATCTGAGAGACCATCAAGAGGAGTGAATGCATCACTTTGCTTGCTTTCGAATTGGTAAGGACCAAGTCCTTCGTTTTTTCTACCAAAATTTTCATCCAGGTGAGCCCATAGCTCTTTTGGAGTTTCAATATCAACGAATTGGTGTGTCATGTATAGAGGCATAGCATACAATATGGCTACACAAGCTCTATCACCATCATTCAACCAGTCAATATTCTCTTTAGAGGATTCGAACTCTCTTTCAAAACAATAATCAAAGAGACAATTTCTCTTCAAATGTGCTATCATATTCAGTTTCCATTCATCATAGTTGAATAGAGAAAGAAGATCATAGTTGAATGGAGAAAGAGGAGGGATTTCTTTTGAATACATGGAAGCTGTAGAAGACCTGCAAAAACAACAGAGAATATCTGCAACTGCTACTGCTGCAACTGCTGCACTTGAAATCTTAGTAATAACATGCAAAAAACTCTCAGGAATGGAGTCAACATGCTCTGATAACATGTGAAAATCCTCACAGCAGATCTAAGAGATGATGTATACCTCACAAGAGTAATTATGATTAAGCAGGAAAATAGAAAAAGAGTGAACAATACAATATAATGAGCAACAGAATAATATGGTACAATAGAACTCAGATAGAAGCAATAATACTTCACACACACTATCTAATTAATCACAATATGGACAAATAAGTAGTACAAGCATGAGGATTCGAATCCCTAAGGTGGAAATTCGAATTAGCCTTCATGGAGTGATAAAAGGATCACTGGAGTGTCATCGGAGGCTCAGTGGAGGATGCAGTAGGAGCTTACTAGAGTCAGAGCAGGCATTTTAGTTTCACTGGAGGTCCATTGAAGTGATAAGGTCAGTAAAGAGTCAGTTAATCCTTAAATCAAGGAAGTAACTGAAGATAATTGAATATAAATGAATATAACTGGACTGGTAGGTGAAGAAGGTTCCTTTTTCATGCAGTGGAGCAAAGGAGGGCGCATTAGTCACTGGGAGGGCTGAAACTGCAAGGAAAAAATCTATCGGGGCTAGCTCACTAAGGGCTAGGTGTTGGTGTTGATGACTGGAATGCATGCAAACCCTAATATTTGCATGCATGACTGAAAATGTAAACAATGGAAATCTTGCTAGGACTAGGATGGAGTATAGGAATATCCTAACAAAAATAACTATAACACTAGTAACTATTTGTTGGGCTTGTGATTTGGTTTCTTAAATGTAGTGCAATATTATTTTATATTCTATTAATTGTAATGTTGTGATTTCTCTGTTATTTGATTCTATAGTTTGTATGTTTGACTATTCAAATTTAAAGCACATTACTAATTATATAGTAAAGAAATTATGGTTCTATAAGTAAATTACCATCTTGTTGGAACAATTTCACGACTACTCTATACAACACATCTCTTGTTCTTTCAATCATAGAGTTGATTTATTGTCAAAGAAGGGATTACATTTGGAAGATGGTATTCTTCAGGTTACCCCTTTCACTGATCACCATCTGGGGGAAATGTTTTATGTTCGTCTTTATTAATTAGGCCATCCTTTATGATCCATCTTGTAAATTTGATGCACCCGCTTTAGGGGATTTTTGGTTAAGATTTCCTCTGTATCCGTGTTATTTTTACGATGTTATCATCATCTATGGTTATGATGGTATATTACTGAATAGTGGCAAGCATTATCGGATTTATTTTAAAAGACTGTATAGCCTGTTTTCAAATATTCTATCATTGGGATAGGTTTTATTGTAAGTTTCTTTGATTCACTTAATGAATAACAAGGCACTTTTTTTTCGTTGAAAAAAAAGGTTCTATAAGTAAATTAATCCTGATTTAATCTGTTAACTCTTAATTCTTAGATCAAACATTAATCAATATTCTGAGAACATTTCTATGTTATTGATTGTCTGTGGTTCTATGGTTATCTCAAAGTGCCCTTTCTGCAACCTTAAGGCACATTTTGAGTGATAACACACATAATCTTTTTATACTAAAGTTAGCATTGGAGTCATCCTTGTTAGATGCCCATGTTAATGTACTATTCTTCATTTCTTCTTTATCACCAGACAACATCATTTTGACTATAAATTACAAACTACCTTGCCTTTGTTATAAATTTCCATGCCATAGCATTGTTAATTGACATATGTGTTATATTTTGACCCCATCGCCCAATGAATGCTTACCATGTTTCAACCAAACAACAATCTGATCTCAATTTTTATTCATATATCTGGCCTTGTTAAACAATCGGCAAGAGATCCATCTCTGGAAAGAAAGAAGCCAACTCTCTTTCCTAAAGTTTGGTTTTGTGGTTACCTTGAAGTGTCCTTTTTACAACCTGAGGTACATTTCGAGAGCTAACAACAGGCTTAGCGAAATAGAGTTAGTTTTATCTTGCTATCTCTTTTGTTTGATTTATCCAATTTCTTTGATAAATTTTTTATTTCCTTCACTTTGTGTATTGAAATAATTATGTGTTGTCTTCGCAATTTATGAATGCATCTAATTCATTGGTTCAAATTTTTCTTAACTCATTGTTTGGATGTTATTATGTATTAAGTAAATTTATTCTAATGTTTATGTATTGAGTCATTGTAATTTTTTGCATAATTAATGAAATTCAGTCGGTTTCTCTTGGCCATCTCTTTTGCATAATTTGCCAAATTTCTATGAACTTTGTTTTATGTTGCCAATTGAATGATGCATCAATCTGTAGGTTGGATTTATCTTAATATATGATTCATTTGTTAAATGAATTTCTTCATTTAACTCATTTTATCTATTTCTGCAATTGATAAATAACCACAGATTTATATTGATGCTAAGTGGAAAAGCGCTCTTACATAGCCAGTTGCTTGATCATCAAATAAAATATGGAGGATTTCCAGTCCACGCTAAAAGAAAGTGCATCGGTAACAAGCAATTACTACTTTTCAAAATCATCAAAATATAACCCCTCAAGCAAGCAAGTGATACGAAACATGAAAAAAATTGACATACCTCAAGCAAGCCAATATTTTTTATTTACCTCAAGCAAGCCAGTATTTACTACACTCAGGTCACAAATGCATCTAAGAAGCACACTGCACTCAGGTCACAAGCGCATCAAACAAGTACAAAACCATGTAAATCTTCCCAATCTTAATTACTAAACTTCTGAATTGCAACAAGTACCAAACTAGTAATTTTACTCAATGTGGCAAATCAAATAAAATAAAAATTAGTAACCTCGCTATACTCAATGTGACAAATCAAATATGCCACGTGTCACAATATGATCACTCCACGTGTCACCCTAGGATACTAGATATCAACATTTTAACAACACAATTTATAGACGTTTTTCCTTAAAGACTTTGCTGGAAAGTGGAAATATTCTCAGAGAAAGAGCGACCTCTCTTTCTCGAAGGTTTTCTATTGTTACAAGTCCCTCCTAAATGAAGGGTTGGCCGACCCTTCTTATTAATTCCCAATATTCTTTTCATAATAGTTCGACACTACAAGAAGGGTCGGTAGATCTTTATTGTGTTCTCCATTATGGATATAGCTGCATTGTTGGATAAAGGTTTTCACAATTAACTACAAAAAGAAGGGGCGGTCAATCCTTCTTGTCAGAAAACGGAAGTCAGGACAAACTAATTTTATATGTTATAACTTCCAAGGTGTTCTATTTTTACAATTCCCTCGAAATTGAAGGGTCGACCGACCCTTCTTATTCCTAATATTATTTTGATAATAGTTCAACACTATAAGAAGGGTCGGTTGATCGTTCTTGTGTTCGCCATTATGGATATAGCTGAATTGTTGGATATATGTTTCCACAATTAACTACGAAAAGAAGGGGCAGACAATCCTTCTTTCCAGAAAATAGAAGTCGGGACAAACTATTTTTTTATGTTATACCTTAGCCGATTGACTTATTATTCAAACAATCACTGAATATTTTAGACATTGAACTTTTCGCCTTAAAATTTTGAACATTTACAAATGAAAATTGCAATTTTCAAATAAAAAATTGCATTTTTTTATTTGCAATTCACACTTTTCAAATCAAAATTTGCATTTTTTGATTTGAAATTCACACTTTTTGAATTGAAATTCATAGTTTTATAACAAATAACCGCAATTTTAAGATTCATAAGTAGTAAAAAAAGACACTATTCGAATAGAAAAGCACGCTTTTCAAATCCAATATTGCCACTTTCAGAATCCGTTTTTGCATTTTAGAAAGGTTGATATTGACACTTTCTTAGTCCAAAATTTGCCTAATTTGCCCTCTTCCTTTTTGGTTAAGGTTTTCCTTGCTCTTCTGATCATGTTGGGGTCTTTTGAGGCTTGGGGCCTCTTAGTTCTTTCTGTGATTACCTGTCTATCAGCCATGATATCTTCAGTCTATTGTAATATTGGGTTTTATCTGCAATTTCCTCTGCTTCATGGGTTGTTTAACCTAGTTGTATGCTCCTCATTATGTACCATTATTTTGTTTTCACTAATAGATTGGACCTGTGCTTACTTGAAAAAAAAAGATCATCTCCTTTGCAGGAGTAATAAAAGACTAAATTTTTATTGGAGTTTTGACTTGTAGACGTAGAAGCACTAGACTCATCCCTTGCAACCGCAAAAATAATCAGTCATTATTCCTCAAACATGTAATCTTTGCATCAGACTGTTCCATCATTCTATTGGAATATCAAGTTGGATCTTGCAAATTAATTGTAAATATAATTTTGCAATATTAGAAATTGTTGGTAGATACAATGGGGTAGATACAAAATCAATGACAATTATATTCAACACTGATTCCATGTATAATTTCAAAAACAAGCAACACATGCATGCCTTCCCAGACACACCATAATGCTAATTAAAATTTAAGCGGGATACTGTGTTAGAAAAGTAATTTAACAATGACGATAATGCAGATAGTGATGTCATTGGTTGGAATGATTCTAATTGCGATTACCCAGACATAAACATTCTTTCTTTTTGTTTATTGTTTTTTAAAAATAGAAACAATATAATTTTGGGTCTACTCAAAGTTCCAAATCTAATATGAAACGTGTCACAATATGATCGTTCCACGTGTCACCCTAGGATACCAGATATCAACATTTTAACAACAAAATTTATAGAATTTTCACTTTAAAGACTTTGCTGGCAAGTAGAATATTCTCAAAGAAAGAGCGACCAGTATTTCTCCAAGGTTTTCTATTGCTACAATTCCCTCCTAAATGAAGGGTCGGCCGACCCTTCCTATTCCGAATATTCGTTTCATAATAGTTTGACACTGCAACAAGGGTTGGTTGACCCTTCTTGTATTCTCCTTTATGGCTATAGTTGAATTGTTGGATAAAGCTTTTCACAATTCACTACGAAAACAAGGGGCAGCTGATCCTTCTTGTTGTAAAACAAAAGTCGTAACAAACCATTTTTATATAATATAAATTCCAAGGTGTTCTATTTTTACAATTACCTCGTAATTGAAAGGTCGGTTGACCCTTATTATTCCCAATATTATTTTCATAATAGTTTGACACTGTAAGAAGGGTTGGTCGACCCTCTTTATTCCCAATATTATTTTCATAATATTTCGACACTGCAAGAAGGTTCGGTCGATCCTTCTTGTGTTCTTTATCATGCATATAGTTGAATTGTTGGATAAAAGTTTTCACAATTTACTACAAAAAGAAGGGGTAACTGATCCTTCTTGTCGCAAAACGAAAGTCAGGAAAAACTATTTTTATATGTTATAACTTGTAATGTGTTCTATTTTTATAATTCCCTCAAAATTTAAGGCTCGACCAACCCTTCTTATTCCCAATATTATTTTCATAATAGTTCGACACTGCAAGAAGGGTCGGTCAATCCTTCTTGTGTTATGCATTATGGATATAGCTAAATTGCTCGATAAATCTTTTTACAATTAACTACGAAAAGAAGAGGCGACCAATCCTTCTTGTCGGAAAACGGAAGTCAGGACAAACAATTTTTATATGTTATAACTTTTCACCTTAAAATGTTGAGTCTTTAAGGTTTATAGCTTTGCTTTCTATTCAGTTTCCAAGGTTGATAGTAGACATGGGAATTTCTCTATATGGGAGTTTTTTGTCTCAGAAGTGCAATGTGAAAAGAAGACGGATGTAATCGTTTTTACCATTATATGATAAAAGTTTCTCTTTTTTTGCTTAAAAAAACAAATTTGAAGGGATGAACTAAAAAGGATAATAAATGCTTTGATTAAAAACAAAAGGAATGAATGTTTCTATTTCAAAAACATTATTTCATTCTTTTTAAATGCTTCGATTAAAAACAAAAGGAAAGAATGCTTCGATAATAAGGGCTTTCATTCTTTCTACGATATTTCATTCTATTTAAAAAAACAAGAAAAAAGAAATAATGCTTCGATTTAAAAAAACAAAAGGAAAGAATGTTTCTATTTAAAAAAACAAAAAAAAATAATGTTTATATTAAAAAAAATAAAAATAAGAATGATTCTATTTAAAAAAAACAGAATAGTTTTTGTATAATGCTATTATAATGATACTAACGTAAATATGTAAAGTTACTTATTTACAATTACTTCCAAAAGTAAACTTCAGTTCGATGAGCATTATGGACCACCAAAGAGTAAGAGGAGAATATAACCTGTGGTGGTCGCAGAGTCTCTCATGCTCATAAGACGATTGGTTGATTAAACAATTGGAACTGTTGGTGGATCGAAGTTTTATTTCAAACTTTGAGTAGATCCCTCGATTCGGTCCCTTATCTGACCTCTTCTCTCAGTTCAATGGAGGGCCTTGTTGATGGAATGATGTTCCTAAGGTCCAGTGTGGAAGAATTCAAAAAACACATGTTAAAGGTTTATGAGGCAGTCTGCTTGGGCATCAAAGCGCACAGAGAGTCATCCGACAACATGAGGTATATCTCACAACAATTAACTTGTTTCGACTCCATAATTAATGATTTGGAACGCAATCAGATTGAATTTATGGGGATAGTGGATTTTATAAAAGATGAAATTTTGAAGATGGCCAGGATGTCACAGTGGAGCCACTGTAAGGAATCCCCCTCTGTGGACATGAAAATTGGCGAGGAAACCTCTGTTCAGCAGAAGAATTTTTTGTAGAAGAGATCCCTACTTGGATGAGTTTTTACATCAATTTTGGAATTTTTTTAATTTACAGAGCCATACTGGGAAAGCTATTTATGCTCCCAGGCAATCCTTTTTGTAATGAATGGCTGTGCACAGCCTTTTGAATAAATCCGTCTATATGCTTCAATATAATTACAGAGGAGTATTTTATAGAGAAATATGGTCAAAATTTGATGAATATTGTTAATTTTTCGATAATTTCATTCCATTATCATAAGGATCTCTAAGAGAATAATATGTACAACATATCAATCAGAGACACAAAAGTAATCACACAAGAGACATAGAGTTTCACCAGGGAAAACCAAGAAGGTGAAAACCCCGCAACTTCCTCGGAGATAAGATAAGCCACCAAACAAGATCACAAGGATCAAACCCAATAAGATGTCTCTAGCCGATGCTCCTCCTCCTACACTAGTGCGCCACTTTCTCTCTTAGCTATGTGAGCTTGAGAAGTGAGTGAATGAATCAAATGAGAGACATCCCCTCTCTATTTATACACTGACTTGACCTACCAATAATCCACTGTGGCCGACTTGCTACTCAAGCCTAATTACCCAACCACATGTGCTAACCAGGGCCAACCCCACACTGGTGGTCTAATAACCCATCAATACAAATGACAACACTTGTCAATGCACATGACGACACTTCCAATCAGAGGAATAATACATCTATGTGGGATATACAATAAAGTACAAATGTAATATATGGAAGAATATCTTCCGAAGTTACAAATACATCAACCAATATATCTTTCTGAATATAAATCATTGTATTTTACATATTAAGAACAAAAGTATTTTGTATATAAAGAACAAAAATATGGCTAAGTTTTGAGCTCACATGCTAAGTGACGAATTGGCTATTTATTTATAGGATCAGAGTTGCCTATGGAGTTCACGTTTTCAAAGTCTAAATCCCTTTGAGGGGCATTAAAATATTCAAATTTTATGTGCTTTCTTTTCAAACAGTTTTAAGAGTTTTATGCGTTCTTTGTTCAACATACATATTATAAAATTAAATAACAGAGAAATCACAACATTACAATTAATAGAATATAAAATAATATTGCACTACATTTAAGAAACCAAATCACAAGCTTAGTTAGAACATATAAAAAATGTTTGTCCCGAATCTCGATGGCGCTAATGGTAAATGATGGCGTGATCTTGGTGTTTGTGACAAGACATAATTTCAACTAAAGCATGACAGAAAATAGATTAACAGAAACTCCCTAAGTGCCTTTTTCGTAAAGGAATTGCTCGGCCCCAAAAAAGGGATAAAATTATACCGAACAAAAAGGTATTTGTGAGAGCGAGAAATGATCTCGATCATCGTCATGAGCGTGAAAAACTGAATCTGGCGATATAAAGATCGTAAAAAATGGAGAATGGCCAATGTAGGCATGCAAACCGAGGCGACGAGGGGATTTATGAAAAAACGCCCAAAACTTATGGGGGTGAGAGCAAGAAATGATCTCAAGCATCATCACGAGCATGAAAAAATGAATCCGGTGATACAAAGAACGTGAAAAACAGAGAATGTCTTGATGTGGCACGTTGTGAAGAACCTACAATAATTAATTAATGCAAGTACATGAGATATTAGAAATAATAGAACTTAGAATCACTTTTATATTGATCACGGGCCACTTCGAGGGGGCAACCTCCTTTGAGCAAACTCAATACAATTAACTTCACAGTGCCTTCAATGACCTCAACACACACTTATATACTAAGACTATGCCCAATACTATGAGTCAAAACCATGGACATATAATACTATGGGACGACTTACAAAGCATATGCATCCAATACTATGGGTCAATACTATGGGCTAATATAAACTATGGATCAACAAATACTATGGGACGACTTACAAAGCATATGTGTCCAACAACAATATACTAACATAGTAAAGAGAAGGGTTGACACAGGTTCCTAACATCCCCTCTCCCTTAGAAAAAGCTTTGTCCTCAAAGCTTTGGTTGGAGAAATTGCTGTAGAATCTGAAGAAGTGGTTCCCTGGTAGCATCCTCGGGTTGCATTTTGGACCATTGACGCCTTTGGATTGTTAGGGAGGATTGCTTGGAAGGCTGTAGATGAAGAAGAACCCCATCAGCTATGTGGAAAATGCACTCAGAACGGTGTTGGTCGGCTTGTTGTTTTAGGCGAATTCTGGCCATGTGAAGATTTTCCTGCAGAATGAGAAGAATCTGATCACGGTTTTGAAGAACCGAGTCAATTTCCAGAACTGGGGAGCTGCTAAGGGTGTATGGAAGAAGAACTGGCGGTGTCTGTCCATAGACTACTTCATATGGTGTCCGTTGAGATGTGGTTCTGTACCACCAGAGCGCTGCTAGGAGATCCATAGAAATAGTTGGCCAAAGCTGTGTAGGGATGGGCAAGGGTTTGAGCAATCTCGAAAGGAGTGTCGTTTCACCCTTGTTGACATGGAAAGTATCATAGTCAGCCACCATCTGTTGAATTGTCATTTTCAGTCCCTGCCAAAAGAAGTTACATTGTTCCTTGTCATACATTTTGAAGAACCCAGAGTGCCCTGCTGATGAAGAAGCATGGAGTTCATAGAAGAGATAGCCCTGTTGAACATATTGCAACCAATTTGGAACAAGCAGAGAAAGAGCTGTAAGAGAAACTTGGTCATCAATTGTGCAAGAAGGAGCATCTGCCACCATATTGTCCTTACCCTTCTTGTAAGTGATCGCATAGGGATGACCCATGAGTTGAATAACCCATTTCAGGTGTGTTGGGGAGGAGACCCATTGTTCCAGAAAATTTTCCAGACTCTGGAGATCAGTTGTGATGCAGAAATAATTCCCTAATAGGTATGGTTGCCACTTATGTACTGCATGCAAAATATCCATCAGTTCCGGCTGAGAGGTAGATCCGACTAAATTCTTACCAGAAAGGTCTCTTGAAGATGGAAAGCTCATTGGTTCAACAAATACACCTGCATATCTATCCAAAGAAGTAGTGGAGACCGTTGATGGGTGCATCTGAAGGGAATGGAGTTGAGCAGTGATACCATGTGAATTCTTCTTAAGGATTTTTTCCAGGCGATGTGAACTGATGATGCAGAGATACCTTGGTTGTAAGCCCATGAATTTGTGTTGTGCCCCATTTATTGAAAACTGCATCCAAAGTTTCGAAAAATCCCATAAGATGGGGCCAAGTGTGCGTAACCATCGAATGCCCAAAACCACATCACATCCGCCTAAGGACAAGGAAAACATGTGAGAGCGTAGGTTATAATATTCCATAGAGAGACGCACATTGTGACACTTCCCCTTGCAAGGTAAGGTGCCCCCATTGGCAACCATGACTTCAAAGTTGGAGCAAGGATGGACAAAACAATCAGCCTATTTGGCAATCCGAGGGTCAATGAAGTTATGAGTGCTACCAGAATCAATGAGTATGGTAAGAGAGAGCTTATTGAGGTATCCCCCGACTTGCATTGTTTGTGGGGTGGTGATGCCGGTTACAGCATGGAGAGAGAGCTCGGGTGGGTCGTCCTGAGATGGGGTGTCAACAGGCGGGTGTTGAATGTCGACCTGATCATCTACTATATCTGGAGCTTCTTCATCAAGTTTTGAGGTAGGCGGAGAATCCACATCCAGGAGATAGAGATTTTGTTGAACACATCTATGTCCCCGAGTGAATTTCTCATCACAATTATAACAAAGCCCTTTTTCTCGGCGTGCCTGCATCTCTGTTTCAGACAAATGCTTGATAGGAGTTGGTTGCGGGGCAAGCGTGATGGGAGGTCGTTGGGAACCCATATTTCTGAAGGGAACAAAGGTGGGTTTGGAGCATTGTTGAGATGCGATCTTGTCCTCTGCCAACTTAGCCAACCCTAGGACTTCCATCATTGTGTTGGGATAGAACATTTTGACCTCTGAGCGGATTTCATCCTTGAGACCACTAATAAAACAACTCCTGTAGAATTCATCAGACAATCCTTCTGTGTGATTGCCAGTTTCTCAAATTTTGTCTGATACTCACTCACTGTGCCAATTTGGTGAAGTTTAGTGAGTGCTCCTGTGAAGTCATTAAAAGCACTAGGACCAAATCGTGGCAAAAGGAGTTGGCAAAAATCTGTCCAGTTTAGCTCGGGATGAGCTTTGATGTACCAACAATACCATTGAAGGGCTTCTTGTTCCAAATGAAAGGATGCAAGCGGAACTTTCTAGACATCAAAAGTGTTATGCAGATTGAAATATTGTTCTGCTCGGTATATCCATCCAGTCGGATCAGTACCATTGAAGTGGGGAAAATCAAGCTTCGGCCCGCGAAAATTGCTGGAAGAAGAGAACCCAGTGGCTGCAAAAGATTCTGGCTGTCAGTTATTGTTCATGGCTGAATGCCGAAGATGGAGGATGAGAAATTTTTTCATCCAGATCTTGGAGTTTGGTTTGGATGGCTGCAAGTGCTTCCTCCATGGTTTTTTTTTTGGGGAAATGGTTAGAAAAACACAAACAAAAGCTTATTTAGTAAAGGAAGATTTGGATTTGGGAAAAACTCGGATGGGTAATTGGCGTTTGACTAGGTTTTGGACACTTTCTGATGGACAGGGAAGCAAAAAATGGGGATTTTAGAAGTGGGGTGAAAGAATGAGAAAATTTGGTAGAGAGGGACAAAGAAGCAAAATTAGGAGAGGAACATGGTGGCAAAATTTGACGGCATTTGGGTGAAATCTGAGGAAGTTATGGCAAACCCTAAAAATAGACAAATGTGGGATTTCGGGCTTTGGGAAGTGGAATTGTGGATAGGGTCCTTAGGAATGAAATATGCAGAATGGGATTACAAGGGTTCCTTGAAAGTTTCAAGGGAAACAGAGTGAAAATAAGGGAGATATGGAGAAAAAACTAAAGCAGCTATGGCTCGAAACGGATCTGGAACAGATAGATCTGCAACGGCCTGGAAGTGAGCGGAAACAGAGGGATCTAAAACGGTGCCGAATGGATTGAAAATGGCTGGATCTGTAACGAATTTCAGAATGGGTATGAACAAGTGGATCTGAAACGACGTAGCAGTGATCGAAAACAGTTTAGCTGAAAATAGATATGGACCCTAGGTATGTGTGGCTTCCTAATAGTTCAAGGGTTTCACTTGGCCACCAATGCTGTCTGACGGCTTGCGTATTGGGGCAGTACCCCTCACTCCACGGCTCAGGTAAAACTGATAACCGCTTTTCCACAAACGACAACTCTTGGTTTACCTCATGGGTGGAAACTAGTCAATAAGGTAGGGGTCGTTGCCCTTTTCGCTGGCAGGTCCTCTCAATGGGACAACTACTTCCGGGTTCCTGTGGTACTCCTCACAATGAGTTTTAGGGCTTATGCCCAAGTACTTCACACAGTTAAGTGGATAGGGATTATTCCCAAATCCGAACCTGCAACAGATGCGAAAAACATTTTGGCAGAAATTTCACCCAGCGAGCCCAAGAAAGTGCTTTGATATCATATGTGAAGAACCTGCAATAATTAATTAATGCAAATACACGAGATATCAGAAATAATAGAACTTAGAATCACTTTTATATTGATCACGGGCCACTTCGAGGGCGCAACCTCCTTTGAGCAAGCTCAATACAATTAACTTCATGGTGCCTTCAATGACCTCAACACACATTTATATACTAAGTCTATGCCCAAAACTATGAGTCAAAACCATGGGACATATAATACTACGGGACGACTTACAAAGCATATGAGTCCAATACTATGGGTCAATACTATGGGCTAATATAAACTATGGATCAACAAATACTACGGGACGACTTACAAAGCATATGCATCCAACAACAATATACTAACATAGTAAAGAGAAGGGTTGACATGGGTTCCTAACACACGCAAACCGAGGTGACGAGGGGCTTTCTAAAAAAATGCTTGAAAATTATGGTTGTGAGAGTGAGGAATGATCTCAAGTATCATCATGAGTGCGAAAAACTGAATCTGGCGATATAAAGAATATAAAAAATGGACAATAGCTGATGTGGCATGCAAACCGATGCGACGAGGGGCATGTCAAAAATGCCTGAAAAATCTGGTGGTGAGAGTGAGAAATGATTTCAAGCATCATCATGAGTGCGGAAAACTGAATCTGGTGATATAAAGAACGTCAAAAATGGTCAACGGTCGATGTGGCACACAAACCGAGGTGGCGAGGGGCATGTAAAAAATGCCTAAAAAATCTGGTGGTGAGAGCGAGAAATGATCTCAAGCGCATCATAAGCACGAAAAACTGAATCCGTTGATATAAAGAACGTCAAAAATGGTCAACAGTCGATGTGGCATGCAAACCGAGGTGACAAGGGGCATGTAAAAAATGCCTAAAATGGGACCTAGTGGAAATGAGAAAAGGAGTGGACTATCGTGAAGTTCTCGCGGCACTGATTCCAATGGTACCAACGGTTTGAAAAATAGACGTCATATGATGCCAAAATGGTTGACTGAATATTGGTCAAATTTCTATAAATAACTAGTGGACCCAATTTGACATGTGGCATTTTCACGGTTGAGTTTGACAGAGTAATTGATTTACTTAGAGCATTTTATTCATTTTCGGGAGATTTGACCATCAGTTTTTTATTCTGCGAGTTCTAGGTAAGCCTATGAACCTTATCCTTTCAACTTATTTGCTTTTGGGGGGTCTAGGGGTCTCAGAAGTGGCAAATATTCCATGTTGGCTTGCCAATGTGGAATATCGTGGGTTTTGAGGCCTTTCGCGCGATGCACATCGCAGCTGTGGGCCTCATAGCCGTGATGTGCATCGCGACAATGGGCCTCACAGACGCGATGTGCATCATGGCTGTGGGTTCTTTCAGCCACGATGTTCATCGCCACTGTGGGTGCTTACAGCCGCGATGCGCATCGCGGCTATGATTGCTTACAGTCGTGATGTACATCGTGGCTATGGGTGCTTAAAGCCGCGATGTGCATCACGGCTGTGGGTGATTTAAGCTACGATGTGCATCATAGCTGTGGGTGCTTACAACCACGATGTGCATCGCGGCTATGGGTGGTTAAAGTCGCGATGTGGATCACTGACTTTGGAAAACAATTTATGGTATTTTTTCTAAAAAAATTTGTGTTTGGTTTGGCAGGATGCTCAGGAGGCCCCAGGTATCTTGGAGGGAGAGGAAGATCGATGAGGGGTTCATGGAGACTATCCAAGTGAGTACACATGTGTAGGTGGCATTGGCTTTGGGCGGACTACTAAAGTTCATGCAGATTGCTCTCATGCGTTCAGTCATGGAGTTGTTGAACAAGTTGATTGACTTTTGGGACCTATAGGAGGTAGCTTTTATTGTACAGGGTGAGAGACTAGATCTCACCTTGATGGATGTGTATTTCCTTATTGTCTTGCCCCATTTGGGTGAGATAGGGGACACCCAGCCCAGGATTCTGGCTGGTATGGATATTGAGGATCTCCTTGAGAGATTTTGCATTCCAGCGGCCCGTGCGTAGAACAATGCACTGAGTGTCTTGGATCTGAGAGAGTCGGAGATGCAAGTAGTGGCAGCTTGTGTTTTGCAAGTGCTTGGTGCACAAGTGCCCCATCATTTATCGGGGGGGGGGGGGGGGCAGACGATGATGGTTCATCACATCATGACTGGGACCTATTTTGCTTGGGGTCAGATGTTCCTAGCTTGTGTTCGGCGATATCTGAACAAGGTGAGGCATGAGGGAGGAGAGTTCAGTTATGCTTCTTTCCTATGTTCCTTTTTCTTCGAGTGGGTACCTACCTTGCGGCCACATGTGCCAGTTTGTGAGAGGCTGAGGAGTGAGCCATGGATGGTGTTGTGGGGGGAGATGATGCCCCAGGGTGGTGGTGGTATTCAGCGGTTCTTCACGACGGACATGTATGAGCAGTGGGAGCAGATGCCTTTCATGATTGACGACTATCCGTACTAGGGTATGGACTTCCAAGGGGACATTGAGATGCCTCAGGCTTAGGGGTAGGCTTAGGGATTAGACGGTATGTCTTTGTTTCTGTTTTTCATATCATATCATGTTTTTGTATATTTGTTTGTGATGATAGCTAGAGATGTATATATGATATTGACATGTTTTAGCGTGGTTTACTGCAAACATGGGTCTGCTGCCTTCAACAGATCATCAGGGCCGTAGGGGACGTATGGTGGTGATGGTACCTCCACCGGTAGTGGTACCTCTGCCTCGTGTACAAGGAGTTGTGCGTCATCGAGATGATGCCATAGAGGATGTTCGTGATACCTTTGAGGATCTGTTGGGTGATGTACCAGATGATGGCTAAAGAGACCTAGACCGGCGTGTATTGCACCATTGTTTCGATGCTCCACGTGAGTGGAGATCGATTTTACTGAGGGTAGCTATGTTGGAAGCTAAGAGGAGAGCTCGAGATCAGTATGATCTAGAGGAGGAGGATCCGGAGGAGGCAGCTAACCGTGATGATGATAATTAGGTTTTCGGTACCTGCGCCCAAATGCTGATGAGCATATGGGGATGTTTTTGATGATACATATTTTGTATGGCTGGTGTATTTTTTGTATATTTGGGTGCTGAGGGTCCTCTTGACATTATGACTATGTGATGATATATATATATATATATTCATGCATGTGGATGCGTTTTTTATTGTATAGTCGTGTATGCACATGGATGCACATCTTGTCTTTGCTTTTATGTCTTGTTGCATGTGGATGCAATTGTATGTTGTTTGTTTGCCCATGGAGGCACATTTTATGCACTTGTATGCAATGCTATATATATTTTTTGTATGCCCATGGAGGCACATGTTTTGCACGTGGATGCAATACTATTGTTTTTGTATGCTTGTGGAGGCACATGTTTATGCACGTCGATGCAATACTATGATGGTGTTAACACCCAAAAAGTGCTCACTAGCTCATTTCCCTATTCACATGACCCATTTGTCCATTTTTTGACCATTTTTTGGATGCCCTCCTCGCCTCGATTTGCGTGCCACATCGACCGTGGTCCATTTTTTACGAGTCTTATATCACCGGATTCAGTTTTCCGCGCTCATGATGATGCTTGAGATCATTTCTCGCTCTCATGCCTAGTTTTTTTGGGCATTTTTCCATGCCCCCCTCGTCGCCTCAATTTGCGTGCCACATCGACCGTCATCCATTTTTGACAAACCTTATATCTGTTCATGATCATGCAGTGAGAGATAATAAAATGGTGGAGAGGAGAACTGCGTTGGTGAAGTTAATTATCAACGTTTCGAGCCGCAAAGTAGGGCTCATCATCAGAAGAGAGTGTCTCACCATTTTATATCGTCGGATTCAGTTTTCCGCGCTCGTGATGACGCTTGAGATCATTTCTCGCTCTCACCTCCATATTTCTTGGGGATTTTTTAAAATGTCACCCATTACCTCGGTTTGCGTGCCACAATGGCCGTTGCCCCTTTTTTGACAATCTTTATGTCACCGCATTCATTTTCCGCACTCACGATGATGCTTGAGACCTTTTCTTGCTCCCATCAACCCCTGGTTGTTCGGTATAATTTATCCCTTTTTCGGGCCGAACAATCCCTTTTTACGAAAAAGGCACTTAGGGAGTTTTCTGTTAAGCTCTTTTCTAACTCCTAAAACAATGAAAAGATCGCCGAGCAACCTTGCTTCCTTTCATGCTCGCTAAACGTATCTGAAAGGGCGTCTACCTGGTAAAGTTTACCCCTTTTCCGGACCTTGTAGACTAATTACGAAAAAGAATACTCTAGTCACATCGGCTAGAAGAGTTCTCCCTTTGCATCATTTTATGCTTTTTCGGGCCTTAGAGACTAACTTACGAAAAAGAACACCAATGGAGTCCACTTACCACTTTCAGACTCTCTAAATATGAAAGCGACCATGAGCAATCACCATCATGGGCTCGTAAAACCAACAGGACAGTAGTCATAACCACTGCAGAGTCTTCTTATCGTTTTCAGACTCCTTAAAAATGAAAGCATCAATGAGCACGAACAGTCCTAGGCTCACAAATCCACAGGACAGTACCATTTCAGAGCACACTTTTATCCCTTCTTCGAGCTCATTAAAACTACGAAGAAGGACCCAATGGTGCTTCTTGGTGCCACAACAGATCACGTCTACTCATAGGGCAGCTTCCCCATTTTGGTCGCCTTTGTTCAGAGTATTCTACAGTATGTCTCCCTGAGAATCCCTCGACAGCACCCATCAGCTTGACCCCCCCCCAGAGTCAAACATACCCTTCAGTCCTTCAAAGTAGTGATACCCACACCTACAAGTCAGTTCCCTATGCTGCCAGGTCAACCATGCCATCATGCTCTGAATAAAGGAAGTTTGAGTCTACCCACTATATGAATCTAGTTACTCCCCATCCCCACAAGTATGTCAGTCCTACCATCAGTACTACCACACTTCAGTTTCTACACCTCGCGCTCCTATCAAGGAAACATCATTGCCTTGTTAGTTGCGGGTCTCCCTCTGTCGATGACAACCAAATTTATTCCAGAGGATAGACCTTGAGGTCCCTGTGTCTTGGACTCATCACCATTTATGATGAGTGCCTACGAATCATTTCGAGAAGAGTCCTCAGTGCCTCTCCAAATGGTTGTTTCTCACATGCTCGACTTCAACACCTTGATCGCATCGTTGAGACTCGCACAGGGTATCGATCCTTTCAGTTATTAGTCGAAGACCCCGGATACCATCTGACTCCTCCACATTAGAAAGTCTACCTATGGATACAACCAGTTATACTTTTCCTATAGATATCCGGGTTGCGCATGGCGACAGTATTCAGATGTACACCAGTTTTATACTCCCTCGAGTATACAGTTACATATACTTCCCAGAGATGGGTCACAGTCATTACCTCCCTACAGATGTTGGACACCTTCAGTTTCAGCAGTTCATCAGTTATTCCAGTGTATCAGTTATTGAGATCAGTCATGATCATGAGTACATCCCAAAATAATGTCCCCTCTGGACCATTATGATGTACCAGTATATTTTTTATGTATTAGATCCCCCTTTCTTGGGACTAATTGTTATGTATATGTCTTGATACGAGCATGGGTATGCTCACCTCGTCCATTATCAGAGATTATTCCTCATTCATATTGAGGCCATGTAACATTTGTTTATTTTTTGTAGCTTCCAAGGTCCGTGGATCCAGACTCCAAACAGTCTCTTCTCCTCCCCAAACCCCAGAAAAAAGACAAAAGAACTATGATGTCTATCGGCCATACGATGAGCTCCTGCCCTCACACATCAGGGGGCAATCTGTTAACACCCAAAAAGTGCTCACTAGCTCATTTCCCTATTCATATGACCCATTTGTCCACTTTTTCACCATTTGAGCCTCTGAAGCCAACAAAAGGTCACCAAAAGGCCTTAGTACACCCGTTGTCCCACTCAAAAAGATTATTTTTCCTAAAAAAGCATAAAAAAACCCTCAAAAAGGGTCCAAAATTCCCAAAAATATTAAAAAGGGAATAAAAATAATAAAAATATTCAAAAAAGGAAAAAGGAGGGAAAAGTACCTAAACCATGTTGGTCAATACCATTGGTTTCCACAAAACCACAAATGGTATTCCCCACCACCAAAACCTATAAAAAGGTGGTAGGGGTTCCTCATTTCACATCCATCCATATTCCTATCCTCATGCTGCCAAAATCTCCCTTGAGTTTTTGGCCATTGTAGCAACCTTGGAGAAAGGACCCTTTGGAGTTTGGAGCTGCTCATCCTTGGAGCTTCTCAAATATCTTCATCATTTGGAGGTATTACTATTGCAAGCACTTGCTTGCCCCCATGTTCAATACAAATTTATTTTCTCTATTTTCTTGTTCTTGTTTTTTAATTCAAAATTTCATTATGATATGCACATGTTAGTTTAGCTTAGATTTAGATTTAGTTTATTGTTTTTGCTTAATATTGAAACTGCTGCTACTAGTTAGCAGGTGCCCATAGCACTAAGCTTGGTTGCAAAACCAAGCCAACAGATGGTCTATTTAATTATTTCTTTTGATTTTTGATGCCTATATGATGCATGTTGTGGTGTCCTACATGTTTTGGTTGACGTGCCAATCTAGAATGTTGTTAGCCATTTGATTTGCTACACTGTTTAGATTTCTTGGGACATGAGTGAATGAAATGGATTCAAAGTGTCGAATCATTTGTTTGGTGCACAGGAATTTTCTAAATAGACAGGGATCGTGTACCTGGTAACAGTTGTTGAGCCGGGAAAAAAGGAGCTAGGAGTCCAGGAAGGCACTAAGGTGACTTATACCCATCTGGAGAGCAGCAGCTAGTATACTGGTCATAGCATCGTACTTAGCTTGGTTGTTTGTGGTAGCACCTATGCGCACTCCGTCGAGGTGGATCAACGCGTGTGAAGGGGAATAAAGTACCCAAGCTACTGAAGCGATATTTGGAGACCAACGACTTGCACTGTCGGCAAAGCCAATATGGTAGAGTGGAAGAAGATCCATCTGTGTTTATGCAAGAAAAAATGAAAACGTAAGGTTTTGAAAGTTTACAGTGAAAGAAATGAATTAAAAAACTGTACAATATGAACTGTGGTGTCCAGGAGTTTTTTATGGATAGAATATTTTGAGGTACAACCCGTTATGGGGGTTTTTCGTGGGGTTACCTTCTGAGTCTGTCAAAAGGTATGCCTCATGTCCAAGGCAAGTGTGTATGATATATGGGCCTTGCCACATGGATTCGAACTTTCCTTTGCCCGTTTTGTCATGGGCTTGATCGTAAATGAGTACAAGGTCTCCTTCACTAAATTCTCGTGGGTGAACATGTTTATTGTAATGGAGTTTTGATATGTTCTTTGCAGCTTTGATTGTTTGGAGAGCTGCAAGGTGATCTTCGCCGACCTGCTGTAAAAGAAGTAAGTGTTCTTCAATTGGTGAAGTCTCTGAGAGGAGTTCTATGGAAATTTGTAATGTCGGTATCTAACAATCGATGGGCAAGATGGATTCCACGCCTTGAACCAAATGGAAAGGGGTAAAGCCAGTGGTGGTTTTGGTGGATGTGCGGTAAGCCCATAATGCAGGAAAAAACATATGATGCCAATTGGACTTATGTTGGTTGACAGTGCGTTGGAGGATGGTCTTCAAAATTTTGTTAATAGCTTCAACTTGTCCGTTCCATTGGGGGTAGTAGGCAGAAGAGAAATGATGTTCAAACTTAAGGATTGTTGACAATTCTCGCCAAATGGAGTCCTCGAAGTGAGAACCGTGGTTTGAGACGAGTTGCTTTGGTACTCCGAAGCGAGCAATAACATGGTTGAGGAAAAAACGGGCTGCAGTGTCGGCTTTGCAGTTGTAAGTAGGCATGGCTTCTGCCCATTTGGTAAAGTAATCGATGGCCATAATAATGTGTTTATGGCTGCCATCTGATGCAGGATTGCAATTCATGAAGTTGATGGCCCATTTGCAAAACGGTCCAACAATGATGACTGGGTGAAGAGGGGCGGGCGGGGTTCTTGCCTTGGGGGCAAAGAGCTGGCATTTTTGGTAATGTTTGACTGCTGTGATACAGTCAATGAATAATGACTGCCAAAAATAACCTGTGCAGATTACCTTTTGGGCGGTGGCCATTCCAGAGAAATGACTGCTGCAGGCACCGCTATGACAGTCATTAAGGACTTGTTCGGCTTCTTCTCGGGAAAGGCACCGTCGTAGGATTGTGTCGACACCGCATCGATAGAGGAAATCACCTAAGAGGAGATAATGGGGGGCATCATGATGAATGCGATGGCATCCATCACGGTCAATATTGGGTTGAAACTTTTGTGTTCAGAGGTATACCAAAATGTTGCCATACCAAGGGTCATTATACGAGATAATGAATAAATGTTCGTCAGTTATATTAGTATGGATAGCTGGTGATGATGACGAGGATGGTAGGTCCGTAATGAGTTGAGTGAGTGCTAGGGATTTGGTGCTCTTCAGGGTTTTAAAAGTTAGGTCATATTCTTGTAAGATAATCACCCATTTGGAAACACAGCCTTGTAGGAGGTGGCGATTTAAGAGATAGAAAATTGGGTTGGAATTTGCCACAACCGTAGTATGGCTTAGGAGAATATAATGGCGTAGCTTCTATACTGAACAGATGACGGTGAGGGCCATTTTCTCTTCATGTGGGTAGCGTAGTGGTGGGCCTGATAAGTTTTGGCTCACATAGTAAATGACATGCTCTTAACGAGAGGAGTCTTCTTGGATGAGTACTCCGGAAATGGCGTAACCAGATGCCGAAATGTAAAGGATAAAGTCTCTTGTGAAGTTTGGAGGAGAAATCAAGGGGGCACTTGTAAGTGCTTTCTTCAGGTTTGTGAAAGCTCCTTTTACTTGGTCGTCCCATATAAAATGTGTATGAAGGTGTAGTAAACGGAGGAAGCCATGTACTGTCATGGCATAATATGGGACAAAACAAAGGAGGAAGTTGGACTTCCCTTGAAGCATTTGTAGTTGTCTTAGTGTACGAGGTGATGGTAGGTCTACTATGGCTTGTACCTTTAGAGGGTCAATGGTGATCCCTTTTTCTTAAATGATGAAACTCAACAGACGACCTGTTGGAACACAAAAGACACACTTGAGTGGGTTCAAGTGGATTTGGTATTTCCAATAGCACAAGAAGGCTTGTCGGAGGTATTCTAGATGGTTGGATCGTTTCTTAGATCGATTTGTGAGTTCGTCTAGATAAAACAATATGATTTTAATCAGGTCATGAAAACAATAAGTAATAGCTCGCTGAAAAGTGGCTCCAGCATTCTTGAGACCAAAAGGCATGACACGATAGGTGAAGGTGCCCCATGGGGTAGTGAAAGTGGTTTTGTATTGATCTTCCTTGCAGATGTGGATTTGGTTATATCTGGAGAAACCATCCATGAAATAGAGTATCTCGTGTCGTGCACATGCATCAATTAGCTGATCGATAAATGGTGTTGGAAAGTTGTCTTTGGGACAAGCTAGATTGAGGTCTCGAAAATCAGTACATATACGTATGGTGCCCACTTTCTTGTTGACTGGAACTAGGTTGGAAACCCAAGTGGTACAGGAAATAGGGTATATGAAACCTGCTATTCGAAGTTTCTCAATTTCGGCTTTGATGGATGGAAGCTTAGATGGGTGAATGGGACGTTGTTTTTGGTGGATCGAAGATATGTTGGGCCAAGTGTCTATATGATGTTCTACAATGGTAGGATCAAGACTAGGCATCTCGGTGTAAGACCAGGAAAATACATCGCGGAATTCTTGGAAGAGTTTTTTATAGGCTTGGGTTTCCTTTTCAGTGCATGATGCACCTAAAGAGATAAACGCAGGTTTTCCGGGGGTGGTGGATATGTCGATTTTTATGATCAGCAAAATGCTGGCCATATTACCTTCTTTAAAGGCATCTGGGACTGGGATAGGATCTTTGAACTAGTCGACCTTGGTTGGTAAAAAATATTTGGATTCGATAGACAATTGGTTCTCCGTGGTGGAGGTAGATGTCTCAGGGATGAAGTATGATAGATGGTGCATATCATCCCATGGGCAGTCTAGTGCAATAAGTGTTTCTAGAATTTCGTCATCGCTATGGAAGTAGTGCATCATCAAATTGATTGGTACATGCTTGTAGGTGGTTGAAATCATATAAATGGTATTGATTTCTTCTAACGGGGAAGATTTTGGGGGGTATATTTCCTCGATGAGTGGGGGGGATATCTCTAAGTCGGCATTATTCAATTTGTATAGTGTTACTCTATAATTTGGGAGATCGGGGCAGTGATGTGAATAATGTCCGTAGATGCCACAGATCGCACAAGGGTGGTTTGTATGTAACGATTTATCGCGAGGCTGAGGTGGTAGCTGAAGTTTAATAACTGGAATGTTCACGTCATCATCCAACATATTCATGTGTTTTTGAAGTGTTGGTAATTGTGGACATAGATGGGTAGCATGGCCTATATTGTCGCACAATGAGCACTTGGGAGGTATGCGGATTGTTGGGGATTTTTTGCTAATTTGGGAGTCATTGGGAGGTGCGAGTTGTGGGTCCAGTGGTGTAGGTCTGTAGAACTCTGCCCCCAGTGTGGCAGGACTGAGGGGGGGACATAACTAGATGTTGATGTAGTGGCCCCTGTTGGAGGTGGTCGGTTTTGGGGATTTGGTACACCAGGTGGTGGACGCTTTTGGGGGTTCGGTATGCTAGGTGGTGGATGGTTCGAAGTATTAATGGGTTGTACCGGTTGTAAAACAATGGTCAGTGTCGGGGGAGGGGTTAGGGCAGGTAGGTACCATACAGGTAATCCTAACGTTAACCCTAGAAGGTTAAGTGTAGCCATTACTGGCGTGCTGACAACTCCTGAAAATGGAAACAAGAATGGGATAGTGTGAATTGGTGTTGTTCCAATATGACTAGGCACTGTGAATGCTTGTGGCAGTGGTTGAGGTTGTTGAGTATGCTACTGTGTTGTGCAAGAGGGTGCACAAATAAGATATCTTGGTTATCCACAGAGGGGGTGGGAGAGATGGGAAAGTGGAGGTCATGGGAGTATTCGAATATATCCCGGGTCCAATTGAGGACACAAATGATGTGGGTGCACTCTGAATGGGTTGTTCGATCATAGGGAGAACATTTTCAGGTGTTGTGGGGGCATTAGGATCATAGTATGTTATCTAGTCGATTTTGACTATGCATCCTTCATGGGGAAACATCATGAGGCGAAAGATGGAAGAAGCGACATCTTTCATTTTATACAGGTAGCTTCATCCCAAAAGGAGATTGTAATCAAGTTGGGCATTGATGACCTCTATATCTATGAGAACCAGCTTTCCCCCAAGTTGTATGGGAATGTTAACTAACAGGCCCTGCGGTTGAGCTGCACAACCATCGTAAGCTTGTAATGTGGTAGTGGAGGGATGTAGTGTTGGGGATCCAAGTTTCTGCCAGACAAAAGTCAACATAACGCAGGTGGAGGCACCTTCATCGATGATGCATCGATGAACAACAAGGTTTCGAATGGATACAAAAACTTGAAAAGCTAGTGATGAAGGCAGATCGTTCAGCTTGGTCTAAATAGAAAGCCATCATATTGGATTCGTTAGGGTCTATGGCACCAATGGCGAACAACAACAATTTTCTTTGTGTAGGACAAGTTTTAAGGATTTCTAGAGCGGACATAGCAGCGGGGGACTGGGCTAAGTCTTCTACAATGTTGTAGTTCGAAGCTGCATGAGAGTTAGGATTGTTGTTGATCCATCTTAAAGGGAAGCGAGGGGATTTTGGACCCCCATCCATGGGCATATTAGGTATGTGTAGTGGTTGATCAGTTGGAAGGGTACTTGAAGATGGATCAGTGGGAATGGTTTCAGGGGCTGAGCCATATTGGTTGCAGTGAGTTTGAAGGTTGACATCATTTGATGACATCATTAGCAAATGGTGAGTGTTGGACTCTGTATGCTGGTAATCGGTTGCCGTGTAGGTAAGTTGCTGCTATTGTATAGTGGATCCTTATGGGGGATCCATTGGACGAGTGTTTACTACTCCTTGGTTGGGTAGAGGATTTTGTAATATCATGGGTTGCGGCTGAGGAGGTGATGTTGGCTGTGCAACATGTCCTTGTCGTTGGGCATCATTGGTTCAGAGTTGACATGCTCGGTCCAAATGGGGGCAATTATGCATGTAATGGCCATATACACCGCATATGGAACATGGGTGGTTTGTTCTCAAGTTAGGATTTTTTCCCTATTTTGGTGGATGATCAGGGTTTTGATTTGCAAGAGCAGTGTTATTATTATTGGGAGGATCAGGTGGCTGTCCTCCTTGGTTTTGTTGTTGGTTATTTTTGCAGTTGCATCCTCTTCCACGATTCTGTTGACCTCCTTGATTACAGTGGTTGTTCTGGTTTTGAGGTTGGTTTTGCTGTGCGTATACATGCCCTTGGGTAATAGGTGGGTTTTGAGGTTGTGCAGGCACTGGAGCAGGTTGTGGTGGATAATAAGTAGGAGGGTTCTGAGGTAGACCTGGTGCTTCTTATGGTTGTTGGTAACCTTGAGCTATTGGAAGTGTTGGAGCAGGAGGTGCTTCCTGTTGAGGGTAATAAGCCGATTGGGGTTGTTGGTGAACAAGAGTCTGATTGGCCTATTGGGTATAATATGGATGTTGTGCATAAGATGATGGTGCTTTCCCATAACATTGCAGTGGACAAGAGGGTCCATGGGTGTGGTGGGTGTGTATCACTGGAGCATACGAAGTTGTAGCTCCAGAATGAGATGTGGCCCTAGAAAGGTCTGGGGGATTGTTGGTACTCATCATAATAAAAGGTTTGTTTTGTGCCATAACCTGGCCAATGATACCGTCGGTGGCATGGGATGGCCCCGGAGCATCATTCCGTGATAGATTGCCATGGGGGGCATTAGGTAATATTGTGTATAAATATCCAGATTGGGCATATATCAGGTCGAATTGTTGAGCTTTTAAAATGGCTTCTTCTTCCGACTGGGGTCGTTCAGAAGCTACATCCTTGGCTATGAGAGGAAGGAGTGATTTCAGGAACCAATCCAGGAAGATATGGTCATCGAGTTTGATGTTACAGATACTACGGCGTTTACACCACTCATGTCTATGATCTATGATAGGGGTGGCTATATTTTGTCTACAAGACAATAGGACTTCTACTCCTGCATCATAGCGTACGGGTAGTTGAAAGAACTGTAGGAAAGTTGAGGAGAGGGATGTAAACGTGGGGTGCATCCCATGTGGCTGCTCAATATACCATTTGGCTGTTGAGCAAATGAAATTTCTTTGTAAAAGTTGGAGTCGAATAGAATCGTCGACTATGGAGTTTGAGGAACACCATAGGTGAAATGACATGATATGGTTTTGGGGGTCTTCCCCAGCCTTCACTTCAAACTTTGGGCTATCTGACGGAAGCTTTGTGGGCATGGGGGGCCAAGTAGGGTCATGCCTAATGGGATCATTTGTTAGCCTTTCCAAGTCTGGTAGGTTAAGGCTAGCCATAAATGGAAAACTGGTAGAGGGGTGTGACATGGTTGGTGGGGCATAAGTGCTAGTGGTATCATTATGAATTAGGACACTGCATCTAAGGGGGAGGTTAGTTGTAAATGGGATGTACCCTCCACCTAAATATGTGTGAGAGGGGCCAACGCCTCCAAGTGCAACATGAGTTACATATGGGTTTGGAATGGTTCTAGTAATTATTGGGATCTGAGTAGTGGCGGTGATGGTGGGTGTAGGTCCCATGTTGGGCATACCTAATGTAGGTGTGGGTCCCATGTTGGGCGTCCCTAAGGGAGGTGTGGTAGTTGTCGCTACCGTGGTGGTCGTTGTGGTGGTGGGGGTGGAGGATGTTCCACCAACAATCCCTGTGAAAAAGTTGTCATAATACGAACCAGCCATGGGGATAGTGGGTGCAATGTATGTGGGATTTTTGGATTTTTCCTTAGAATCAGATATGAAATGAGGCACGTCAGAATCGGATGATGGGGCTTTATGTCGATGATGTGTGGAGTCAAGGAACTGTACTGCAAGGGGTCCCCCTGGAAGCATCGAGATCATCTCGGGGAATCAATGGTGACGGTTGTCTATTAAAATTAACTGGTGGTGATGAGTGTGAAGCTCAAAAAACCATTAACGCAATGGTCTGTGCAGGAGGGGAGCATAAAATAATGGCACTCGGGCTAAAAAACAACCTCAAAACACTTACTCTAAGAGTTGTGCTATAGTAAGTGGAGTAATGAAAAAATATGGTCAGAAAACCAACATGCAAACAGCTACTAAAAATTGAAAAAGGTGTACTCACTGACCAAGGGGAGGTAATAGAGCATGCAAACACCTAACTAAAAAGTATTATGACTCAACAAGATATATCCTATGCAAGGTGATGAAATCCAAGTTAGACAATATAAATTGTAGAACCAAAGGCTAGATATCCCCCTACCGGGAGGGATACTGGGTAGTCAATCCTAGAAAATGGGCCACTAAGATACCCCATTCATGACACATCCAGTTGGGTGAATCTGCAGCTCTTGCTATCACCGTTGTACTCCCACAAGGGTGGTACAACGAGAACAATGAGTAGGTATCCTTCGGTGACTGAATGGATTGCGGTATTCCACTCAGGCCTCCGGAACCATTTTGGCTACTTCAACCCTCCTAAGGGAGATGCCTTCCCGACGAATTGGTTTTCAACCGTATCAACAAATAATAAGGGATTTTGGTACTGTAAATGTCAACCACCATGTCTCAACATGTAAGTGAGTGAGGGGTGTTATTTGGATACTTATCCCCTAGGTCCTACCTAACTACAATATTCTTTTTGTGTTCCCCAAATGGGGTTAGAATGTTGGTTGAGTTAAGAGAATTTTAAGGCTCACTTGAAATTATTGTGACAGATTGTGTGCTAGTGTGGTTGTATACCAAAACAATTTTCCTCGCTTGGGAGATTTAATCACAAACTAAAATGACGATTTCAATTTGTGAAAAATGAAAGACGTTTTTAAAATGTAAATGCCTTGTTTCAAAAAATATGGATTTTTCAAAAATTTTAAGGTAAAGCAAATAACATATGCAGAAACAAGTGGATTTGTAAAGCCTTTCTGGGGAAAAATATTGAGCAATTCAAAAATATGATTCTAACTTTACAAAGATGAAATCTACAATCTGGAAAATGCTAAACAAATCTTTCTTTCACTTAACTGATAATTTTTAATGCTGCAATTTTTAAAGCAAAGATAGAATATAAATTTATAATGCTGCAATAATTAAAACACTATGTTGTCAAAAAATTGCAGAAAATAAGGCTGGAAAAAATGGGTTGAATGGGCAAACACTCAGGAAAAAATGGGCTGAATGAAACAGGAAATATCGCGGCTCTGAGGCAAAAAGCCGCGATGTGTATCACGCCGATATGGGAAAAAACTGCGATGTGTATCGCGGTGATATGGGCAAAAACCGCGATGTGCAGCATGAGAAAAGGCCGAAAAGTCGCAATGGACCACGCGGGAAAAAGTCGAACAGCCGTGATGGGCCACACGGAAAAAAGTCGAATAGCCGCAATGGGCCATGCAGAGAAAAGGAGTGAGGGCGTGATGTGCAGCGCGACTATGGGTGCCGAAAGTCGCAATGTACGGACGGAAAATAGTCGGTGAAAACGAACCCAAAAATTGAAATTTTGGGCTGTTTTGGGCTGCAAAAAGGGCCAATGGCTAGGGCACCTATCAAGAAGCTGACTAGTATGGCAGATCTACAGTTTTAAATGGAAAAAACAACTAAAATATAGATCTAAATCAAAAAATTTAAAGTTCAAAAATCGGTGGAGTCGCCAAAAACTGTTGCTTGGGATTTCTCCCAAGCATGTGCAAGGATGCACCTGCTAACTAGTAGTAGCAGTCTCAGTAAAAGATATGTAAAAATTTTGCTGAATGTAAGAAATAAACAACTAATCTATCATGTGCAAGTAAATAAACTAGATGAAAAAATAGTAAACAGTAAGATCCGTACAAGAGACAAGAAGTAAAAAAATTGAGATTTTCTATTAATGGGAAAGCAATGGCTTGCAAAAGAATACCTCAATGGTGAGGATAGTTGAGTTGGGGAAGCTGCAATGTCAAGATGCTCCAATGTTCCAAGGGTCTCTTCTTCTCCAATGCTTCAATGGTTGGGCAAAGCTCAAACGGGATTTTGGTAGCATGAGGATAGGATGAATGTGGATGATAAGTGAGGAGCCCCTATCACCTTTTTATAGTTTTTTGGTGATGGGGAATACCATTATGGTTTGAGGAAACCAATGCTATTGACCAAAATGGTTTAGGTTTCTTTTTCCCTCTTTTTCCTTTTTTGATAATTTTTTATAAGTTTATTCCCTTTTAATATTTTTTGGAATTTTGGACCCTTTTTGAGGGTTTTTTGAGGAAAAATACATATTTTGAGTGGGAAAAGATGGGTTTTGGTATTTTGGTGACTTTTTGAAGGTTTCAGAGGCTCAAATGGCGGAAAAGTGGACAAATGGGTCATGTGAATAGGGAAATGAGCTAGTGAGCACTTTTTGGGTGTTAACAACCATGGCATGTTCAAGTTGCCCCTTCAGTTTGTACAATCCTCCCTCTTGCTCTCCAATCACCACTGCATCATCTATTGTCTTTCCTTTAGGCCACATGCATACTTTTCCATCTACAAATGCAACTCTCTTCCCCTTTGCATCCAAAGATGATATTGATAGGAGATTCTTCTTGAGCCCAGGTACATATAGAATATCTTTCATTTTTAGAGACTTCCCAGAGTCTAGCATGTAGGAGGCTTCACCACTTCCTTTGATAGGATATTGATAGTCATCCCCAAGTTTCACCTTATGGGGTGAATCATGTTTAGATAGATTTACAAAACATTCTTTAAACCCAGTCATATGTCTAGAAGCCCCACTATCAATAAGCCAATCATTACATCCATGAGAGATAGTACCTATGAAAGCAGAGATTAGAACATATTCATCTTCACTTGATGAATCATCACTTTCTTCTCTAGCCTTCTTCTTGGGAGGTTCATCATTCTCAGCAACATGACCATGATATCTCCTTTTGTTGCTCTTCTTCTTCTTGTTGAAGTTTTTGTTGTTGCCCTTTTTGTTCTTGGGACAATCTGAGGCAAAGTGTCCTTTCTCATTGCAATTGAAGCATTGAATATGAGAGAGATATTTCTTCTTGTGATGGGTGTGAGAATGATTCTTATTATGATATTTCTCCCTCTTGAACTTGCTTCCCTTGGTGTGAGCTGTGAGAGCTTGATCTTCATTTCCCATCTTTTCTTCTCGAGCCACAAAGCCTAGCCTCTTCTTGTGAACACTCCTCCCATAGTCTACTGAAGGAGACCAATTTTCTTCTTACGCAGATTCCTTGGATGAAGGAGTCCCATGACCTAGGTAGGCCATTCAATGTGGTCATTACAATTTCACCATTCTCCACTACTTCATCCACAGCTTCAAGTTGTTCTTTGATTTGAGAGACCTTAGAAAAGTAGGATTGAATGGTCTCTCCATTTTGAAGCTTTACCCCTTTCAATTGGTTCTGCAAAGTCATCCTCTGATTTATGTTCTTACCTTCAAACAATTTGGTCAAGGAGTCAAACAACTCCTTAGGTGTCTTTAGGGAGGAGACATGGGGTATGAGATAGTCCTTTATAGAATTAGCAATGATTCTCTTAGCCTTGACCAAGTCCTTCTTGTATAAGGCCTTAGCCTCATCTCCCTCTGGAACTGGAACCTCTTCTTTTATGTAGGTGTCCAAATCATTTTCTTCTAGGATTAACCCAATCCTATACTTCCATGCTCGGAAGTTATCAGCTCCATCAAGCTTATCCTCAAGCTTGGTGTGGTGAGACATTTTTAACGAGAAACTCAAATGGAAATAAGAGATTTAGGTCTTACCACTTGATTTGTTGAAAACTGGATCTGGAGCTGGATTAGGGTTTGTCAAAGAAACCCTAAAAATTCAAAATGTGAATTTCAAAATTTTGAAAGGATATAAATATGCGCCTTAATGAGCTGATCAGCCTGGAATACTCAGAAATTGAAAAATGTAAAGTTTTGCCCTTCAGAAATGCTTTTCAATCTCCCGGATTCACTAGAGAGGACCCTAAATTAGGGTTTGAGTTTCCCAGAGCTTCACCCAACCAAAAAGTTCGATCCAAAGCTCTAAACTTTGATTTTTCCAAGGTGCTTCCAACTATGTCCTCAAATTTAAGAAATTCATTTTTTTGTGGAAACCCTAATTTTTAGGGCCAAAACTAAAAATGGTCAGAATTGAATTCTGTCTCGACAGAAAGATGTGCCCCACTAGTTTATTGGACAGGACAAGACAAGTATAAATAGAGATCGAGAGATCTCTATTTGATCATATCTCTCATTACTCACTCTTCCATCACTCAGAAAGTGGTGCACATGTGAGGAGGAGGATTAGCTGCTAGGAGAAGACTATCTCTTGTACTTTGGTTGTATCATTGCTCTTTCTATCTCTGAGAAAGTTGTGGGGTTTTTCACCTTCATGGTTTTCCCTAGTGAAACTCTATGTGTCTATTGTCTCTTATGTTTGCCTCTTGTTGTGATTGACATGATTGGCATGCTTGATATGGTTGATATGTTGTACATGTTATTCTCTCAGTAAATATCCTAGAGTATATTGAATTAATGCTAAAAAATTAACATGGTATCAGAGCTTCCCTGAGAAGAAGACATTGTGCAGTGGTGGAAACTAGGGTTTCTTATTTATTGGATTTCTCTCCATATATTTTGGAAATGCAGTAAGGTAGATTGACTCTACTCATCAAGCATAATCTATCTGTCCAATCAAAATTCAATTCTGAGCACTTTCAATTTTGGCCCAAAAAATTAGGGTTTCCACAAAAATAGGAATTTCTGAAATCTGAAGACATAGCTGGAAGCTCCTTGGAAAAATCGAAGTTGAGAGCTTTGGATCGATATTTTTGGTTGGGGGAAGCTCTGGGAAACTCAAACCCTAATTCAGGGTCCTCCCCAGTGAATCCGGGAAAACTAAAAGGCATTTCTGAAGGGTGAAACTTTACAAATCTCAAATTCAGAACATACCAGGCTGATCAGCTCATCAAGGCGCATCTTTCTATCCTTTCAGAAGTTTGAAATTCACATTTTGAATTTTTAGGGTTTCTCTGACAAACCTTAATCCAGGACCAAATCCAATTTTCAGCAAATCCAGTGGTAAGACCTAGATCATTTCTATTTCCATTTGAAGTACTCTTTAAAGATGTATCACCACACCAAGCTTGAGGATAAGCTTGAAGGGGTTGATAACTTCCGAGCATGGAAGTATAGGATTGGGTTAATCCTAGAAGAAAATGAGTTGGACACTTATATAAGTGAAGAGGCCCCTATCCCAAAGAGAGAAGAGGCTAAGGCTCTTCACAAAAAGAACTTGGTAGAGGAAAACAGAATCATTGTTGATTCTATCAAGGACCATCTCATCCCACATGTGTCATCTCTAAAGACACCCAAGGAGATGTTTGATTCCTTGACCAAGCTATTTGAAGGGAAGAACATAAATCGGAAGATGACCCTGCAGAACCAATTGAAAGGGGTAAAGCTTCAGAATGGAGAGACCATTCAACATTATTTTTCTAAGGTCTCTCAGATCAAGGAACAACTTGAAGCTGTGGATGAAATTATGGACAATGGTGAAGTTGTCATGACCACACTAAATGGCCTACCTAGATGATGGGATTCCTTTAGCCAAGGAATATGTGCAAGGAAGAAGTTGGTCTCCTTCATTAGGCTATTGGAGGAATGATCTCAAGAAGAAGCTAGGATTGTGGCCCGAGAAGAAAAGATGGGTAATGAAGATCAAGCTCTCATTGCTCACACCAAGAAGGGAAGTAAGTTCAAGGGGGGGCATTCTCATTCTAAGAAACCTTCTCACCACTTTAAAAATAGGAAACATCTAAGATGTTTCACATGTAATGAGAAATGGCACTTTGCCTCAGATTGTCCCAAGAACAAGAAGGACAACAACAACAACTTCAACAAAAAGAAGAAGGGCAACAAAAGAAAATATCATGCTCATGCTATTGAGGATGATGAACCTTCCAAGAAGAAGGCTAGATCAGAAAGTGATGATTCATTAAGCAAAGATGAATATGTTCTAATCTCTGCTCTCACAGGTACTATCTCTCATTGATGTAATGATTGGCTTATTGATAGTGGGGCTTCCAAACACATGATTGGGTTCAAAGAATCTTTTGTAAACCTATGTGAACATGAGTCACCCCATAAGGTGAAACTTGGGGATGACTACCAATATCCTATCAAAGGAAGTGGTGAAGCCTCCTACAACCTAGACTTTGGGAAATCTTTGAAGATGAAATAAGTTCTATATGTATCTGGTCTCAAGAAGAATCTACTCTCCATATCTGCATTGGATGCAAAAGGTATGAGGGTTACATTTGTATATGGCCAAGTACTCATGTGGCTAAAAGGTAAGACCATAGATGATGCCATAGTGATTGGAGAGCAAGAGGGAGGGTTGTACAAGCTGAAGGGACAACCTGAACATGCCATGGTACATGAATCCATGGAGCCAAGTGAACTTTGGCATAGAAGGATTGTACATGTGCACTATAGGGCACTACCAATTGCAAGTAAAGCTGTAGGGGGTCTTCCTAAAATCAAGACCAAGCATGAAGGTGTTTGCAAAGGATGTGCAAAAGGAAAGAACATAAAGAAGGCATTTCCAAGAAGTGAAAGCAACGCTAAAGGGATCTTGGAAATTATCCACTCCGATGTATGCGGTCCAATGTCATGCAATTCTCTGAGTGGGCATGTATACTATGTCTCTTTCATTGATGATTTCTCTAGGAAGACTTGGGTTTAATTCTTGAAGAACAAAGATGAAGTGTTTGATAAGTTCAAGGAATTCAAATCCTTAATGGAAAATCAAACTGATAAGAAGATCAAGACATTCAGATCCGACAATGGTGGAGAATTCACTTCAGGTGATTTCAAGAAACTATGCAGTGATTCAGGGATTAAGAGGGAGTTTACTGCTCCCTACAATCCACAACAGAATGGAGTTGCAGAAAGAAAGAATAGAACAATCATGGAAGCAGCATGGGCAATGTTGCATGACCAGGATCTTCCTATGCATCTATGGGCAGAAGCAGCTAGGACAGCTGTATATGTGTAGAATAGAACACCTCACAAGATATTGAACAACAAGACACCAGAAGAAGTCTTCACTAGTAAGAAAGGTCAACCATCTTAGGATATTTGGTTGTACAGTATACACACATGTTCCAAAGGAAAAGAGGACAAAGATAGATCCCTCAGGAAAGAAGGGCATCTTTGTGGGGTATAGTGAAAGCTTGAAGGCTTACAGAATATACTTTCTAGGGTTCAAGAATATTGATGTCAGCAGGGATGTAACATTTGATGAAGACTCAGCTTTCATCAAGTCAAGAAAGGTACCTGTTGAAGATCATGAAGAAACAAAGGAAAATAGATTTCAAGACACCACCATGAATGAAGCAATTTCAGAAGCAGATCATGAAGTTGAATATCCACAAAGACCTGTAGATCCACCCCATGAGAATAACTCTCACAAGAGGAAACCTGCATGGGCTAGAGAGCTCATTCAAGATGCAGAAAGGTATGGCATTCCAGAAGAAGAACACAGAGCAAGGAAGAGAACTAGATCACACACCAGTTATGTTGCCTTACTCTATGATATTATGAACAAAGAACCTTCCAGTTATGAAGAAGCAATGGAAAAGAAAGAATGGAAGGATGCCATGGTCGAGGAATATCAGTCGATCATGAAGAATGATGTTTGGGATGTAGTCCCAAGACCTATAGGGAAGTCTGTGGTGACTTCCAAGTGGATCTACAATATCAAGCATGTTGCAGATGGTAGCATAGAGAAGTACAAAGCAAGATTTGTAACTCGTGGATTCTCCCAGAAAGAGGGAATAGACTATGAGGAAACTTTTGCTCTTGTAGCCAGGTACACTTCCATCAGAACAGTGCTTGCTCTAGATTTAGTGATGAAATGGAAGATACACTAGATGGATGTCAAGACAACTTTCTTTAATGGTGTAGCCAAAGAGGAAGTATATGTGGAGCAGCCATTTGGTTTTGAGACACATGACAGGGAGTCATATGTGTGTAGGTTGAAGAAAGCCTTGTATGGATTGAAGCAAGCTCCTAGGACTTGGTATGGTAGGATGGATAGATTTCAATTTAGTTTGGGCTTTACCAAGAGTAAAGCAGATTCCAACCCTTACTACAAGGTTGACAAAGTCAATCCTATGATACTACTCTTGTATGTGGATGACATGTTTGTAACAAGTGAGGATGGATTGATTGCCAATACCAAGAGGAAGCTTGCTGCCGAGTTCGAGATGAAGGACTTGGGGATGATGCACTATTTTCTAGGCATGGAGGTGTGGCAGAGTGCAGATGGGATCATCCTTGGACAAGGGAAGTATGCAATAGAGATCCTGAAGAGGTTGAGGATGATGGACTGCAAGGCCATGGACACACCTATGGCATCGAACCTGAAGCTTCTGTGTGATGCTTCATCTGATCTGGTTGATGTCACTGTGTATCATCAAATGATTGGGTCCTTGATGTACCTGACGGACACGAGACCAGATATTTGCTTTTCGGTGAACACATTGAGCCAGTTCCTGACAGATTCAAGGAGCGTTCACCTAGTTGCTGTAAAGCATATTATGAGGTACCTAAAGGGTACAGTTGATTATGGGCTCAAGTATGATGCGAATCAAAAGTTTAACCTGCAAGGTTATGTTGATTCGGACTGGGCAGGAAATGCTGCAGATAGGAAGAGCACATTTGGGTGCTTCTTCAGTATGGGATCAGGTGTGATCTCTTGGTTTAGCAGGAAGATATCCTGCGTAGCACTGAGTACAGCTGAAGCAGAGTATGTTGCATCTTGTTCAGCTAGTTGTGAGGTAGTATGGCTCTGGAAGCTACTGTATGAGTTATTTGATCTCCTGTTGGAGGCTACTGGTATCTTTTGTGACAACCAGAGTTGTGTGAAGTTGTCTGAGAACCTGGTGTTCCATGATAGGTTGAAGCACATTGAGATCAAATACCACTATATCAGGGATATGGTGCAGAGAGGAGCGGTGAAGCTCCTATATGTTGCGATGGATGAGCAAATTGAAGATATGTTGACGAAACCACTAGCCAGAGTGAAGTTTGAGTACTTCATAGAGAGGCTTGGTGTTCTTCAGATTGATGACACTTCGAGAAAGAAGTGATGGACATATTTGTTGGAAGCCATTCCAAGCATGGTGAGAGGAGGATCCTTCCCATGGCTGTGGATGTAAGTGTTGGATGATGAGCATCAAGACGATGCTCTAGTTGCTGCTCTGTATACGCATCATGTTGGATGCTTGTTATGATCAGTTGGATCATGTATATGTATATGCATCATGTTGGATGCTTGGACCATGTATTTGTATATGTATTAGGTGGATACGTTGTATGATCAGGAAGATCATGTATGTTGATATATATCAGTTGGATACATTGTATGATCAGGTGGATCATGTATCTGTGTATACGTTGTATGATTAGGTGGATCATGTATGATGATATGTATCAGGTAGATACTTGGTATGCATCAGGTGGATGCATTATATGATCAGGATGATCATGGATGACGAGCTTCAGGATGTTGCTCCAGATGACATGCATCATGACGATGCAGTGATGATGATCAGGATGATCATATGTGATGACACATATTAAGTGGATACATTACATAATCAGTTGGATTATGTGTGATGAGTTTCGAAGACATAGATGCACATGAGCTTTTCGGACATGGTTGTAGATGTGTTCTCCCATGTTTGCGATGTAATTGTTGGGATTTTTCGACATGGTGGCAGATGTGTTCTCCCATTGTCATGATGTAATTGCCAGGGCCATTCAAGCATGGTTGTAGATGTGTTCTCCCATGGCTGCGATATAAGTGCTGGAGCCATTCGAGCATGGTTGTAGATGTGTTCTCCCATGGCTGCGATATAAGTGCTGGGGCCATTTGAGCATGGTTGTAGATGTGTTCTCCCATGGCTGCGATATAAGTGCTGGTCCATTTGAGCATGGTTGTAGATGTGTTCTCCCATGGCTAAAATATAAGTGCTGTGCCATTCTCGCATGGTTGTAGATGTGTTCTCCCTTGGCGTAGATGTAAGTGCTGTGTGATGTGCATTTGGGTTGTGCTTCGTGAACGATGATCATGAGTTTAGGATGATACTCTGTGGCTGTGGACAGGTTGTGTAGTAGCATGTAAAATGTCCTGGGAGATCCGATAGGTTGATCTATGTGCTCATAATCAGTCCTGGGATGCTCTTTCGAGGTTTTGTTGACTCACGTAATAAGTCCTAAGGATTCCACAGTATGGCCAGTGATGATGAAGACCTGCAGGTGGTGGGCCTACATCCAGTATGAAAAAGGACTGGCTCTGTATAAATTCCTATGACGAGTAGATCGGATATTGATTGAGATACCAGTAGCAGTGATGATGACGATGATTCGAGGACAATGATTTACTGATGATGAACCAGAGAAGAAGACTTGTGATAGCATATTTGTGTTGAGAAATACCTTCCTAGTTAAGAGGGAGTGTTGATGTATATGTAACTTCATAATGTATTTCATCTATGTATTTTATTGTACTCCTATAGAGATGTATTATTCCTCTATACGGAAGTGTCCTCATTTGTATTGACAAGTGTCACAAGTGTTGTAACTTGTTGATGGGTTATTAGACCACCTAGTAAGGGGTTGGACCAGATTAATGTAACCATGGGTTATTAGGCTAAGTTAGACAAGTTGGCCCCACTGGTTTGTTGGGCAGGATAGGACAAGTATAAATAGAGATCGGGGGATCTCTATTTGATCATATCTCTCATTACTCACTCTTCCATCACTCAGAAAGTGGCGCACATGTGAGGAGGAGGATCAGCTGCTAGGAGAAGACTATCTCTTGTACTTTGGTTGTATCATTGCTCTTTCAATCTATGAGGAAGTTGTGGGGTTTTTCACCTTTATGGTTTTCCCTAGTGAAACTCTATGTGTCTATTGTCTCTTATGTTTGCCTCTTGTTGTGATTGACATGATTGACATGCTTGATATGATTGATATGTTGTACATGTTATTCTCTCAGTAAAGATCCTAGAGTATTTTCAATTAATGCTCAAAAATTAACATCTAGCCGATGCTCCTCCTCCTCCACTAGTGCACCACTTTCTCTCTTAGCTATACGAGCTTGAGAAGTGAGTGAATGATTCAAATGAGAGACATCCCCTCTCTATTTATATACTGACTTGACCTGACAATAATCCACTGGGGCCGACTTGCTACTCAAGCCTAATAACCCAACCACATGTGCTAACCAGGGTCGACCCCACACTGCTGGTCTAATAACCCATCAATACAAATGAAGAGACTTGTCAATGCACATGACGACACTTACAAATACAAATGATGACACTTCCAATCAGAGGAATAATACATCTCTGTGGGATATACAATAAAGTACAAATGTAATATATGGAAGAATATCTTCCAAAGTTACAAATACATCAACAAATATATCTTTCTAAATATAACTCATTGTATTTTACATATTAAGAACAAAAGTATTTTACATATTAAGAACAAAAGTATTTTGTATATAAAGAACAAAAATCTAGCTAAGTGTTGAGCTCACATGCTAAGTGACGAATTGGCTATCTATTTATAGGATCAGAGTTGCCTCTGGAGTTCACACTTTCAAAGTCTAAATCCCTTTGAGGGGCATTAAAATATTCAAATTTTATGTGCTTTCTTTTCAAACAGTTCTCAGAATTTTATGCATTCTTTTTTCAAACATACATATTATAGAATTAAATAACAGAGAAATCACAACATTATAATTAACAGAATATAAAATAATATTGCACTACATTTAAGAAACCAAATCACAAGCTTAGTTAGAACATATAAAAAATGTTTGTCCTGAATCCCGATGGTGCTAATGGTAAATGATGGCAGTGATCTTGGTGTTTGTGACAAGACATAATTTCGACAAAATCATGACGTGATTATTTTCTTCACACACGTGATAACCACCATTTCAGAATTTCATCGTATAAACCATCGCCATGTCAGCATACATTCCTTTCTCAAGGCATGTATTGGAGTGATACATGTACAATTACTACAGTCGGTATAGATCATATCTATGACCACCATCCCTCCATAATTATCCTTCCCCATCCGTAACATCCAAGTCAATTCACCAATTCACTATATAAAGACTAAATCATACCCGGTATCGCAGCCAAATGAAATCTTCGGGAAGTCATGGAACTCTTCTTTACCACTTATGTTTGGTTTCCTTTATTGTTTCATCAGAAATACAAAGGAAGTCATGGAGTCTTATGGTCTCTCTCTTCGTGATATATGAGCATTTCGACAACAGTTCCCTGACAAATCCTCACAACAGCATGATATATGGGCATTTTGAGCACTGTCGAAGCCCCATGACTAGGATTTGTCTCTAATGTGACTCATAGCTTCTAGTCGAAGCAAAAATAAAGTATAAATTCTAGTGGTAAATGATGGCAGTGATCTTGGTGTTTGTGACTCATAGCTGCTAGTGGTAAATGATGGCGGTGATCTTGGTGTTTGTGACATAATTTTGACTAAAGCATGATGTGATTATTTTCTTCACACACATTATACAAGCCATCATTCACCATATATGAGCATTTCGATAGCAGTTCCCTGACAAATCCTCACCACAACATGATATATGGGCATTTCAAGCACTCTCGAAGCCCCAAGACCGGGATTTGTCTCTAATGTGACTCATAGCTTCTAGTCGAAGCAAAAATAAAGTATAGCTTCTAGTTGAAGCCAAAATAAAGTCTGTAAATTCTTTGTAGTAGAAGAGTCAGTGTTTGTGAGCTCAAGCTCGTAGTCCTGAAATGTATTAAGATCCCAAGCTCTGTAAAAGGTGAAAGATCAAAGTAAATTTCATCTATGTGTAATGCGGTGAAGTTGCACTGTTTTAACCTAGAATTATTAACTTCTACTGATTTTTATGTCTAATTAGTAAGAAATTGTTAAATATAAATCTTGTAGTAGAATATTTTGTGTTTGTGAGCTCAAGCTCATAGTCCTAAAATGTATTAAGAGCCCAATCTCTATAAAAGTTGAAAGATCAAAGTAAATTCAGTTGCAGGAATAACTTCTATTGATTTTTATGTCTTAATAACAAATCTGTAATAGAACATTTAAATCTAGTTTTTCAATTGCCAGGTATTTATATTTTTCAATATCTCAGAAGCTGGGCACATGAAACCATTTGGGTTTGATGGCCAATTAGAACATGAAACATAGGCACAAAACATCAAAACACGGTCTTTGCCTTCGATACCTTTTTTTTTGGAGGATTTAGGTGTCAATATTTCCAATCCATAGGTCTCAACGATTACAAGTATCTATATCAATGTGAATGACCAAGATAATAGGGTGTACTGGTATCTAGAGAGGCAGTGATAGTGCGAGAGCACAAATGCTACTATAATTATTCACATCCTCTTGTAGTTCACCCAAGCATATTTAAAACATAGTGTTTAATAGAGAATAAAACGTAGCATGAATTAAGTCGTGCTCAGAGGATAAAATATTCTATATGAGCCAATATTATAATTAAACTATATTTTTAATACTCAATGTGCCAAATCAAATATGCCAGATGTCACAATATGATCGTTCCATGTGTCACCCTGGGATACTAGATATCAACATTTAAACAACAAAATTTAGATGTTTTGCTTCTAGGAGTTTATTGGCAAGTGGAAATATTCTTAGAGAAAGAGAGACTGCTCTTTTTCCGAGGTGTTCTATTGTTACATTTCCCTCATAAATGAAGGGTCGACCGACCCTTCTTATTCCCAATATTTTTTTCATAATGGTTTGACACTGCAAGAAGGGTGGGTCGCTCCTTCTTGTGTTCTCTACTATCGATATAGTTGAATTGTTGGATAAAGATTTTCACAATTAACTATGAAAAGAAGGGGTGGCCGATACTTCTTGTTGGAGAACGAAAGTTGGGAGAAACCATTTTTAAATGTTAAAACTTCCAAGGTGTTCTATTTTTAAAATTGCCTCGTAGTTGAAAGGTCAGCAGACCCTTCGTATTCCCAATATTATTTTCATAATAGTTTGACACTGCAAGAAGGGTCGGTCGATCCTTCTTGTGTTCTCCATTATGAATATATCTGAATTGTTGGATAAATGTTTTCGTAATTAACTACGAAAACAAGGGGCGGACGATCCTTCTTGTCGGAAAACAGAAGTCGGGACAAACCATTTTTATATGTTATAACTTAGCCGATTGACTGGCTATTCAAACAATGAGTGAATATTTTAGACATTGGACTTTTCACCTTAAAATTTTGAACATTTAAAAATGAAAATTGCAATTTTCAAATAAAAATTTGCATTTTTTTATTTGAAATTCACACTTTTCAAATCAGAAATTGCATTTTTTTTATTTTAAATTCACACTTTTCAAATCAGAAATTGCATTTTTTAATTTTAAATTCACACTTTTCAAATCAAAATTTGCATTTTTTTTATTTGAAATTCACACTTTTCAAGTCAAAATTTGCATTTTTTTATTTGAAATTCACTCTTTGATTTGAAATTCATAGTTTTTTTATTTGAAATTCACTCTTTGATTTGAAATTCATAGTTTTTTTATTTGAATTTCACACTTTATGAATTGAAATTCATAGTTTTATAAGAAAAAACTGCAATTTTAAGGTTCATGAGTAGTCAAAAAACACACTATTTGAATAGAAAAACGCACTTTTCAAAGCCAATATTGTCACTTTCAGAACCTATTTTTGCACTTTAGAAAGGTTGATATTGACACTTTCAAAGCCTAAATTCACACTTTCTTAGTCCAAAAATTGCCTAATTTATCCAAATTTAAGGAAATTGGTGTTATTTTCATAAGAGAGAAGGAAGTATACCATACTTGAAGCCGAGAGATGGACATTAATTCCTGCACAGACGAGGAGATTACCCTTCATGGCGTTGTACAGGTTGATTTCCTCCATATCAGCAGAGAAATCCATATCATGTGCTTGAGCCTCGTGGTAACAGTACTTTCAAAATGACAAAGTACCACCAACTTTACTACCTGAAGCACGAAGGTAGTTATACCTTAAGAAACCAACTACCGTGATAAAACAATGATGAGAACAGATGGTGTGAAATGGGCAGAGAATGATGACTGAGAGCTCCATTTAATGGAAGAGTGATGTTTTAGGGAATTTAGCTGACCCATGCTCTGTGTCATTCACAACTACCGTCACTTCAACTGTGATAGCACCTGTCCCGACCATCCTCACATGGTGGTTGTTAGTGGGATCAACTGTGGTCGAAACATAAGTTGATGCCAGCTCAACCCACTGCTTGTAAACTTCAACAACCTCATTTTTTTCCTCGTGATTAGGGATCGATCTGCTAGTTGTCCCAGTTGAAACATGGGGAGGAGCAGAGTCGGGGTTCGAGGCCGCAAGTGGATCAGTGGAGGGACGACTGTCTTCTTGATGCGTCCTTTTGTTCTGTCCCACTTCCATGCAAAGCACCAATTGGCCGAGATATTTTTTGGTCAAATCTTTGTATCTCCTCCTCAGATCGACATCCTCCATGTCTTGCCATAAAAAAACTGTGGAAGGAAATTCGTGCGTCCACTCCTTTGTTAGCTAAGGCATCCACCACCTTGTTACTCTTTCGACGGACGTGCAAAAATTGAATGGTTGGGTTGGAGTCCAACAAACTCCTGAGAGCCATGAGTCTACTCTCCCACTTCCAATTGTAGGAGACCTTGGCTATGGTCGAGCTGTGCTGGATACGATTTGTTTCGGAGATGATGATGAGGGAGTCCCCTTCTACAACCAGAGGAGTTCATCCCTGCTGAAAGGTCCATCTCATGCCACTAACCATTCCTTCCAGTTCTACTACATTGTTAGTGTTTTCTCCTAAATCGCCTCAGTAAGTGCTCAAAATAATGCCTTCAGCATTTCTGATAAGTCCTCTGAATCCAGATGGTCCAGGATTTCCTTTCGTGATGCCATCGAAGTTGAGCTTGAACGTTCCTTCACTTGGGAGTTTCCACACTTTAGGGCTGAGAGGAGGTGCGACAAGCTTGCAGGGATGGCCAATGCTTTCCTGTAAGTTAAAAATGCCCCAGTCATTCAGAATTTGTCTCTCTGCACTGTCCATTTCATAGCTGCCGGAGTCCACTGACTTAAAGTTAGTGATTCCTTTATATGAATTTCCAACAGGTTCTAGATAGCTTCAATGGTTCGAGTTTTGTCTTCAAAGATGCATCTTTTCCTTTCCTTCCATAGTTCCCAAACCACAAAACCCATAAATAATTCCCAAATCCTGTTCAAAATTTCATTTTTAAACGCTTTGGGAGGCGAGTTGGCTATGGAAAGATCAGGATGATCAGCGACCCTGGCTCTCTTCCAAAAATGTTTTTTTCCCTTCTCCCGCAGATAGGATGCCATGGGACAAGAATCAAGAAGATGGTTTATAGTTTTTGAATCTGTTTCACAAATGCTGCATCTAGGCGGTCCTATAATCCCCCGTTGTTGAAGATTCTCCCAAGTGAGAATGTGTCTTTGTAACAATAACCAACTAAAAGAAGAAATTTTGGGCCACCAGTTTCCTTTCCATATCTTGCACCATTTTTCCTCAGTCTCCATTCTGTAAGTTTCCATGTGCAACCCCATGGATTCTTTGATACTGAAGTTTTCGGTATTCATATACCCCCAGCTAACCTTGTCCGGTCCCTCCATCTTGGGAATCCTGTGTTTACATAGATCATCGTAGAAGTTGTCTAAATTTTCGTCGGGAGTAAGGGATTGCCACCAAGATTTGAGTTTCCGGGTTCTGAAGTGGGCATTAGTTGATATGGGCTCCCAAAAGTCCTTCACCCGCTCAAAAGGACTATTTTGAAGGTAGAGAAATAGATCTAGGATTTCCTCGCAGTTGTACATGCAGGGTAATTGTTGCAAAGCATCCCGAGTGAAAAGGGCCAAGGAACCATCTCTAATCTCCCAAAAACTATGTCTTTGGATGAGACCCCTGTTTTCTTCTGCCGCCTTCCATACGCTCGAACCCAGTAAGTCTTCTTTAAATATTATCAGATGTTGTTTCGGCCATTGGGACACATACTTATGGTGCCAAAGTTTACCCCATGGTTCTTCAGTGTGAGTAATCCATCTCCACCAATTTTTTGCCACAAAACCTTGTTTGTGTTGGCTGGGTCCCGGAGTCCTAAACCCCGAGAATCTTTAGACTTGCATAAAGTGTCCCAATATACTAGGGCCCATTTCCTATGCCCGTCCTTTCTGCCCCATAAGAAATTCCTCTGAATGGTACGAATTTGCTTGAGGATAGACTTGGGGGTACCCAAAACAGAGAACAGGTAGAGAGGCATGGCCTGGAGCACTGATTTTACCAGGATGATATGGCTTGGAAGATTCAGAGCTCTGAAGGTCCAATGTCCTAGATTTTGCTTGAGATTACCGAGCAAGTCCTTCCAAGAGATTTGGTGAAAAGTGGATTCTGCTAGAGGAGCGCCTAGATACTTACAAGGTAGTATCCCTTCCAATAATTCTAAAATTATCAGGATGTTTCTTCTGGTGATTCTCAAAGTATTAAAGAAGTACACCTGACATTTCTCCTTATTCATCTCTAAGGCACTGGATTCAAGGAAGGTATCCAACCCTCTCTTCATGCCTTTGGCTTCTTGAACAGTAGAAGGTCTCATCAGCATAGTATCATCAACGAATTGCTGATGAGTTTGAGGGTCTAGTCCTTCACTGAGAGTAAGCCCACGTACCTGTCCCTCAGTTTGCATAGCTTTGAGCATGCAACCCAGACCTTCAGCAATGATGATGAAAATGAAGGGTGACAGAGGATCTCCTTGGAGAATATATTGGGAAGCCTGGAAAGGCTGAGACGGTGTCCCATTTCCCATGATCGAGAAAAAATCAGAGGAGACAAGACTCATCACCCAATTAGTCCATTTCGTTGAAAATCCGAAGTTCCTAAGAACCCTTGCAAAAAAATTCCAATTAAGTCTATCATAAGCTTTAGAGAGGTCGAGCTTTAGCAGCATAGATGGGATTTTTCCCATCTTCAGGGAGTGGATTGTTTCGTACACCAAGATTATGTCGTCCATAATCTGTTGACCTTCCACAAAATCGGCTTGATCGGGGGAGATAAGAAGCGGTAGCAGATGGGACAGTCTATTGGCAATAACTTTGGTGATGATCTTATAGATGGCATTTCATAGGGAAATCAATATGAATCTCCCCGGATCTTCCATGCCAGTTTCTTTGGGTATGAGCATGAGGAAGGTTGCCTTAAGGGATTTCAATATAGTTCTAGTCTTCCTAGAATCTTCGACAAGAGCCAAAACTTCATCTTTCAGCCAATCCCAACAAGAGTGAAAGAAATTTGTGGTAAACCTATCTGGTCCTGGGGCTTTATCTGCTGCCATCTATTTGACCGCTACCTCTAGTTCCTCCATTTCAAAGGGTTTCATAAACATGAGGTTGTGATCGTCTATTATCACCTTTGGAATCAATTGAAGCACCTAGGATTGGCCCTCCTTCCTATCAATATCGGGTTCCTCTAGGATGTCAGCGAAAAGTCATTTAAGGTGCTTTCCAGGTCTCCTTGAGTTTCCGTGTAAGTGCCATCCACTCGTTTAAGCCATCTCAAGAGGTTCCCTTGACGATGTTGAATGGTGGCTTTATGGGATAACTTGGTGTTGCGTTCCCCTTCTTGCAACCATCAATTTCTGGATTTTTTTTTCCAGAGGTGTTATCAGACAATCTACCAAAAGCGAACTTAAGGCATGATCTCTCTAGCTCAACATAAGTTTAGAACAAATGAGACAGAATATGAAACAAATCTCCTAGATCTAGTTAGATATCAAGGAATTAAGCATCTTACCTTAGATTCGTAGATCTTTCTCCTCGTAGTTGTTTCAATATCTGTGGTCATCAGATCTATGGTTGCAAGACCTGTCAAAACATATAGGAACAAGACAAGTAGTAACATATGCCTAAACACTAACTAGTCTAAGTAAACAGTTGAGGAGGTAAAATATAAATATCATTAACACAATAGCATTTATGGAAAGCATTTATATTACTGTATAAAAAGTGAGAAGTACAATAGAAGAGATGATTATAACCGATGCCTCAACATCGCAATCTCCTTTCGAAAATCCAGACCAAAGCTCCTAGAGAGAAGTAGGTGCCTCCAAGACTAGAGTATTGAATCATTGAGCTAATTTCAACAGCATAAGAGTACCATAGACTCCCCAACCTTTGAATGGGAAGGGATCTTGTATTTATAGGACCAAGTGGATAGAGTAGGTTGAGGATCATGGGGAGAAGGTTAAGAGATCCTCCCATTAGGTTAGGGAACCATAGGCCAGCTCACCTAGGAGTTAGGGATAGGGATCCACCTCATCCAACTTCTGGAATTCACTCGAAAGATACCTTTATCCTATTTAACTAACTCCGGCACATGTTGCATGAAGGAAAATTGCGCTGGTGCACTTTGCTCAAAGACAACCTGCACTGACCTAATTAGGAGTGTGGATAAAGTCCATCAACTTGCTCTAAATGACTAGCTTGATCTTGGGACTTCAGGGATTCAGGCACTCAGGTTACAAAGGTGTAGATTTTGGGTGTAACAGAATCCCCCCCAAAGCATGAAGCTGGTAAAACTAATTAGGTAAAATGATTTGATAGAAGGAATGGTAAGGACTTGTCAGAGAGAAGATGCTGCTGCAGTACAACTGAATCTGAGAACATAGTCTCATATGACATACAACATGGCTACCGACCAATACATTGCAGATCCATGGTAATAATGATCGACTGAACACAATCATGGCTACTTGACACAAGCGTAGATCCATGATGAGATGATAACACAGCCACGACCAATACAAAAGTGGATCCGTGTAATATAACTCAAACAATATCCATCCCAACTTGGGTAAAACAGGACTCCCTAGGGTATTCAAGTCGAACCCACAATGATATGAATCTATCCATGTGATTACAAATGTCTGGACGTCGAACATGGTAGAAACCACTTGATTACCGATCATTGATTTAAACCATTAATAAGCGTGAGGGAAATCACCATTAATGTTAATGATCCCCAAGGTATCATAGTACATATCAACAAGCGCAAATGAATGAGTTGAAGTCGACTGCATGACGAAATATTTCAATCAATAGTCAATGATGTAAACTCATGTCGAAAGCGAGGTAACCTACCATTAAGGCATGCAGGCCCAAGGTACTCGATTGGTTTCTAGATTCAATCCTCAGATGATGTGTTGAAGTCAATAAGGATGAATTCATCGAAGGAGGGCCATGATGAATCCCCCATCATCAACATGAAGCTCGATAACAGATGTTTGGAGTAGATTGTATGGTATAGTAACATGCAAGAGTAACTCAAAGTAGACCGACATGATGGATGGTGTATTGACTGCAAATGATGAGCGGTGAATACATCTCTTGAACATGGGCATGGCATGACTTGATAGTATTGATAGGACGAGAATGACGCTAACTACTAATGCAACTGATGGTAGAAGCATTCTTTGGATGACCCAAAGGAGTAACGAGACACATGAAGTTAACAAGACTCGAGGACAAGTATTGAATGAAAATGCAAGATGAGCACCATGTTCAAGAGCGACTAAGTACTGCCATAAATATAGGTGTAACACAAAAGTTTTCCTTTTTCCCCATCATGACTGATGAGTGCCTCATGTGTTTTTTACGAGCTTGATGAGGGTAACTAGATGATCGGTATAGCTCATATAATAGATGAGTCCAAACCCAAATGTTTTCCGAACCTGGGAAGGGAGGGGTTCATCCCATGGCGGGCCCTTCAATGTTAAGTTTTAACGAGTCCATAGAAGGTAAACTCGGGATCATTTCATGTTTAGAGAGTCTAAAAAGAACTAAAGAAGACTCCAAAGGTCTTTTTTCGTAAAGTTACCCTCGTCACCCAGAAAAGGGTAAAACAATGCGAGAGAGGACTCTTCCATTCATGATTGGCTAGAGTATTCATTTTTCGTAAGTAGTGCCCCCTGGTCTGAAAAGGGGTAAACTATCACCATGAAGATGACAATTCAAATACTTTAACAACGTGAATGCAACAAGTTCGCTTGGCAATCTTTTCATATTTCGAGAGCCTGAAAAGAGCTTAAAGAAAACTCGAGGGGGGGGTTCCTTTTTCAGAGGAGTTTAACGAGCCTGAAAAAGTGATAAAATATAACTCAGTGCCTTATTCTCATCGTTTAATGAGCACGAGAAAGAACAAAGAGTTAGCTCGGTTGTCATTTAATAATTTACATTAATGAGAAAAATAATGACAAAAAGACGCTCGGAGAGTGTTCATACCTGATGATACTTACTAGATGACTACCATGTCGAGAAATGGCACTAATGAGGCACCTGTAGCTCAAAATCTAGGTCAAAAGTGGTTAACCGAGTATTAAATATAATAAATGACCGAAACTATAGTAAAAAACCCACTAAGCCTAAAAAAATATAAAAAGGAATATTCCATTTTTGTTATAAAATGAATGAAATAGTGAAAAGAAATCACAATTGTTTTTTACCAATTTGGGAGAGTGCAAAGTGTCGTTTGGACCCAAATTTCAACAATAGTTTCCGGGAGCTACAATCAGTCATTTCGTGAACCGTCAATGCCAGGTAAGCCTAAACCTCCTCATTTAACTTTTCAGTGGATTAGAATTTGCTGACTGAACTTGATCTCAAGAAGTGTCTTCATGCGACCAAGGGAAACAAGTGTCGTCACGGACGGAGAGGTGTCATTTCAAGCTATAACAGATGCCCCCTAATGTATGAGGTCAGAGGGAGTACGGGAAATGATGGCCGAAATACATTATAAAAAATAAAAAAGAGTTGAATCGTGGAGGAACGGAGAAACCAAGAATCATAGGCTCAAATGAAGTACCTGAAAGCAAAGGCAAAGTCAGACAAACTTATCCATGGGGTAACTGTCCATGTTCAAATGGTGGAACATGATCTCCAAGAGGATACAATAATGATCCAAAATACTGATGCATATATCATGGCCACTAAAATACAAGCGTGGATCCATGAAGAACATAAGTGTAAACATAGCCACATAAATACAAGGTGGATCTATGTCAAAACTGGAGAACATAGCCATAGAGAACAAGCTGGATCTATGTCTCATCAAGAGCCAAAAGGAGTGGGGCTCAGTCTTGCGCAACTTGGGCGATAACATAAATGAGGTGATGCTATCGAGGATCCCAAGGTCTTCATCCAAAAACAACCCAAGGTACAAACCTATCCATGCGAATAAATGAGCTGTTGTCGAACATGGGAGGTATCGTTTGATTACCGGTCATTGATGTATACCGTTAACAAACGTGAGGGTGTCCACCAATAATGAAAATGGAACCCAAGGTACCTAGTACATTCAAGCAAGTGCGAATAGATGGTCTTGCCGTCGAACACTTGAAGAATCCATCGGATAGGAGACATTGATGTATTCCCATCTATCCAATAGCGAGGGAAACTGCCACTAATGACTGCAATCCCCAAGGTACTAACCGAAACTCTAAACTTCATTCCCAGAGCACAATGAGTTGAAGTCGATGGGAAGAAGTCCGTTGGAAGGGAGGCCTTAATGCATCCTCCATCATCCAACATGAGGGACACTCAAAAGGTATGAGCTTATTTGGAGTAGGACGGAACACAGGATGAAACATACTGACACCAAGGAATGGCCGACACATGAGGTCAAGGCAACTGCAGAATGGCCGACACAGGTTGTATCCTTGAACAGTGAGCACGACACAAGAGTGACTTAGGCAGCTTTGAACACAAAGAGACCACGATACATATCTGCAATGTAGGAGACATTAACAGATTCTCCAAATGATTGGAAGACTAACCAAACGGAGGAGTAGGAACTCTGAGATCAAGTTTACCCTAAGGTCAATACTAGAACCCAACTTGTTTGATAGACTCAAAACAGGTGCTTTGTTCAAGGAGATAGTTGACTTGCTGCCATCATATTGAAAGATATTTTGACATTCTTCCCTTCCCTTTCCTTTTTCATTTTTTAACGAGCTTGACAAAGAACTAAAGCATGCTCGACGGTATTTTCATATTTAAGGAGTCTGAAAAACCTAGAAGAAAACTCCATACACCTATCCGTGGATTTTATATCGAGCCCGGATTGGTCTGTGCTCGGCGGTGTTTTCTTGCTTATAGAGTTGAAAAACTTAAACAGTCCTCTATACACTTATCCTTGGATTTTATATCGAGCCCAGATTGGTATGTGCTCGCTTGGTGTTTTCACATTTCGAGAGTCTGAAAACCCTAAAGACGACTCCAAAGGTCCTTTTTCGTAAAGTTAGTCTCCTTCCCCGAAAAAGTGTAAAATGATGGAAGAAGAACTCTTCTAGCGCATACAAGAGTATACCTAGAGTATACCTTTTCCGTAAATTATCCACCAAGGCCCGGAAAAGGGGTAATTCTATACCTAAGTGGATGTCGGTTCAGTTATTTTAACGAGCCTGAAAAGACAACTATGCTCGGCAAACTTTTCCTATTTAAGGAGTCTGAAAAGGGCTTAAAAGAACTCCATAGGGATCTTTTCCGTAAAGGTTTTATGAGTCCGGAAAAGTCAACTCATGACCTCCTTACTATTTTTAATGAGCTCAAAGGAGATAGGAAAATGCTCATAACTTCCTTACTGTTTTTAACGAGCTCGAAGGGAAGATGATAAAGATAGACTTACAAGCATTCTACAAGTATAACTAATAAATGAAGAGATTAGGGTTTAGAGATGTAGGCACCTTATTCAGAAGGTTGATCCTAGCTTTTCCTCCCTCGCTCTTCAATGCTTATCCAGTGTCGCAATGCCCAGACCTGCAAAACAACTTGATACCTTTCTCAAATACATTTGACTACATATATAATACTGATATCTATAATGGAAAGAGACATCAAACTATAATCAAACAATGATCAAATCTTAAGACACATTAATAGGTCGTATTTGGAAAGAGAAGAACGTCTGATCTTTATTAATGAATGAAAGCAAGTACATACAATTATACCTTCCTTCAAGCTTGGCACTTCACGAAACCTAGATTCAAGGTCTCCTGCTTCCGTTCTCCAAGGATCCCAACCTCTAAGCAATTGTACTAGGGTTTTTTCAAAACTGAAGCACAAGAGAGGGGGATGAGGGTCTCCATTCCTCCAGCATAACTTTGCAATTAGGCTTGCTCCCCTCACATGGCCCTTCTACCCTCCTTATATAATCAATGAGGAAGAGGAAAAGAAGTTATAACCACTCAAGAGGTTTCCCAACCAACTTAACTTACTCGAATTTCGAGATTTTGACCAAAACAAAAGTGTACCCTACTCTACAGTATACAAAGTCGCGTACATATGGCAATGGGCGCTACTTTAAATGAGACAAAGTCGCGTACACACGCTACTATTATAACAGTAGAGTCGCGCTCATAGTGAAAAATGGCCAAAAACAGGCTTTTCTGCTCATTTTCAGGAGATAGTTTGGTCTGGAAAAATGTTCCTAAGGGTCATATACATCAAATGGGTCAAGAATGAGGTAATTTCAACCATCTTTAGTGTCCCAAATGACTCCTCCATCCACAATTGTCCTGTTGTGTGACTGAACTTGATCTCAAGAAGTGTCGTCATGCGACCAAGGGAAACAAGTGTCGTCACGGACGGAGAGGTGTCATTTCAAGCTATAACAGATGCCCCCTAATGTATGAGGTCAGAGGGAGTACGGGAAACGATGGCCGAAATACATTATAAAAAATAAAAAAGAGTTGAATCGTGGAGGAACGGAGAAACCAAGAATCATAGGCTCAAATGAAGTACCTGAAAGCAAAGGCAAAGTCAGACAAACTTATCCATGGGGTAACTGTCCATGTTCAAATGGTGGAACATGATCTCCAAGAGGATACAATAATGATCCAAAATACTGATGCATATATCATGGCCACTAAAATACAAGCGTGGATCCATAAGGAACATAAGTCGAAACATAGCCACATAAATACAAGGTGGATCTATGTCAAAACTGGAGAACATAGCCATAGAGAACAAGCTGGATCTATGTCTCATCAAGAGCCAAAAGGAGTGGGGATCAGTCTTGCGCAACTTGGGCGATAACATAAATGAGGTGATGCTATCGAGGATCCCAGGGTCTTCATCCAAAAAACAACCCAAGGTACAAACCTATCCATGCGAATAAATGAGCTGTTGTCGAACATGGGAGGTATCGTTTGATTACCGGTCATTGATGTATACCGTTAACAAACGCGAGGGTGTCCACCAATAATGAAAATGGAACCCAAGGTACCTAGTACATTCAAGCAAGTGCGAATAGATGGTCTTGCCATCGAACACTTGAAGAATCCATCGGATAGGAGACATTGATGTATTCCCATCTATCCAATAGCGAGGGAAACTGCCACTAATGACTGCAATCCCCAAGGTACTAACCGAAACTCTAAACTTCATTCCCAGAGCACAATAATTTGAAGTCGATGGGAAGAAGTCCGTTGGAAGGGAGGCCTTAATGCATCCTCCATCATCCAACTCGAGGGACACTCAAATAGGTATGAGCTGATTTGGAGTAGGACTGAACACATGATGAAACATACTGACACCAAGGAATGTGTTATGTGGAATTCTGCCCTACGGATAAGTCAAAACTCCCTTAGGCTAAAGTAGGATCTGACTAACTCTAGACTAAGAACAGACAAAACAAATGCAACCTTGAATCCCTAAATCTAACATACATTTCAGTATTAAAATGCTGAAGAGAGCAAAGGATTTTAACTAACCTTATATCCAAGTGCTTTGTTTTTGGTGTTTGTTCCAAGCTCCAAGTCTTCACTAATGAACCTGTCAAAGAGTAACCAAAATACAAGTATGCACTATTCTCTAGCAATCTGAAACATGAGTTAGGATCTAAATCTGTAAGAGATACAAATCATGTGATTAAAACAAGATTAATACAAACGATTTGGGAAAACAAGACAAGTTATTCCATTACAACTTGAAGATTACTTACAAAGGGTGCTTGATGCCCAAGCCAAACCTCCAACTCCAAGTGTCTTCTCCTCTTAGCTATCTCCACAATGCTGCAAGACCATAAGTTTGGTGCTCTCAAGAGTCCTTCCCCCTTTCCCAATGGCATGCCTCTCTTTTATAGTGAATGGTGAGGTTAACCAACAAGAGAGATAGGTGGATCTAAGGAGGGATAAGTGGATCAGGGTTTCTAATCGAAGGAGGTGAGTTGGGATCGAATCAAGGAACCCAATCTTCCATCATCTTCGAAAAATCCAAGATCCCACAAGTCAAGGGCAAAAACCTATTAAAGGGGTGCCGCGCTTTGCAAATGATACAGAGCGCGGCACTGTGCCGCGTTTTGTCAAGCTGTACAGGCGCGGTAGTGTATGGAAATAAAGTCCAAGGTGGGTCAAAACTTGGCAGGGTGGATTTACCTTCGAGGTTGACTCATCATCTGTCTCTTCTGGAAGGTTCAAAATAGTAGGGGAAGTGTCGTCGAAATATGTTATGATGGGGATGCGACACCGTGAAATATAGAGGTATAACAGATGCCCCCTAAAGTGTGAGGTCAGAAGGGACTGATGGCCGAAAGACTTTACGAAATAAATGTGCAGAGATAGCATCGAGGAGAGCGACACGGAGCTGAAATGGAAACAAAGTGTTAGATATACCACCGAGGCGGGCATTCCCATGCTCGGAAACTAATGACTCAAAACATGGCTGCCGACCAATACATTGCAGATCCATGAGTACTGATATAATGTAAAACTGTGGACAGGTCATGGCTACTATGAACAATCGTAGATCCATGAGACAGTAATGACACAGCCACGACCAATACAATAAGTGGATCTGTGTGACAATACAAGAGACATCTCCATCGCAGCCTGGACGCAGTCAAGATACAGTGATGCACCCAGGGTCTTCTACCCGATCGCATAAAGATACGAATCTAACCATGTGATTACAAGGTGTTGGAGTCGAACATGGAAGAAACCATTTGATTACCGGTCAATGATGCGGACCGTTAACAAATGCGAGGGAGATCACCAATAATGACAATGATTCCCAAGGTATCAATAGTACATCTCAACGAAATGCGAATAAATGAGTTGATGTCGAGCATTCGAGAGATTGCTTGATCAGAGGTCAATGATGTGAACCTGCTGTCAAACACGAGGAAACCTGCCATTGAGGCATGCAGGTACCAAGGTACTAATAGTTGATTTCTAAGTCCAATTCCTGGATAGTGATTTGGTGTCAACAGGAATAGACTCGTCGAAGGTGGGCCATGATGATTCCCACATCATCGACACGAAATCGGCACATATGATAGGATGATGAAGTAATGGGATATGTACTGACACAGCGGAGGCCTGACACAATGAATGACTCGATACAATGCAACCTTTTGAACATATAACGGCATGTAACAAGACTTGGCAGCAGGGATTATTGATGAATAGAGGATAGACGTCAGATGAGTGGACTCGTGGCCAGGGAGACGACCCATGATGATGACTATGACTCAATGAAAAAACGGACACCCAAATATAGACAAGAGATGGACACATGCCATGTTCAAAAGTAACGACTGACAAGCTGCCATAAATAAACTTGACTTGTTCCCCCATATTTCCCCGACATGATGGACGAGTACCTCTTTCTTGTTTTACGAGCTTGAAGAGGATAACAGATGCTCGGTGTAGCTCATCTTGTGGATGAGTCCAATCTCACATGTTTTGCGAACCTGAGAAAGGAGGGGTTCGTCCCAAAGTGGGTCCTTCGATGTTAATATTTTAACGAGTCCAAGGAAGGAAAACTCGGCAGTTTTTCATATTTAGAGAGCCTAAAAAACTTAAAGGAAGCTCCATAATGTACTTTTTCGTAAAATTTAGTCTCTCGATCCCGAAAAAGTGTAAAACGATTCCCGAGAGAACTCTCCCAGCCGAGATTGACCGAGGTATACCTTTCTCGTAAATAGTCTAGACGGGCCGAAAAAGGGGTAACCTATCACCGAATAGACGACCTTTCAAATACTTTTACAAGTGTGAAAGAGTCAAGATCACTTGGCAATCTTTTCAATTTTAAGGAGTCTGAAAAGAGCTTAACTATGGACTCCTATGGTCTTTTTCGTAAAAATTAATTATTCTGGCCCGAAAAAAGAATAAAATACAACCAGGATAATACTTTCCTCATCGTTTAACGAGCATGAGTAAAGCTGACCGTACTCGACACCGTTTACTTGTGTTTGACAAGCACGACACAGGTGTGAAAGCGCTTGGAATCTTTTTCAAGTTTTAAATCCAGAGCACGAAAAAGATAAAGTGGGCTCAATATGAAGGTCAAACTACGAACAAATACCAGTATGACTGTATCCCATTTTACCGCAGATCCTGTCAATAAATGCTCAAAAAATCGGGCATTAGTAATACGAATAAGGGTTTATTAATTTTGAAATAGTAATTAATTAATTAAAAAAAATGTGGAAAAATGCTATATAAAACATGGTAAAAATAGAAATTACTATTCATTTGTGATTTTTGCCCAAAGGAGACATTTTTACCCATTTTGGAGCCAAATTTCAAGGATCGATACCGAGAGTTCTGGGAGACCACTTCGACCGCCGTCTGTGCCAGGTAAGAGTGCTTGAACCCCTCTTTCATTTCATGCAAGAAATTTTTACTTTCACCAGGGAAAAATTTATTTTTTGGCAAGCCCTTTTGGCAAGAATCGCCTGCCGTACTGCCGCGTGGAGCCCCTATCGTGAAACGCGGCACTGTTCAACAGTGCCGCGCTGTAAGTCCAAAAGGAGGCGCGGCACTGTGGACTGCCGCGCGGCATGATGTCCCCCAGGCGCGGCACGTGCGAAAATTAAATTCAAAAAATCAATTTTTCCTCAAATTTTTGCTAGAATCAAGTTGTTAAATAGTCATTAATTACTTTGTTTGCTTTTTTGCAGGGATTTGCAACTTGTTTGAGGCAAAATGGTGAGTTGGAAAGAGAGAGAACATGAAGCGGATGATTTTAGGGCCGAAAATCACTTACCCACCGTGACCGCATTGAGAGAATGTGGTTTGTTAAAGTTTTTCAAGACTAAAGGAATCCGCCAACAACCCAAACTACTTACTCACCTCATTCAATTGTGGGATCCTGAAATCGAAGCTTTCCGGGTAGGAGAGCACGTGCTTGAAATTCAACTTGAAGACATCTACTTCCTCACGGGTCTCTCGAAAAGAGGGGCCCGGCCGAATCTTACCGGGTACAGTGCTTCAGACTCAAGCACGGATGATTTAATTGCTCGATATTGTCAGGTGGGTTCGAGTAAGAAGAGTGGGAAAGTGGCCATAAAAGAGGTCACAAATGTTCCTTTCAAAACTTTGCTATTCACTATTACACGTGCAGCGGGAAGCGTGAGCCCACATCAGGCAACCCGAACACAGGTAAATCTCGCAGCAGAGTGCATGGGAGGAACGGTCTTCAACTGGTGTGATGCAGTGCTGTCCCATATGAAGGAACAGGTGCACAAATGTAGAACTGGGAAAAATACCCAGTTTGGCTATGGGAGTATCTTGGTCACTTTCTTCCTGGCAAGGGTGCCATTACTACGTCCGCAGATATCTATGCATCCTCGCCCACCTACTGAGCCATGGATGGCTCGATGGAGCGACTATGCCGGGCGCCTTGGAGGGCCTCAGCGGCTAGCTTTTAGAGAGGACTTCTTCTCTTGGCTAGAGGAGCAGATAATCATGATCGACGACTATCCCTATTCAGGGGTAGATTTCCGCGAGGATATTGACTTGGCTTTGCCGGAAGATGATGACTGGGATGACTCTGGTATGACCTTCACGGATATGTATTTTTTCTTTTTGAATATTTAATTTTTAATGCTTTTTTAGAATGTGTAAAAAGACTTCTAATGTATATTCGTATGCATGTTGCAGATCGTGGACCACAACGACCAGCTGGATATTCACCACTACGTCGTGGCGGTGTAGATCGTCGAGCTGAACCTGTCGAAGAAGAAGATGAGGATGAGGGAGGAGGTGTGCGGGATATTGAGAGGAACCTGCAGGGATTGACCCATGGGATTCCTGCTATGCGGATGGATGATGTCCCTTACCCTCTCCAGCGTCATACTGTAGGTGTACCCGGTCGTATCAGCCGACTTCTTCGGAAGGTGGTTCGAGCTGTGATGTGTTACCACCAGCGGCGGGAGGAGTCCGATGAGGGACGTGATAGGTCTCCTAGGTCTCCATAGATGGTCTTTAGATCTTTTTGCGGCATGTACACGATATGTAGGCTTTGAGGGCCAAATTTTTGTATATGGGATTTAATCCCCAATTTTGCCTTTGACACAAACTTTATGTATTTTGGAAAAAACACTTTTATATACAGTGATATGGACCTATTTATGATCTAAATATTTACAATGACTTGTGCATTTTAATTTTTAATGATGTGTTTATGTATGGGCAAGATGCCAATCCAAAATGTAATTAGCCAATGAATCGGCAATATAATTGAATTCTCTCGGTATGTGTTGATATGTGATAAAATCAAATGACCGTTCCAAGAGGCGTACTCTTCGACATAAACGAAGTAATGTAGGATCGCGAACTGTGTAAACACGGTTTAGATGAGAAACCACGAGTTGGGAATCTAAAAAGACCGATAAGGAGTCAATCCCGAGTGAGGCAACCTCCGTTAAGAGACCAATGACTGCATGGTACTCTGCGATATTGTTGGTTGCGGGACCTAAACAAATGGCTCCTGAAGAAAACAACTCGCCAGTGGGGGAATAAATCACCCATGCTGCGGAAGCGAGATTCCGGGTATGTCGGCTTGCACCGTCAGCGAATCCAAAGTAGGTAGACATCTGCGCATAAAAGCACGAGTCAAAGTAAGAGTAGATACATAAGATCCACGCGCACACTAAAAATAAAGCAAAAAGTAAACTAAGTACATTATGTACAAGAAGTAACCCGCGTGGGGTAACCTCATGCGTAGAAACGCTTGAGGTATAGCCCGTTGCGGGGCCGTGCCAATGGCGTACCATCACAGTCGACTAGTTCATAGGCTCCTTTTTCTAAGACACGTTTTATGATGAAGGGGCCGTACCACATAGATTCAAGCTTGCCTTTTCCAAGTTTGTCATGCATCTGATCATATGTAAGTACAAGGTCACCCTCATTAAAGATCCGAGGTTGAACGGATTTGTCATATTGAGCTTTGACGCGTTTTTTGTGAGCTTCATTAGCCAAAGCGGCGTCGCGGCGGGTTTCATCTAGCTTGGCTAGGTATAGAAACCGTTCTTCTTCGGAAGTAGTGTGTGGAAGTAGCTCTATGGCTATCTTGAGTGATGGAATTTCACATTCAATCGGGAGAATGGCTTCCAGGCCGTACACCAACTGAAATGGTGTAAACCCGGTAGCACTTTTCACTGAGGTTCGGTATGCCCACAGTGCTGAGAACAGAGCTGAGTGCCAATTGGATTTTTGGGTACCCACAATGCGCTGAATCATTCGTTTCAGGACCTTATTGATGGCTTCAACTTGGCCATTGGCTTGTGGGTAATACGGAGTTGAGTTTTCGTGGCGAAAACCCAATTTGGCACTTAGTTCTTCGATCATATGATTCCTAAAATGGGAACCATGATCGGTCACAATAGACTGTGGGACACCGAATCTAGCTATGATATGATTGAATATGAATTGCGCTGCTGTTTTGCCGTCTTCAGCGTACGTAGGCATCGCTTCAGCCCATTTTGTAAAATAGTCCACAGCTACTATGACATAGCTATGCCCCCCGGCTGAAGTGGGCTTACAGTGCATAAAATCAATGCCCCATTTGGAGAAGGGGCCGACGGCAATAACAGGATGGAGTGGAGCAGGATGCGAGCGTGCTTTACTATGGAAGAATTGACATGGCGGACACTTCTTGACTGTTTCAATGCAGTCTTTGAAAATCGAAGGCCAGAAGTATCCCGCTCGCAATATTTTCTGGGCCGTAGCCATCCCAGAGAGATGACCACCACATGCTCCAGCATGGCAGTCATTGAGAACGCGTTCCGCCTCATCTAAGGTCAAACAGCGTCGAAGGACAGTGTCGACACCACGCCGATACAAAGTATCGTTCACTATAAGGTAGTATTTTGCGTGATGTCTAATACGTCGTCGTTCATCGCGGTTGAGGTCGGGACGGAAGCGTTGGGTTTGGAGATATAAGAGAATATCCCCATACCATGGATCAGACGTGCTAATGAGGAACAATGATTCGTCGGGAAGAGAATCAATGGGCTCGGATTGCTCAGTAGCACGGGGCAAGTGACAAATTAACTCAGCGAAGACCAGAGATTTCTTAGACTTGGCTTTGACGAATTCCAAGTCAAACTCTTGAAGGATGACAATCCAACGGGAGTACTTGCCCCCAAGCACTTGTCGTGTGAGGATATAGTACATCGGATTGAAATCAGCGATGACAGTGGTCCGGCGGAGTAAGATGTAGTGACGGAATCTCTGGACAGCAAACACTGTTGCCAGAGCCAGCTTTTCAACATGTGAGTAACGAGTTTCAGAGTCGAGAAGACTCTTGCTGAGGTAGTACACCACATGTTCTATGCCGTTGTGATCTTCCTGGACTAACACCATACCAATGGTGGAAATCGAGGCTGCGAGATAAAGGATGTAGTCCTGTGTGTAATTGGGGGGTTGAATCACAGGATCTTTAGTTAAGGCTGCCTTTAAATTGTCAAAGGAGCGTTGGGCTTCATCATCCCATATGAAGGGAACATTCTTCTTGAGAAGCCGCATGTAGCCTTTTGTTATCTCAGACAGATTACAAATAAAACGGCGTAGAAAGTTTGCATGCCCTTGCAAACATTGAAGTTCTGGAATATTGGTAGGTGAAGGCAGGGCTATGATAGCTGCTACCTTTGCGGGATCTAGACGTATCCCGTCTTTGGAGACTATGAAGCCCAACAGTTTTCCGGCTTCTACACAGAAGACGCACTTATGCGGGTTCAAACGTATATTGTAGCGCCTGCACCTTTCGAAAATGGCACTCAAGTGATCTGGATGTTCTTCCCGAGTTCGAGAATGAGCGGGAAGGTCATCGAGATATGGCTCTACGATATGTTTGATGTCGTGAAATGCGTAGGACATCGCTTGTTGGAAAGTTGCCCCGGCATTTTTGAGGCCAAAAGGTAACTTCCGATATGCGAAGATCCCCCAAGGGCAGATGAAGGCCGTTTTGTGCTGGTCGGCTGGGAGGATATCGATCTGATTATAGCCAGAAAAGCCATCCATGAATGAAAAGATAACACTTCCGGCACAGTTATCGATGATCTGGTCGATAAACGGAGTTGGGTAGTTGTCCTTGGGACAAGCTTTGTTCAAATCACGGTAATCAACACAGACTCTAATCGTGCCCTGTTTCTTGGCTACAGGGACGATGTTGGATACCCATTCTGTCAATGGGACAGGATAGATAAAACCAGCACGCAAAAGTTTTTCGACTTCTGCTTTAATGGCGGCTGCTTTACGAGGATGAACGGGTCGAAGCTTTTGCCGAACAGGTCGGGCGCCAGGGAAAGTTGGAATTTCATGGACTACAATCGATGGGTCGATTCCTGGCATCTCTTCATAACTCCAAGCGAAAACATCGCGGAAAGTTTTAAAGTAGGCATTATAGAACTCCGTCTCAAGAGGAGTACATGTTTTGCCAATGTGTACGTTTTCCACGATACCAGGCTTTACTGAAATATCAATGGGAGTGGTTGCCATGAGATTGGCTAAGTTTCCTTCAGAAAATACTTCGTCGAGGGAAGTGGGGAACTTGGTTTGAACCATCCCAAGTGAAGCACTGGATTTGGTATCGGGCTCAAGTGACTGAATGGTGGGGAATGAAGATCGATGATGAAAATCTCCCCATGGTGGCTCATTACCGCACATAACCTCTATGATTGATTCGTCAGTAGGAAAAATCAAGTTGAGAGGATCAAACAATGGTGGGCGTGTATGAGTTTCAGTCGAGAGCTGTGCCACTATGTGATCAGTAGAACAGTCGACCCAATCTGTGGCTGATTGGATCGCGTCATAAGATGCAAGGTTTCTGTTCAAAGGCATGGAATTGCCATAGCCTTGGATCTGAGTAGGACTCGGTATCACCCATGAATCATCAGACGGGGTGACATGTGACGAAATCATGTTGACTGGTTGAAGATGGGTTCCCAGCTCTGGAAAAACTCCAATGAGGGATGAATCCTTCATGAGACCAACACCTATGTCTTGGAACCGGTACCGAGGTTGATCCAATAACGGAACGGTATTGGTGGAGTTTGGATGGGAGTCTGGGATACAGTAATCCAATTGATCAATAGTGACAATTTTCCCTTCATGAGGAAATTGTACAATCCGGAAGACTGTAGATGCTATGGCAGTCATGGCATAGAACCAGTTCCGACCAAGTAGGAGGTTGTAATCCAAAGGTGCATCTACGACTTCGATGTGTACGGATACTGTTTTGCCCCCCAGTTCAACACCGATTGAGGGGATGAGTCCGTATGGTTGAAAACCATGTCCATCAAACGCTCTAAGAGTAGTGGGAGAAGTTGTGACCTCAGGTGAGCCAAGAGCTCTCCAGCAGTTCAAAGACATAATCGACGTGGAAGCACCCTCATCTAACACTGTGCGGTGGATAACATTTCCACGGATTTTCGTATGCACCTGGAAGGCTAACTGGTGAGAAAGCCTAGGTTTAGCGTGCTCCAAGTTAAACATGATGGAGTTTGAAGTATCTGGGTCCAATGCCCCCAGTGCTGAAAGTAGGGTTCTACGCTGCGTGGGGCAGTGTTGGAGAACCTCGAGAGTTGACATAGCGCAAGGTGCTTGAGCCAAATCTTCAACAATGTTGTAGTTTTGGGAAGCTCGCGCATTCGGATTGAATGTCGCCTTTCGTATGGTGCCCTTAGGTGGGCGTAGCACTGTGTCCATGAGTGGTCTCTCGATATGGAGGTGACCATTAGGGGGGGGAATAGGAATCGGATCTTCAACAGGAGACTTGCCTTTAGCTGTCTCCGATTGTTTGGTTGAACTTGGAGGATTGTCATACGTCTTTGAACGAGTGGTGATATTAATCTCCTCATTACTTGTCATTAGGATCTCGCGGTTTGTGGACGTCTCTCCACGGGAAGGATTGGTCGGGTTGCCCCCTTGTGGGGATTCTTGGGCAACCATTTGCTGTTGCTGTTGGGGGAAAGGGTCAGTTAGTACTGCCGGTCTAGAGGATCCTTTAACGAACTTATGGACCTCGTCCTTGTAGGGACAGTCACGCGTATAATGATCATCTTGACAAATCAAGCAGGGAAACTTAGCTTTCCGACGTGGTTTTTGATCATTCTGGGTAGGTTGTGGTTTGGGGTTCTCCTGCTGGTTCTTCTTGGGTTTACCACGGTTGTTTTTCTTCTTTCCTCCGGAGGGTTGTGATGTAGATTGGACTGCATTCACTTCGGAGGAGACAGCAGGAGAAGTGGAAGCTTTTGAAGCGGCCTGGGTAAAAGCGGGGGAAGCAGAAGCTTGTTGCCCCGTCGAGTTGGTAGCAGGCTGAGCCTTAACTGAACCAACAATACCATCAATGGGTGGTTCAGTAGTAGGCTTTGTAGGATCAGTGTGAATGCGGGAAGCATGTGGAAGAAGTTCGTGTAAAGTACCGGATTGAGTATATACTAAATCCATGTATTGTGCTGCCGAGATGGCTTGTTCTTCCGTAACAGGTCCGCGCATAGCAATATCTCTGGCTATGGGAGGCAAAAAGGATTTTGTAAACCAATCAGCAAGTAGCTGATCTGGAATAGGTGCCTTTATTAGCCTACGGCGTCTTCGCCACTCATGGATGTGATCCGAGATGTGTGTAGAAGTGGTTTGACGCAGTGAAGTTAGCAGTTCTGTTCCAGTCTCATATCGGATGGGAAGCTGGAAATGTGTCAGAAACTGCATAGCCAAAGTGTTGAAATCACGAAAAGAGTGTTGTGGCAGCTCGATGTACCATTTTGCTGCCGTTCCGGTAAGCGTGCGTTGGAAGAGCCGAAGTCGGATGGAATCATCCATCAAGGAGTTTGATGAACACCAAAGATGGAAGGTCATCACGTGGTTCTTGGGGTCTTCCCCGGGCTTAGCATCGAACTTGGGAATGTCCGATGGTAGTTTGGCTGGGATAGGTGGCCAGTGAGGTTCATGCCAAATAGGATCGTTAATAAGCCTCGACAAATCAGGTAGATCAAGTGTGGCCAAGAAGGGAAGTTGACGGTTGGTCTGCGGGTATGAGTAATAACCATGTGGTGCAGGGAACCCTGGAGGGCCTTGCATAGCATGCTGTTGTGTGTTATACCCATATGTGTTTCCCACGGGATACTGCTGAAAGTTCTGCGGATAATAAGCCATCTGGTTAACCGGTTGATTGTAAGCAACTGGTTGGTAAGTGTTCTGCTGAGTAGGTATAGTACCCTGAAGCTGTTGATGCCCAGGATTAGTTGCTATTCCTTGTTGGGGAAAAGTTCCTTGGAATTGTTGTGTTCCAGGGATGTTGCCACCATACTGTGTAAGTGGAGAATTTCCCATAGCAGGGTTGGGGGGTGGCTGCGACTGTGGTGTCCATGGAATGTTCGTTCCTGCTTGAGGAACGAGTGGAAATTGAAGTGACGGGTTCCAAGGAGTTGTGGCAGCCGAAGGGTAAGGGAAGCCAGAATTCAAGTTGGGGGAAATCTGAGATTGCCCTCCAGCTTGGTTCCAGTTTCCAAAAAGTGAGTACCCCCCACTCTGTGGGATTTGATGATCCCAAGAAGGAAGCATACCTGACAGGGGTGGTTGAGAGTAAGACCCGGTGGGAACACCGGAATAAGGTTGCCCACTGCCAGGTGGATTGTACATACCAAACTGAGTAGAAACTGCTGGTTGGGAAACTTGTTGGAACGGGCCAATAGGTTGTCCGCCAGCAGTTAGGTTGGATGGCCCTATGTGAGGAGGCTGTAGACTGGGAATTTGGTTCCCAGCAAAAGGTTGTCCTCCGATTGGTTGGGTTGATGGCCCACCAGTTGGAGGTTGTTGACTAGCAATGGGGTTCCCAACAAAAGGTTGCCCCCCAGCTGGTTGGGTTGATGGCCCACCAGGGAGGGTGTGTAAGTTGGAGTTAGGGACCATTGCAGTCGGTTGTCCACCTCCTGAAATAGTATAAATGGTGGCTGAAGGTGATCCTCCTGTCGAAACGGAAGATCCAGCAGTATGACTAAGTGTTCTTCCGCCGCTAGCTAAATATGATAGCATGGATTGGCCAACGGCGCCAAAAGTACCGATTAGCGGAGGTGGTCGTCCGTATTGTACAGGTGAGGACGGAGAAAAAACTGGGTTATCCCTCATGGAATGTGCACCAAACATTGGTGATGACAGCAAATGTGGGGAATTTAGCCCAGGAGTATCGGCGTCGTCCATCACGTGTTCAATAATAGGAGAACCATCGAGAACTGGATCCGAGTTCATATCCTGAAAAAGATTTTGGGGATCCGGTAAGAACCTAGGTGTAGTAAAGTCCGAAGGTCCTGAGCCGTCTGCAAAGGAATGATGAAATTCTGTGCTAGACGGAACGTTGGGATCCCTATAGTCAGAAGGACGAGAAACAGGGGGGTATCTAGACGCTGTCGAAAGCATTTGCTCTGTGTTGCGTCTAAATTGTGCCGATGCTAACGGAGAGTTCGCTAGGCTAACCATACTAGACTGAATGGAAGCCATAATTTCGTGTCCCGGTGGGATGTTGGGTAGATGAAAAGTGCGAGGTACGTTGCTAGAAGAACTTGTCTCCTGAGGATGAACACTGGGTGACGTGGTAATAACAGGCGGAAGTTCCGTCTGGGAAGTAATGAAGCCATAATCAGGTTCAAAAGGTGTGTCAGGTAGACGAGTATCTTCAACGATCTCAACGTAGCCGCCTGGGACTGAAATTAGGCCAGGTATGTCCTGGTCGGATCCTTCTGTGGTGCCAATAGATCCGTCTATATCATCGTGGAAAATGTCTGACGGACGGGAAGTGTTGGCCTCCGGTAGAAGAATGACCTCTGGTCTAGTACTCTGGGTCGTGCTAGGTTCAGCTGCTGTAACTGTGCCCACTGTTACAGATAAATCTGGGATGACAGTGGGTGAGGTGACAGTGGAAGCCTCAGACATGCTAGTGGTCATAGACGCTGCAATGGATTCTGAGACTGTGCTGTGTGTGGCAGTTACAGGCGTAACTGAAGATGTTGTACGGATCGGCGGTGGGATGTTGCCTCGACCAGCACCGCGGCCAGGAGGAGCAGGAATGCGTGATGCAGGCGGACCAGAAGTCCGTGGCGGTGGTGGTGGTGGAGGGCTTAGGCCCTGTTGTCTTCGTGATCTTCTTTGTTGATCTGACATGATGACAGGAAAATGGAAATCGGAGGCATTACCGTAAACAAAGAACTCAAAAACTCTAATGCAACCGAGTGTGCAAAAGAGGAGCTAGAAAAAGCAAGGCTCACAGGCCAAAAAAGCAAGCTCTAAAATCTATACTGAGACCGGTGTCTCAATAAGCGAGCTAATCAACAAAAATGGCCAGAATGCCAACAAGCAGTCCCTACAAAGAAAAAATGACCCTCTACAAAGATGAGACGCCAAGCAAACTCCTAACTAAGAGCTGGAGACCTCAACAGGCTGTATCCTTCGCAAGGTGATGAAATCCAAGTCGAACAATACAACATGAGAGACCAATATAAGAAGGATATCCCTCTACCGAAAGGGATCCTGGGTAAAAGAGCCCTAGTAGAATAGATACTAAGCCACCTCGTTCATGACACGTCGGAAAAGGTTTTGGGCACTTCAGCCTTCCGAAGAAGACAGCGATCAATGTTGCCTTAGGGCTAAGTGGAGTGCGGTATTCCACAGAGTCCGTCCGGTTCTCAATCTCGCGGCCGTTTAACCCCTGAACAGTTAGAAACAGTCAGGAGGCCCCTCCACAAACTAGCTGTGACCGTGTCAATAAGTACTAGAGGATTTTAGTTCCCTAAAGACAACGACTATGTCTCAGATGAAAATGACAAGGGGGAATTATTTTGATGCCTATCCCCGGTGTCCTACCTAACTACCAAATTCTTTTGATTTCCTCAAGTGAGGTTAAAGTTGGTTTAATTAGGGTGATTAATTTTAGTGGCTGTCTTTACTCAATCGGGTAGTGGACGTGAAACTTGATGGTGTTATGACGACTCAAACCATGCAAATGAGAATGAATCATAAACAAGCCTTTGTCTTCGATGAAATCTAGCTAAGGTAAAGATAGAGGTTCTTTGATCCAATGTGCATAACAATTTTCACAAGCACTCAAAGTAAAAGATTTTTCTTTTCTTTTCGATTTATAAACCAAACCAAACTAACGTAAACACGCTTTTCAATGCACTGATTTTACAACCTACAATGCTTCTATGATGAGAATTTTTATGGCAAAATTTAATGGTTCATTTCTCTATGCAAAATGCTACTAGACTTTTTCAAATTAAACAACAAATTTGCTCTCAACCAATGACCTTTTTAATTTACTGAAAATGATAATGACAATATGACTGTAAAACTACAGTGTTCAGTAACAGAAAGCAGTGGTGTTGAGTTGGTTGTGGGAAAAAGCCAAGTCAAATGCAATCAAATTGAAAAATGACCAATATGTCAAAAGTGCCACTTAATTCAATCAATCAATCAAGCTCACAAACCATGTAATAAGCAGACCAAACAGACTGGAAATTAACCAGGATACTAACAGGCAACAGTAAAGACTATCTGAGGCAGGGAGAAACTCAGGAAACCAAGCAAAAATTACCTACTTGCAGACACTACCGCGGGGTATAGACTGCCTGAAGCGCGGCACTGTGTAACTGTCGCGCTGGTATGAATTCCTAGGACGCGGCACTGTGTAAATGTCGCGCTGGAAGTGGTTCAGGGGGCGCGGCACTGTGGCAAGAGGGAAGAAAAAAAAAATGCAACTGGAAAAGAAAAAATCAAGTTTTCAGGGTTGTTGCTAACCCAGGGGACTCAATAATTAAACAGGGAGATAAATATTGCGAGGAGGGGTGAATAAGGGTCAAAAAAGACCAAAATTCAAGCTGGTTTGAAGTGCAACAAAAGACTGATAATTCAAAGATAAATGACTGTGAATTTGAACCAATCAAGCAGTAATCAAACCCAGCGGAGTCGCCATTCTTGTTATGTGGAATTCTGCCCTACGGATAAGTCAAAACTCCCTTAGGCTAAAGTAGGATCTGACTAACTCTAGACTAAGAACAGACAAAACAAATGCAACCTTGAATCCCTAAATCTAACATACATTTCAGTATTAAAATGCTGAAGAGAGCAAAGGATTTTAACTAACCTTATATCCAAGTGCTTTGTTTTTGGTGTTTGTTCCAAGCTCCAAGTCTTCACCAATGAACCTGTCAAAGAGTAACCAAAATACAAGTATGCACTATTCTCTAGCAATCTGAAACATGAGTTAGGATCTAAATCTGTAAGAGATACAAATCATGTGATTAAAACAAGATTAATACAAACGATTTGGGAAAACAAGACAAGTTATTCCATTACAACTTGAAGATTACTTACAAAGGGTGCTTGATGCCCAAGCCAAACCTCCAACTCCAAGTGTCTTCTCCTCTTAGCTATCTCCACAATGCTGCAAGACCATAAGTTTGGTGCTCTCAAGAGTCCTTCCCCCTTTCCCAATGGCATGCCTCTCTTTTATAGTGAATGGTGAGGTTAACCAACAAGAGAGATAGGTGGATCTAAGGAGGGATAAGTGGATCAGGGTTTCTAATCGAAGGAGGTGAGTTGGGATCGAATCAAGGAACCCAATCTTCCATCATCTTCGAAAAATCCAAGATCCCACAAGTCAAGGGCAAAAACCTATTAAAGGGGTGCCGCGCTTTGCAAATGATACAGAGCGCGGCACTGTGCCGCGTTTTGTCAAGCTGTACAGGCGCGGTAGTGTATGGAAATAAAGTCCAAGGTGGGTCAAAACTTGGCAGGGTGGATTTACCTTCGAGGTTGACTCATCATCTGTCTCTTCTGGAAGGTTCAAAATAGTAGGGGAAGTGTCGTCGAAATATGTTATGATGGGGATGCGACACCGTGAAATATAGAGGTATAACAGAATGGCCGACACATGAGGTCAAGGCAACTGCAGAATGGCCGACACAGGTTGTATCCTTGAACAGTGAGCACGACACAAGAGTGACTTAGGCAGCTTTGAACACAAAGAGACCACGATACAAATCTGCAATGTAGGAGACATTAACAGATTCTCCAAATGAATGGAAGACTAACCAAACGGAGGAGTAGGAACTCTGAGATCAAGTTTACCCTAAGGCCAACGCTAGAACCCAACTTGTTTGATAGACTCAAAACAGGTGCTTTGTTCAAGGAGATAGTTGACTTGCTGCCATCATATTGAAAGATATTTTAACATTCTTCCCTTCCCTTTCCTTTTTCATTTTTTAACGAGCTTGACAAAGAACTAAAGCATGCTCGACGGTATTTTCATATTTAAGGAGTCTGAAAAACCTAGAAGAAAACTCCATACACCTATCCGTGGATTTTATATCGAGCCTGGATTGGTCTGTGCTCGGCGGTGTTTTCTTGCTTATAGAGTTGAAAAACTTAAACAGTCCTCTATACACCTATCCGTGGATTTTATATCGAGCCCGGATTGGTATGTGCTCGCTTGGTGTTTTCACATTTCGAGAGTCTGAAAACCCTAAAGACGACTCCAAAGGTCCTTTTTCGTAAAGTTAGTCTCCTTCCCCGAAAAAGTGTAAAATGATGGAAGAAGAACTCTTCTAGCGCATACAAGAGTATACCTAGAGTATACCTTTTCCGTAAATTATCCACCAAGGCCCGGAAAAGGGGTAATTCTATACCTAAGTGGATGTCGGTTCAGTTATTTTAACGAGCCCGAAAAGACAACTATGCTCGGCAAACTTTTCCTATTTAAGGAGTCTGAAAAGGGCTTAAAAGAACTCCATAGGGATCTTTTCCGTAAAGGTTTAACGAGTCCGGAAAAGTAAACTCATGACCTCCTTACTGTTTTTAACGAGCTCAAAGGAGATACAGAAAATGCTCATAACTTCCTTACTATTTTTAATGAGCTCGAAGGAAAGGTGGAAGAAATGCTCGTAGCCTCCTTACTGTTTTTAACGAGTTCGAAGGAAAAGAAGAATGCTCGTAACCTACTTACTGTTTTTAACGAGCTCGAAGTAAAAGAAGAATGCTCGAAACCTACTTACTGTTTTTAACGAGCTCGAAGTAAAAGAAGAATGCTCGAAATGGGAGGAAACGAGTGTCAGGGACATGCAAAACTAGCTCCAAGCGCATGGAACAAAGCAATGCCTAATGCAAGGAACATGAGCAAGATAAGGACACTCAGGGTGTGTCTCCTCCAGGTAAAAGGTGTCAAACTGCGTAGGCAAAATGATACATGGCTTAGCGAAAATGAGATTGGAGATGGAGGCTTATACAACGAGCTAAAAGCGTGGAAGCCGGCTTCAGGCTCATTAGCGCAAGCGGGATCATAATAGATGCATATGCAATTTGAACACAAAGATGGGAGCCTTATCAGGGATGGCCAGAAATATATGAGGAAGAAATATATGAGGCTTCTTCTCAAAGTCATGGTAAATCTAAAAAGGCTCCCGAACCTATGAGAAAAACTCAGCATGGGCACCAGAATGGCATAAGGGTGCTGACTAGGATGACCCATGTTAGGTAGGTTCTGCTGTCGGACTGGTGCACAATGCATAAAGAGATGGCTATCACACCAATATCCAACAGGTTCGACCCTATGGCGAATTCGGATGGCAAAAGGTTCAAATGAAACATAACAGCGGGGAAGCCTAAACCTATATGCAAGGTTCTGAATATACCTGACATGGTCGCACAAGGTGTCGAAAAGGACCAGTAAGCAAGTATACATCCAGCTAAGAATCCTGTCTCCAAGAAACATTAGTACCAGGATCATATCTAAAACATATGTAAAGGAATACCCGATACAAGTCACTGTGGTAGAAATACTTTCAACTTCACTATCATCAACAACAGGCATAAACAAGGCAGAGTCTTCGAATGAAGACTCTATGGTACCCAAGCCCGAGGACTTACAATCAACAAGATCAAATTCAGGATGAAGATCAAAGTTGAAGGACATGATGGAATCTGCAGAAACAAATTCATCATCACGGGAGTTGAAAATTCTAGAAGCATAATCAAACTCAGCAGGAACACCGATTTGCTGATCTATAGGAGAGTCCAAAGACTTAACAGTAGGAAGATCAGACTTTAAGGTCAAACCGGGGCTGGACATAACTGCGACTGGATCAACATGCAAATGAATGGCAGACTGTACTATAGACTCTAGGAAAACTTCATCGGAAGGAAGTATATCATCCCAGATAGAATACATATCTAAACATTCAGATGGAGATGTCACTTGGTCAAAAGCTGGGACCAAATCCCGAGAAGGTAAGCATGAACTCAGAGACTTCTTCTCAGTAGCAGTTGAACTCAAGGAACAATATGCCACATGAGGCGCATGTGACATAGTAGTGCCTAATGACGAGGGATCAGACTGGTTTACAGTTGGGTAATAAGGAGGATCAACGAATGCAAGCTGGTCGATGGTGACAATGTTTTCGTTATGAGGGAAATGCATCACACGAAAAAGCGTAGACACCACAGCATGCATAGCATAAACGTAGTCACGCCCGAGGATCATATCAAAGTCCATAGGGTCCTTTAGAACCATAAAATCAACTAAGACTGTTTTTCCACCCAAGGTAACGGGTGCCTGACGGAGGAATCCGATCGGTTCACTAGGTCTTCTATCAAAGGTCAACGGCCAATTAGCAGCTGGAAAAACATTAGGGAAACCCAAATCTCTCCAAGCATAAGCGGATAAGATACTAACAGAAGCACCTTCATCAACGATGCATCGATCAACCGTATGGTTCCCGATATCAACCTTTATTTGGAAAGGTGTCGAAGAAGGAAGACGAGGCTCGGCTAGACTATTCCAATCAAAGGAAACAATCCTAGGGCTTGGTAGGGGTTCACATGGCACAGATGAAGTGCCCCCTTTTTCAGGAACATCCAAACTGGAAATGCAGAAGACTTCAGTAGTAGGTACATCAATCTCTGAAGGACTGATGGGATCAGTCGAAGATTGCATCGATTCAATCACTTCACTCTCCGAAGGAAGAGTGGGGTCGACCAAAGATTGCATTGGTTCAACCACTTTATCAACCAAAGGTTGATCTGACTGCAGGGAATCTATAGACAACTCAGGAACAGAGGTTCCTTCAGACATGGACCACACTCTTCGTACCTCTGGAATGGCAGGGCATCGGTGAGTAAGGTGATCTCCCTTACAAAGTTTACAAGGGAACTTTGGTTTCCGTCCTATAGGTTTAGACTCCTTTACAACGTCAGTACTCTCAGCATCACTAACATTGGCTGACAGCTTGCCCCCAGCATGACTCACAGAGGCTGGTTGCTCAGAAGCAGAAGACTTTTGAACTAAGGACCACACTTTTTGCACTTCTGGAAGTACAGGGCACAAGTAAGTAAGGTGGTCTCCCTCGCAAAACTTACAAGGGAACTTAAGCTTTTGTTTGTTGGGTTTGTCGACAATGTCAACTCCCTCAGCATGACTTGCAGTGGCTGATCTGGTGTCTCCAGTATGACTCACAGGAACTGGTGACTTGTCATTAATATGGCTAGCAGTGATCAATGACGTGTCCTCAACATGACTGACAGTGGTTGAAGACAAACTTTCAGTATGATTTTCAGTGACTAAAATTTTTCTCCCAGCATGACCTCCAGAGGCTGGGTGGGTGCCCCCTGCATGATTTGCAGAGGCAGGGTGCTTGCCCCCTTGTTTTGGCATCTTCTTCCTATTCTTCCCCCGTCTATTCCTTTTAGACTGCTGGTTACTAGTATTGCTACTTTCGCCACATGAGGTAGAAGGAGGAGGAGAAGATGTTACTGGCAAAGGAGGCACAGGGTTCTGATGCTCTTGATTTGAGGTGTTCACAAAAGAAGCGTCAGGAGCATGCAAGGCATTCGGAGTGGAAAACAACCAAACCGGCAGCCCAATAGTGAATCCAGGAAGATTCAGAGTAGCCATTAAGGGAGCACCAATGTTTCCAATGAATGGAACAGCACAAGGATCCCCCGGAACAGGGGTACCTTGATTGGCACTCGCCGGAATGCTAGACATAGTTTCTCGCTCAAATGAACAAGAAGTTCTCTAAGGCAAACTAAAAAAAAAAAAAAAAAAAGTAGCACAAAGAGCACACCACTAAAAAAGGTCCTAGGTAAATCAAACCAGGCAAACAGATGCCTTCCGGAGAAGAGTCTGGGATGATGAGGGCCCAGAACAGATCAACGAAGGATGAAGGACAGTTACCCGGGGTCCACAATACAATGACTAAGGGTGCAAGCGCTGGAATCACCCAACCGCCCTCCCAAAGACCTGCAAGGGATTTCCTCCCACGTCTGTCCTAGGTACAGCAGATATACCCTCCGCTGTCACCTATGTATGAACCTAGAGTCTGATACTAAGGATACCACAACACCGAAAACTCCTGGGGGAACAGTCACCGGTAGAATCAGAAAGCGTGGGCAGGGTAGCTAAGCCCGAAACTCGAAAGAGTCCCCAATACGCAATCCGATCCTGGCGTATGCTCGAACAGAAAGTAGGAGGGGTATTCCCACAAACTGATCTCACATTGACCTACTGCATATGCTCCCAGGCAAATTTTGAGTGAGGTGGGTTTGCCTAATGATAGTCTCACTACGGTTTTTGCGCAATGTGTGATCTTGGGTGGTTTAAGGTGTTTTAAACCCAAGATCCTAACCAAAACTAGTTGGTGTAGTGTAACCTAGAAAAGAAAATGTTGCTAGTTCATTTTATTAGAGTTCATTTTAAAGGTTACTTGATTACTCAAAAAGGTAGTGGGTGTGTGAGAGTGGTTATAATAGAAATAGAGTACTGAAAATGAAATATTTACCACCAAACAAATCTTTTTCTTTTCAATGCAAGTCTTAAAATTCTGATCTAGAATGCATGTGCAAATGCAATTTTTTAATCTTTTGAATGCAAAAAAGGTAAAAATAAAGTCTAAATGTAAAAAATTAAACTCAAAACCTAAGAATGCAGCTACTCAAGCAACTAGGTATGCAAAAGAAAACTTGTTCTTTTTTATGCAAAGCACTCTAAAATCTTTTAAGCCACTTGTAAGGTACTCTATTTAGAAAATGAATCAAAATTCTTTATGCTTTTCAAAGGTAAGAAACAAAAACTGAAACTATCCTACTATCAAAGCAAAGCAAAGAAACTTTCAGGTTCTCTTTATGAAACAGTAAAAGCTACCAAAAATGACTTTCAAATTCTTATTGATGTAAGCATGCCAAACATTGGGAAAAGAGTACAAAAACTACTTTTAGACCCAAACGAAGCAAATGACCTACGAAGAAGTATGGTTTGGTAAAGTCAGGTCTGCACGTAAACAATGCAAACAAGGTCTTGAACAACAGCCAAAACACTTGAGCTTTCACTACAAAAGAAAAACTAAAAGCATAAGGGAGGACAAGAAACCAACCTAAAAGAGAAATTTCACTCAAATAGATACAAACAGGGTCAAAAAGACTCAAGAGGTTTCAAATCCAGTGGAAATGGGGCAAGCAAGTTCAATCAGACTCAAATTAGGGTACAAAACACCAAACAAGTCCACAACCCCCCAACTTAAGTCAACAAACCCCAAAACTTTCCAAACAAACCCAAATTGATCAAAAGAGGTTCAAATCATGAATGTAGGATCAATACAAGGATGGGAGACCACCTACAGGGGTTTAACACAGACCTAAGGTCATCAGGGACCCCCAAAAATGCAGCCACAGCCCCCAGATTTGGGTCCACAACCCAAAAACTCAAAAATTTCAAACCCAGATTTTGAGCACTACTGTATATGAAGGAAACTAGCGCCCATAGCAGTATGGGCGCTACTGTGCAAAGGAAAAGTAGCGTATGGGCGCTACTGTGTGGTACAAACAGTAGCGTACAAGAAAAAAAGTCTAAAAAACGGGGTTAAAACCCCCAAACTGGGTCCACAAAGGTTTGCAAGGGCTGGGAAGGGTCTGTAAAAAGCCCAGGAGGGTCAAACAGAGCCTACTAACTGATCCTAATCAAGAAAATGAACAAAGACCATCAAACAAGACTGAATAAATGACCTTGGATACCCCTAAGCAGTTAGGCTTTCCCCAGCGGAGTCGCCATTCTGTTGGCGGATATTTCTACCCTATAGTCAGGAAACTAAACTATCAACTTGGTTGGGGTGACAGGTAAGTGCATTTATGTCATTACAGAGATGTTTGCAAAAGAAATAGATTACAGATTTAGAGAACATACCTTTTACTGGAGTCTGATCCTAGCCTTGACCCAGTCTTGTGTCCAGCTCTCAAATCTACTTTCTTCCAGCAAACCTGAAACAACAATACCTTCCTCAAACACTTTGGAAAACATATAAATCATAAAATAAACAAAGATTATGTTTAATATCCAGTATTGACCAAAATGAATCCAACTCAAAATGCCATTTTATAACACCTTCAGATTGGAACAAGGAAACACTTCAACCTTTATTTGTCAAAATAGTATGCAGTACAAATATACCTGATAATGAAGGAGGTTCCTGCAACTAGATCCTGGGCTCTGGCTCTGCTCTGGTCTGAATGTCTTCTGTAACAGTTTCTCCATTAACTCATCCTCTCATTCTTTAGTAATCATTTGCATTCATAATTTCTTCTAACCTTGCTCCCTTAGCCTTCTAGGAATTTATAGGTTTAAGGAAGCAGTTCAAGTCGATGAGGAGGTTGGGGAAGTTAAGAAACTGCCTTCAACTAATCCTCTTCGATGGATTAATATATTTTTTAATCATTTTTAAGATACACGCGACTATTACACAGTGGAGTAGCGTATAGGGCGCTACTCTATTGTTTGATAAATAGCGCTCATTTAGTTTTAAATTCCGAGCGCTACTTTGATGAGAAAGAGTAGCGTATATATTGATATGGGCGCTACTATTATGCACTGGAGTCGCGTATGGGCGCTAGTCTTTTTAAGTAGAGTAGCGCTCATACCTCAAAATGATATTTTTGTATGTTTTCCAGTATTCTCAGGAAATGGGATGAGTTGTCATAACATCCAAGGTCAACATGCTCCTCCATCCAAGTTGTCCTTTTGTGTGATCAGCAGCTCAGGATGATCACGGACGGAGAGGTGCAAGTTTGACCTATAACACTAGCTTAGAAAGAGAAGAAAGTTGGAGCATGAGTGTAGAATCTGCAAGTTCTTTGTGGACAACTTCAATATGAGATGATACTGGTTCATGATCTGAGAGATCATCAAGGGGAGTGAATGCATCACTTTGCTTGTTCTCGAAAGGGTTTGGACCAAATCTTTCATCCAGATGGGCCGATAGCTCTTTTGGAGTTTCAACATCATCAATGATTTGGTAAAACATGTATTCAGGAAAAGTAGACATCATTCTTCCAAAGGCCATGTCACCTTTATTCAACCAGTCAATATTCTCTTCAGAGGATTCGAACTCTCTTTCAAAATAACAATCAAAGAGCTCATGGATCTTCAAATATGCTATCATTTTTGGTTTCCATTCATCATAGTTTAATGGAGAAAGAAGAGGGATTCCTTCTAAATATGAATACATTGAAGCTGTAGAAAACCTGCAAAAACAATAGAGAATATTTGCAACTGCTACTGCTGCAAAAATGCAGAAACTGCTGCACTCGAAATCTTGATAATAACCTGCAAAAAAATCTCAGGAATGGAGACAAACTATACTCTCAACATGCTCTGATACCATGTGGAAATGCCCACATAAGATCCAAAGAGATGATGTAAACCTCACATTGAAAGAATTTAGGAATAATAGAAGATGAGAGAAGCATTAGAACATAGATCCAAAGAAGCTCTGCTTGAGGCAGAATAATTACACATGTTACATAAAACTGAACAGTAAACTGGTAAATATACAATGCTAAGGATGAGGATTTGAATTCACTAGGTGTAATTCGAATTAGCCTTCATGCAAAGATCCATAATTAGTGGAGAGTCACCAAAGCATAACTAGGAGTCCACCTTCTCATCAGTGAAGTCATCAATGCACAAGTAATGGTCAACCAGGAGTCAAACTGAGTCTAACTGAGTGTGGTTGGTGTAACTAGCACATGGAAGCACTAATGTAGTGAAGGAGGCTCAGTGGAGGGTGCAGATGGAGCTAACTGGAGTCAGAACAGACTGTCTAGTCACACTGGAGGTCTATTGGAGTGATAAGGTCAGTTAGGAGTCAGTTAATCCTTAAATCAAGGAAAGAACTGAAGATAACTGAACTAAACTAGACTGGTAGGTTAAGAAAGGCACCCTTCTCATGCAGTAGGTGAAAGGAGGGTGCACTAAGCTCTAGGAGGGCTAAAACTAATCTGTGGCTGGGCCTGATTCTGTGGCTGCAGAGCGTTCCCAGCCTGCCATCGTGCAATCAACTGTGGACAATTCTCAATTGTATGATCATTACCAAAACAAAACGTACACTGATTTTGTAGTAGTGGGCAGTCACGCTGATAATGCCCCCATACCGCACAGTGGTAACATTTTATAGGTCCACGACCACCTTGGCCTCCTCCTCCATGACCAAATCTGCCACCACGTCCGCCCCTTTATCGTCCTCGGTAGCCGCCCTGCTGTTGGTACTGAGGTTGGTTAAACTGTTGCTGCATCGATGTTGGTGGTATCCCTTTCCCTTGTGGTGCATACTGCGGTTGCTGTACATACTGTGGCTATGGGAGAGTCATCTGCATCAGAGTGTATTGCAGCATAAATTGCTGCAGTTGCTGTTGTTGTGGTGAAAACTGCATCTGCGATTGCGGTAGCAGCTGGGCTATCTGCGGTTGTAGTTGTGGTTGTTGCACGGCGCGCCGATGGTCCTTGACATAGAATGAATCACACATCTGCTCCTGTAGCAACCCATATGCACAGAAATCCTTATCATCATGACCCACCAACTTGCAGAATGTGCAATAAAGATTTCGTCGGGTTGTGGCCATTTTCTGCATATATGGGAAATTATCGTGACTGTGCCCAAACACCTGCAAACGCAACACCACGGCATAGTGCCTCCATTCAACGCGACACGACACCAAATAATTATGGAAATCTGAGAAATTATCCTTTGTATGCCCTTCTCCATCGCGTACACCATACTTCATCGCACTGTTCCTTGTTCTTCTTCAAATCTTGCAATTGTATAGTTAGGTTGGTGAGCTGTGTCTGTATCTATGACATCCCAGCTGCATTATCTCCAATCGGTGATGCCTCCAATCGCATTGCAATCTATAGAGCTTCGCTAGGCATCGATATGTTTTGCCGCATCAGCGGAAGCCGAATGTGGGGTAGCAGTGCCGCAATGAACCATTCTTTATGTTGGATGGCACTCATATCGAAACTAACCTTTGCCATTAGTGTCTTGAATCACTGGTTGAAATCCCATACCATCTCATTGGGATATTGCTTAATTTCTTTCAATTCAGTAATATATTGATCCTCCTACTTAGGCCATCTAAATTCAACAATCATCCCATCCCGAATCTCATCCAGTGACTTCTCTGGGGCCCCCGTAGGGACTAGAATAAACTTCATGAACCAATCTAATGCATGACCTTGCAGAGTCGTGGCTAACTATCATTTCTTAGCATTGGCATCAGTGATCTGTTTCATGGTCCAGACTGCTTCACACAAAAACCAATACTATTCTGGGTTATCTATCGCACTTCCATGGAACAACGGTAACTTAGCATCATCGCCCACCATTCTGGGATTCCTTCCTCCTGTCGTTGTGCTACTACCAATTGATGAACTTAGTGGTGTCGAAGTGGTATTGCTTACTGTTTGTAAGTCAGTGAACGGAGGTGTGGGTACGTTGGTGCCAGGGTTTGGTCCTGCCTCTATCATGGGCGTAGCCTGATCGTCCCTATCAGGACTGTGAGGTAACTTCGTCCTGTGTGGTCTTCCTTCGCATTTTTGCGGTTCGGTCGCAGCAGGACCTTCTCCTGTCCTCTGCCTCTTCTCCTATAGAAACCTCACTCCTCCTCTTATAAGACCACTTTATTCCTCGGCTTCGCTCATAGTCTCCTTGTGGTCTGCACCCATCTACCCCTTACCATTCCATGTACCGTTCCCCAGCAGTCACGGTACCCACGGCCTCCACCCACTAGGCCGTCTAGTGATCAAGGTGTATCTTTAATATACCCTTTTCGCATATTAACATCTTAATCGATAGTTGGAGCGACAGCAGAAACCTTCCCCTTGGTCCTCGGAAGAAGTATCTTTCAGATTCACTATAGGATTTCTTCGTGTCAACCGCAAATTCAGTGATATATCCTTCCAAGATGCTATCAAGCCAAACTTTGACAGCCCGTGATGCCTTATTATTGACTTCCTGCAACTCCTGAATCAACTCCAAGGTCCAAGCCGTCGGCTTACCACCCTGGAAGTTCCTCTTCTGGAAGATCAGCTTCGACAACCATTCATACAGAATGACCAGGAATTCACAGAAAAACCATTCGTGTGGACCGTCGTGAATATATCTTCCTAGCTAGTGATCTACTGTCAGTCACGTGTTCCAGCTTTCTTCTTCAACAAAATCCCGCAATTTCTGATCAAACCAGCTCTATATCTCCGGCTTTGTCGGGTGCCACAACATGACCTCCTTTTACTCTGCACACGGTCCCAACAACGGAACCATTTGTTGACCAACGCGACCTCGGTCGACAAGGGTTCGCCTCACTGTCGACACATACAGTAGTCTCCCAAGGCACCGACCTAGGCGGGTTTGAGCCCACCCAGCAACACCCGTAGAGCGGATGAGGTCTCACCCGAGGCGTCTAGGAAGAGCAGACGGAACCATGTTTCCGTCGAGGGAGGAGGAGAGTTGTGGCTGCACGGACTAACTCTATTGTGGTACTTAAACAGAAACTTTAAACATTCAGCAAGGAGTTATAACATATTATTTAATCACAACATTTATCATCATAGCAACAGTAAGAAGACATTGCATAAAGAAAATATAACAACATTCATATATCGCAACATTGCACAAAGATCGTACCAAAACATCATCATTATATTACTGTCGAAGTCATACACCCGAAGCAAAACATAGATCTTTGTACACATATATCTCCTTATCTCACGCCTACTATTCTTTCTGTCTTCTCTCTATCTCTATCTCTTTCTTTTCTAACACTTACAACTTCTCATCTATTTATAGGCTTCTTCCATTACAATATTTGTCCACTTACAAACGACTTCCTAACCGACACTATGGACAATTGACCCAATATCTAACTAACTCGGTCCAAATGACCCAAAAACCCACATACCGCGGTAAAATTGACTCACTATTACATAACATATGGTCCAAGTGACCCAAAACCCGCCAACTGCTGTATCATTTAACACAAAATATTCCTTTCGCGCCCTCATCCGATGTGTCACAGCGTCGACGGTACCGCATCATTTCCCCATCGAACCTCCTGCCAACAAGAAGCTCTGGGGGCTAGTTTGCTAAGGGCTAGGTGCTGGTACTGATGACTAGGATGCATGCAAACCCTAATTTCGCATGCATGACTGAAAATGAAAATGACAGAAATGCTAGGAGGACTAGGATGGAGTATAGGAATATCCTAACACCATCCTTGTGTGGGTGAAGAATTGTTATGCACATGAAGGGTTGTAACACGTGGGAAACACTAATGCAAGCCTTAGGCAGAGTAGTAGAGCCTTGACCTATAATGGTTGGTGGCATAGTTTCCTTTCATTGGATGATGATCCAGATGGATGTGCTGGCTCAACAATGGATAGGGCCAACCAGGTATGGGACTTGTTGGGCACCACCAAATGCTTGGTAAATCGATTCGGCATGAAGGTTCACTGGTAGGGAATTAATTATTTGATGTTGTGGAGCAACCTGCGTGCTGGCCAAACATCCCAGTCCGCAGGAGGATCCCAAGGCTTGTAAAGTAAAAGCAGGACCCTTTGGACCAAAGACGAAATGTCCAATATAGATAAGTATTCATTTTCATTTAATTCTTGTTTGGAATAATGAATATTTCAAGTATAAGTCTTCTAACAGCTAAGCTGATACACTATTGTTTCTTATTGGAAACCTTGGTCATTGCAGGAAAGAAAGGACCCTGAAAGAACTATAAATGCTTGGTAAATCTAGAGAGTAATTGGTTGGGCGTTACAAATGCTTGGTAAACACAGTCGACGTGAAGGTGTACTGGTTGGGCACTAATTACTTGAATTTTATGGGGAATCTAGCGTGCTGGCCAAACAATCCTCAAATACTTGATAATACCAAGTCGGAGTACTGGCTTAGCATATTGCTAGATGGGATGTCTGATAAAACCAGTCGGTGTACTGACTTAGCATTACTGATATGAATGGTTGAGGAGTAGCTTGCGCACTAGCCCAACGTTCATTATTGTATCCATATTAAATTCAAGGCTTGTAAAGCAAAGAAGGATCCTATGGAATAAAGTGAAGACATCCAATACAGATAGGTATTTGGTTATCTTGCAACTTCTTGCTTATTTAATATGAATATACATGTGTACATGATTTGGTCATGATTTCTTAAACTCTTGTTTAGAGATAAAACCTATGGAAATAAACTAAACATGTGAATTGATTTGATGTTTGAGTGTAGGTATTACTGGAAGCAAGGACTATGAAAGCATCTTAAGGATGCATGTGGACATGTGACTGTCCTAAAAAGCTCAGCTTGCACATAAATGAATGATGGTGCTAGTGGACTTGTGTGGGTCCTAGCAGCCAAGGATGTTGTGGATCGCCATGTGGAAAGGTTCCATGGTTGAGAGATCTGAGGTAGACCATAGACACTAAGTGTCATAGGCAAGAAGGGAAGGTCAAGCATTCACGTTGAAGTGAAAGAGACTAGGAGCATGAAAACCACAGTGGTGGTGTGGGTTCCAGAATGCAACAAGACGAAGAGGAGAAAACTCTTACTGCTCTCTCTTTCCTTTTTATTGATGCATTTATAAAAACAGAAAATTGTTGAATGCATGTATGGCTGAAAGTAGAGTGTGTTTATTTGGTTGAAATAAATTGTGAGTGTTGAAGTAGTTAATTCCCTGTGAAAGAATGGACACGAATGAGCTCATGTACCTGTTGGAAAAGCATGAAGAGTATGAAAGTCTTATGGCTAAAGCATGGACTACACATGTCAATCGGCAATTAATTGACTAATTTTAATGTTTATATTATGCTTGGCCTAATAGAAATTATAATGATGAATTTCACAGGTGAGAAAGTGAAACTTATTTGTGGAAGCTGTTGCAAAGCAAGTGTTGCTTGTAAGCAAAGTGAGAACCAGTTGTGCGCAAAGATCATGGCAGCGGACCATAGGATGTTGGAATTGATTGAAAGTCTTCTTCAAACAATTTTCAAGACCCAAGAAAATCTTGGAGAAATGCTCAAGATACAGAAGAAGCAGAATGAGATGAACCACAAGGTTTTGTAGGACTCTAGATGTCTGCAAAGGGAGGTAAAAAGCATTCTGGAAGCAATCAGCAATAGAGGAGACATTGGGTCAATGAAGAGGCATTCATCCAATCAGTCCAATAAGAAATGTTCCATTTGGGAAGACTCAAATGAGATTGAGTAGGTAAAGATGAGGAAGCCAGTGAAATGTTGAAAATGTGGAGGACATCATTGCCTCTGCAACTGCCCAACAAGGGAACATCAAGAGGGTAGAAGCCATAAAGTTTTCAGACTTGTGGATGAGCTGAAAGGTCAGAACCAGCAGGAGCAGTTTATGGAAGCCAAGGGATTTGGTCCTGAAAGTTCAAAGTAAAGGATATAACGCAGGGAAAATCTGTAATTTTTTTATGAAAATTTTGGATGTGTAAATTGTATATGTATTCGTAAGTATTGGAACATTGAGGATGGTGTTATTCTAAGGGGGAGGGGATTGTAATACCCCATTTTGACCCTTAGGATATATTGGCTTTTAATGTAAATATGGTATACATGTGATGTATGTTTTTCTAGCGTGGAGCTCAAGGCCAAGGCCCCATTAGTGGATGCTTGAATTTTATTTAAAAGGAAAATTGTTAGATATTATGTTACCCATGTGCTATTAAGCCATGGAGCATTGTAAAAATGATGTAAATAAACATCATGCAATAAAATATCAAAACTGGCTATGGGAGCAACTAATGAGAAGGGGCCATGTGTATCCACTAGGGAGTGGTGAGGGGGTTGTGGGATTGAACCATAGGCTACCATATGTCATCTTGTGAACCCATTTGACTTACCTTGCTGACATTTAATTCTGTTGTAAGGAAGTTGTTGAATATTTCAGTCCACGGCTTCAATGGAGCATGGGCATCCTAGAAATTCATATGGCAGAGTATGGGCTCTGCTTTCTTGTACCACAAGTCACCCTACCTCATGGTGGTGTTAGGAACCCATGTCTTTACTTTGTTAGTATGTTGTTATTGGACGCATATGCTTTGTAAGTCGTCCCGTAGTATTTGTTAATTAATAGTTTGTGTTATTGTGTTGGCGCATATGCTTTGTAAGTCGCCCGTAGTATTGTTGATCCATAGTTTGTAACAGCCCATGGTTTCGACCCATAGTATTGGCGCCTAGAATTAGTATATAAGTGGGTGTTGAGACCTATGAAGGCACCGTGAAATTATTTGTATTGAGCTTGCTCAAAGGAGGTTTCCCCCTCGAAGTGGCCCGTGATCAATACAAAGTGATTCTGAGTTCTGTCATTTCTGCTATTTCGCGTATTCTTGTTAATTAATTGTTGCAGGTGCCTCACATCTGGTATCAGAGCACTTTCTTGGGCTCGCTGGGTGAAATTTCTGCCAAAATTTTTTTTTCACATCTGTTGCAGGTTCGGATTTGGGAATAATCCCTATCCGCTTAACTGTGGGAAGTACTTGGGCATAAGCCCTAAAACTCATTGTGAGGAGTACCACAGGAACCCCGAAGTAGCTGGCCCATTGAGAGGACCTGCCGGCGAAAAGGGCAACGACCCCTACCTGATTGACTAGTTCCCACCCGTGAGGTAAACCAAGAGCTGTCGTTTGTGGCAAAGCGGTTATCAGTTTTACCTGAGCCGTGGAGTGAGGGGTACTGCCCCAATACGCAAGCCGTCAGACAGCATTGGTGGCCGAGTGAAAACCCTGAACTGTTAGGAAGCCGCACATACCTGGGGTCCATATCTACTTTCAGCTGAACTATTGTCGATTACTGCTGCGCCGTTTCAGATTCATTTTGCAAACCGTTCCAGATCCAGCCGTTCGGCGTTGTTCCAGAATCCTTCGAACCGGAGATCTCATTCCAGATTCTGCAAGCAAAGTCTGTATAAAATTCTGTTTTTTCTCCATATCTCCCTTGTTTTACCTCTGTTTTCCTTGAAAATTTCAGGGAACCCCTGTCATTCCATTCTGCATATTTCATCCCTGAGGACCCTATCCTCAATTCCCTTTCCTATAGCCCGAAATCCCACATTTGTCTATTTTTAGGGTTTGCCATAACTTCCTCAGATTTCACCCAATCACCTTCAATTTTTACCACAGAGTTCCTTTCTGAATTCTGCTTCTTTGTTCCCCTCTGCCAAATTTTCCCATCCTTTCACCCCGCTGCTGAAATCCTCATTTTTGCTTCCCTGTCTATCCAGCAGTGTCCAAAAAACGAGTCAAACCCCAATTACCCTTCTGATTTTTTCCCAAATCCAAATTTTCCTTTACTGAAGTAGTTCCTGTTTTTGTTTTCCTACCAAAAAAAAAAAAAAAAAAAAAAAAAAAAAAAAAAAATCCCTGGTTATGGTTGTCACCCGTGCAGGAGCAAAAACCATGGAGGAAGCCCTTGCAGCCATCCAAGCCAAACTCCAGGATTTGGATGAAAAATTTCTTGGTCTCCATCTTGAACATTCAGCTATGAACAACAAACGGCAGTCCGAGTCTTCAGTAGACAATGGGTTCTCTTCTTCCAGCAATTTCCGTGGTCCGAAGCTTGATTTTCCTCGCTTCAATGGTACCGATCCAACTGGATGGATATATCGTGCAGAACAGTATTTCAGTCTGCATAATACTTTTGATGTCAGCAAAGTTCAATTGGCATCCTTTCATTTGGAACAGGAAGCTCTTCAATGGTACCGTTGGTACATCAAGGCTCATCCAGAGCCCAACTGGCCAGACTTTTGTCAGCTCCTTTTGCAACGATTTGGTCCTAGTGCTTTTGATGACTTCACAGGAGCCCTCACTAAACTTCGCCAAACTGGCACTGTGAGAGAGTATCAAACCGAATTTGAGAATCTAGCCAACCACACCGAAGGATTGACTGATGAATTTTACCGGAGTTGTTTTATCAGTGGTCTAAAGGATGCCATTCGCTCTGAGGTCAAAATGTTCTGTCCCAACACAATGATGGAAGCACTCGGGTTGGCTAAGTTGGCAGAAGACAAGATTGCAGCCCAGCAACGCTCCAAGCCCACTTTTGTTCCCTTCAGAAATATGGGTTCTCAGCGACCACCTATACCGCAGGCTCCTCGACCGACTCCTATCAAGCGTTTATCTGAAGCAGAGATGCAAGCACGCAGAGAAAAGGGGCTTTGCTATAATTGTGATGAGAAATTCACTCGGGGACATCGATGTGTTCAGCAAAAGCTCTATCTCCTGTATGTGGAGTCTCCGCCTGCCTCTGAAATGGGTGACGAAGATCCAGAAACACTGGATGCTCCGGTCGACATTCAGGAACCGCCTATTGACCCTCCGTCTCAAGATGACCACCCGGAGATATCTCTCCATGCTTTAGCTGGAATCACCACCCCCCAAACAATGCGGGTCAGGGGTTACTTCAAGAAGCTTCCTCTTACAATCCTCATTGATTCTGGTAGCACTCATAATTTCATCGACCCTTGGATCGCCAAACAAGCTGATTGTTTTATCCATCCGTGCTCCAACTTTGAAGTCATGATTGCCAATGGGGGCACCTTACCTTGCAAAGGGAAGTGTCGAAATGTGCGTATCTCCATGGGAGATTATATCCTGCGCTCTGACATGTTTTCCTTGCCCTTAGGCGGATGTGATGTGGTTTTGGGAGCTCAATGGCTACGCACACTCGGCCCTATCTTATGGGATTTTGCCGAACTTTGGATGCAGTTTTCCCTCAATGGACACAAACACACATTGACAGGATTACAACCAGGTTCTCTCAGCATCATCAGTTCACATCGCATGGAGAAACTCCTCAAGAAGAGTTCACATGGTGTCATCGCTCAGATCAGTTCCATCCAGATGCAACCATCCGCGGTTTCCACTACTCCCTTGGATCTACAACAAATTCTGAATCGATATACAGGTGTCTTTGTTGAACCAGTGGGATTACCACCTTCCAGGCCAGAAGACCATCGTATTCAGCTCCTTCCTGGCAGCGTTCCTCCCAACATCAGGCCCTATCGCTACCCATTTCACCAAAAAACAGAGATTGAAATGCTCGTGCGGGACTTATTGAAGCAAGGTATTATTCACCCAAGCACTAGTTCCTTTTCTTCTCCAGTTATTCTTGTCCACAAAAAAGATGGGTCATGGCGCCTCTGCATTGACTTCCGAGCACTTAATCACCTCACCATCAAGGATAAGTTTCCAATTCCTGTTGTTGATGATCTTCTTGATGAGCTTCATGGGGCTCACTTTTTCTCCAAGTTGGATCTTCATTCTGGGTATCATCAAATTCGGGTTCATGAGGAGGATATTCCTAAAACAGCTTTCCGCACACATGATGGCCATTATGAGTTTTTGGTCATGCCCTTTGGCCTCACTAATGCTCCTTCCACATTCCAGGCCTTAATGAATAAAATATTTCGACCCTACTTGCGGAAATTCATTCTGGTATTCTTTGATGATATCCTCATCTACAGTAAAACATGGGATGAACATCTCCAGCATCTGGATCTTGTCATGCAACTTTTCTCTGACCATCATCTCCATGCCAAGCAGTCTAAATGTGTTTTTGGACAAAAGGAAGTTGAGTATCTCGGGCACATTATCTCAGCACAAGGGGTTCGCGTGGATCCTGCCAAAATCGATGCCATGAACAATTGGCCACATCCTCAGACACTCAAGAGCCTTCGTGGTTTTTTGGGGTTGACTGGCTACTACCGCAAGTTTGTCAAGGATTATGGGAAGATTGCAGCCCCATTAACTGCCCTATTGAAAAAAGATGCTTTTACATGGACACCTGCTGCTCAGTGTGCATTTGACAAACTAAAACAAGCTATGTGTACTACACCTGTGCTAGCTATGCCCGATTTTTCCAAGCCCTTCACGATTGAGAGTGATGCTTGCGGCAATGGACTTGGTGCTGTTCTCCTTCAAGATGAACACCCCATTGCATTCACCAGCAAAGCCCTTTCCGGTAAGAATTTAGCTGCCTCTACCTATGAGAAGGAAATGATGGCTATTTTGCATGCAGTACAGAAGTGGCGGCCATACCTATTAGGGAATCATTTCTGCATCAAGACTGATCACCAGAGTTTGAAATATTTCTTGGACCAGCGTGTCTCCTCCCCGGCACAACAGAAATGGGTTAGCAAACTCATGGGTTATGACTATGAGATCACTTACAAGAAGGGTAAAGACAATATTGTGGCAGATGCTCTTTCTCGTACATTTGATGCCCAAGGTTCTCTTTCAGCTATTTCTATGCCTGTTCCAAATTGGTTGCAATCTGTTCAACAGGGTTATGTCAATGACTCTTCCTTATCTCAGATCATCCAGCGCTTGACCAACAATCCTTCTGCGGTCCCACATTACTCTTGCGATGGTGCTTCTCTGCGATACAAGGGTCGTCTGGTGCTTCCCCAAAGCACAGATCTTCAACAGGCTATCTTCTATGAACTCCATGCTTCTCCATCAGCCGGGCACTCTGGGTTCCTCAAAACATATGAACGAGCACGGCGTAACTTCTTTTGGCAAGGCATGAAAAGGACAATTCAACAGATGGTGGCCGAATGTGATACCTGCCAGCGCAATAAGGGTGAAACAACACTCCTTCCAGGATTGCTTGAACCCTTGCCCATACCTACACGGATTTGGACAGATATTTCTATGGATTTCATCGAAGGGCTCCCTAAATCTGGCGGAAAGACAGTGATTCTTGTTGTGGTTGATCGTCTCTCCAAATATAGTCATTTTTGTGCTCTCAGCCATCCCTATACAGCCTCCTCCGTCGCTCAAATTTTTATGGACCAGATCTTTCGTCTTCATGGCATCCCTTCTTCCATTGTCTCGGATCGTGATGCGACTTTCACTAGTCATTTTTGGACAGAACTATTTCGTCACACTGGCACCAAACTGAAGATGAGTTCAGGGTATCACCCACAAACAGATGGTCAGACTGAAATTGTTAATAAATGCTTGGAAACTTATCTTCGTTGCTTCACCTCGGAACAACAACATCAGTGGGCAAAGTGGCTTCCTCTCGCTGAATGGTGGTACAATACCTCTTACCACACTGCCTCCAAAATGACCCCATATGAAGCAGTCTATGGTCAGGCACCTCCAGCTCTTCTTCCATACACCCCCACCAGTTCACCAGTTCAGGAAGTTGACAGGGTCCTTCGCAACCGAGATCAGATTCTTCGCATTTTGCGGGACAATCTTCACATGGCAAGGAATCGCATGAAGCAACAAGCTAATTAGCACCGTTCAGAGCGCACCTTTCAAGTCGGCGATATGGTTTTTCTTCGTCTCCAGCCGTACAAGCAATCCTCTTTGAAACTCAAAGGACGTCATAAGCTCGCTCCAAAGTTCTATGGGCCATATCGGATTCTTCAGAAGATTGGGTCCGTCGCTTATAAATTGGAACTTCCTCCTTCTTTCCGCATTCATCCAGTCTTTCATGTCTCTTGTTTGAAGAAAGTTCTTGGCACCAACATCAGCGGCCAAACGATTTTACCGGAACTGGATAATGAAGGATCCATCCTTTTGGAGCCAGAGGCCATCCTCAATCGGCGCACGCGTCAGCTTCGCTCTCGCTCTATCACAGAGGTCTTAATTCAGTGGCACGGCATGCAACCAGAGGATGCTACATGGGAACCACTCCTTCAGATTCAACAACAATTTACACATCTAAAGCTTTGAGGACAAATCTTTTTTTCAAGGGGGAGGGGATGTTAGGAACCCATGTCTTTACTTTGTTAGTATGTTGTTATTGGACGCATATGCTTTGTAAGTCGTCCCGTAGTATTTGTTAATCAATAGTTTGTGTTATTGTGTTGGCGCATATGCTTTGTAAGTCGCCCGTAGTATTGTTGATCCATAGTTTGTAACGGCCCATGGTTTCGACCCATAGTATTGGCGCCTAGAATTAGTATATAAGTGGGTGTTGAGACCTATGAAGGCACCGTGAAGTTATTTGTATTGAGCTTGCTCAAAGGAGGTTGCCCCCTCGAAGTGGCCCGTGATTAATACAAAGTGATTCTGAGTTCTGTCATTTCTGCTATTTCGCGTATTCTTGTTAATTAATTGTTGCAGGTGCCTCACAGGTGGTTGCTTCTTTCTCATTCCCATTCGATTGCGGAAGAACCCACCATCATTTTTCATCAGAAAACGAATTGCCAGCAGGGAGCAAAACCAGAAATCGCAACTTTGTAAGAACCCACGTTTTGAAGAGCCATAAATGCCCAAAATTGGTATTTGATAATGAAATCCAATGGGGGATCCATAGATATGAACCTTGGAGTGAATTTGAGAGTATTAGATACCCCGAAATCCATTGGAAAACCCAATTTTTATAGCCTACAAAACTAGTGACGGAATTGAGTTACTTGATGAAAGAATTGTGAGAAATCCAAGTGTGGATGTTTGAACAGGGGATTGGATTACTTGAATCTAGCTTGAGATGTCTATAGCTCCGGGGTTGAGCTCACTGGCTTAGCATTCTCCTCCTTTTCTTATTTCATGCTTGATAAACCCAACTGTGTGTTGGCTTAGCATAACTGTTTGAGTGAAAACATGGCTGTGAGTGAGCCCATCTAGTTCCTCCTTAGTGGATACACAACCTAGCTCGGGGGTGGTCTCTCGGCTAAAAGTATACAGGCTCGATAGAGACCTATGGTTGGGTGGAACGTTGCTCCCCCATAGCCAGTTGTTTGGATAGCTTCATCATAAAGATAAGTGTTCTATGTGGTTAAAGTATGATCATTCTGTGTTTTGTCCTGTATGTTTAATTAATCAGGTTACTTGGACGAAATGATTATCTTAAGTTAGTTGGCATGATGCTTGTGCATAGCATGAGAATGGGATTGATTATTATGTGATTGTTTCATTATTCTACCTGGAAGAAATAGGTTGATGCATCTCCTTCTGCGTGTATGTTATTATGGTTATTCCACTGTGTTTATTAATTGAGCTGTGTTAATTCTATGTTCTGCAATGTCTTAATTAATGACTGTTGTTTAGATGTTCAGTGCATGATGAAACTGTGTGCATATATAGTGTTTAATTCTGCTGTGCTTGCTGGGTATGAATATGTATGCACAAGTTTTATTTATCCATGCATTTCTTAGCATTTTGAATGGGGTTGAGATTGTCAATAAGCCCAGTATGTTTGGTCATGCTCCCTCCCTTGCATTGGATTGACGGGAGGGGATGTGACAGATTCTTTCATGAACTCTACTGCACCATTGTTGTAGTGAAATGATATCCAATTGATAATCCTTGAGAGCCCACTTTATTGTCACCCTAGAGTCACTTAAAACCTTTATCACCTGTAATCCCATGATAGCAGCAATAGTAATTACACACCATAAGCCAAGTAATTCCACTTTAGTGTTGGTTCCTTTCCCACAATTCAGCTTAATGTTTTCCCAAATAATGCTATTATTCTCATCCGTGAGCCTGCACCCAACAGAGTTGAGTTTTCCAATATAGAGATTCCATTCAATAGCCCCATCCCCATCCAACCCCAGTTCCATAGCTATAATCCAATAATTATTATAGGATCTATCATTAGTTTCTTTTATCTTATTCAGTGTGGCATAATCAAAACGATGCAATGTTTTGATACCCACAATTGGGTCAATTCCTACCAAAATGTTTTTTCCATTTCCAACCTTCTAGGCTAAATCTTCAGCCATTAGATTATAAACTTTTAAGAAACCAACCCAAATAGGTGATGCACCCCTGATTTGTTAAAAGGATACCTGATCCAATTATACACATCCATGTTGATATATTTGACCTTTACCAATTCATTCCACAGAGTAGTTCCAAAAAGCCCTCTCCAAAGGCTTTTCATCCTAACAACACAGTTGAAGTAAGACAGATTCCTGATGCACTTTTAGGATGGGAAATTTGTTCCCAATTAACCTTCACCATTCTGCTACTTATCACGGGCAATAATATCAAAGTTGTCCTTGTTTTGCTATACTCAAAGTGCCAAATTCAGCGGTTCTCATAGGAGAAAATATTCTATACGAGCCAATATTATAATTAAATTATATTTCTAATAGTCATTGTGCCAAATAAAATATGCCACATGTCACAATATGATCATTCCACATGTCACCACGGGATACTAGATATCAACATTTAAACAACCAAATTTATATATGTTTTCTCAGAGAAACAACGGCCACTCTTTCCCAAAGGTGTTCTATTGTTATGATTCCCTCGTAAATGAAAGGTCGGTCGATCCTTCTTGTGTTATCTATTATGGATATAGAAGAATTATTGGAATTGTTGGAAAACAGAAATCGGGAGAAACTATTTTTATATGTTAAAATTTCCAAGGTGTTCTATTTTTCAAATTTCTTCGAAATTGAAAGGTCAGCCAACCCTTCGTATTACCAATATTATTTTCATAATAGGTCGACACTGCAAGAAGGGTCAATCGACCCTTCTTATTCCAAATATTATTTTCATAATAGGTTGACACTGCAAGAAGGGTCGGTTGATCCTTCTTGTGTTCTCCATTATGGATATAGATGAATTGTTGGATAAATGTTTTCACAATTAACTATGAAAAGAAGGGGCGACTGATCCTTTTTGTCGAAACACAGAAATCCAGACAAACGATTTTTATATGTTATAACTTAGCCGATTGACTAGCTAATCTCACAATGCGTGAATATTTTAGACATTGGACTTTTCACTTTAAAATTTTGAACATTTAAAAATTAAAATTGCTCTTTTCAAATAAAAAATTGCATTTTTTGATCTGGAATGCACTTTAGAAAGGCTGATATTGACACTTTCAAAGTCAGGTAGATGTTGACACTTTCCTTTTAAATTTTCTTGCATTTTGGAGTGTTTTTGTGACTTGCGGAAAGCACCGAGTTTTTCCAAAAGTCAGGTTCTTTCCGCAACGCGCAACTTCTTTCCACAACTCGCAATCCGCAATGCGGATGTAAAAATATTCTTCAATAATTGTGGTCTTCTGCATCCGTAACCCGCAACTCGCGATTGCGTGTTGCGGATGCAGAAGACTAACCCCACAATCCTTCTTTTCCTTCCTACATGTTTACATTTTAACCGTCGATTTGTCTTGATCCTACGGATGAGATTACACTGGGTGATTTAAATGAAATTTAGCTTGCTCGTTTAGCTTGTCTGTGTTAGCACTAGCTTTGTGGTCTGAGAAAAATAGAATGGATGGTCAATTTCTAAAAAGAATGGAGAAATCCTCGGTGGTCTGAGCAAAATAGAATCATCTGGGTGATGTGTTTTAGACGGAGGTAGGAGGTTTATCCCACAACCATCTTAAGGAGTAGATCAATGGCCAATAGAATAGATTGAAAGTCGGGAATTACTTCTCTGATATGACATGCACGGAGCAAATAAATTTTTGGATCCGTGAACTTTTGGTAGAGGTCCATAGGTTTGGACGGTGCAGATCTGACGAGGCCAAGATCTATGGCCAAGGTTTTGTTCATGGATCTAACTTGCAGGAAACATCAAGGCAAGCGAAATCCGCGAAGTTGGTAAAAGTCGCACCGTTTGACGGCTAGGATTCATGCAAGATCCAGATCAACAGTGGGAAACTTCTCATGGTTTTAACTGGAAGAAAAGGTGACATGTGGCGGTATTCGAGGCCACCAGGGATCATAGAGTAGAAAGGAGTGGCAAATCATGATCCACGGCCCAGAACAGATTGGGAAAATAGATGCCCAGGGAAGGTTCCACGCTGCAAGAGATGCACGGGTGATATACTTTGCTAGCAAGTGGAAATATTCTCGAAGAAAGAGCAGTTGCTCTTTCTCCAAGGTGTTCTATTGTTACAATTCCCTCCTAAATGAAGGCTTGACCGACCCTTCTTATTCCCAATATTCTTTTCATAATAGTTTGACATTGCAAGAAGGGTCGGTCAGTCCTTCTTGTATTATCCATTAAGGCTATATTTGAATTGATGGATAAAGGTTTTGACAATTAACTAGGAAAATAAGGGGCGACAGATCCTTCTTGTCATAAAATGAAATTAGGGACAAACCATTTTTTATGATATAACTTCCAAGGTGTTCTATTTTTACAATTCTCTCATAATTGAAGGGTCGGTCGACCCTTCTTATTCCCGATATTATTTTTATAATAGTGCGACACTGCAAGAAGGGTTAGCCGACCCTTCTTATTATCAATATTCTTTTCATAATATTTTGACACTGCAAGAAGGGTCGGTCGATCCTTCTTGTGTTCTCCATTATGGATATAGCTGAATTGTTGGATAAAGGTTTTTACAGTTAACTATGAAAGGAAGGTGCGGCCGATCCTTCTTGTCGGAAAACAAAAGTCAGGACAAACTATTTTTATATGTTATAACTTCAAAATTGTTCTATTTTTATAACACCCTCAAAATTGAAGGGTCAAGTGACCGTTCCTTTTTTTGTAAGTAAGCAGAGCTGGAAATTCTATAAATATGGTACAAAAATGGTACAGAGTTACAAACAAAGTGAGCTAAAATCTCACTCAAGCCCTTCCCAAGTTGGGAAAATTGGGTTCCCACAGATCAACTTAACAACTTAACCAGATAGCATGACACATGTAATCTTAACAACTACACCAGATAGCATGACTGCTTCACAGAGGACAACTGAGAACACAAAACCTCTCGGACAAGAATCCACCTTCCAAGGGCCAAAAAACAGCCTAGCAACAAAGCAAGGGAACAAGCTTTCAGCTTAATCGAGAACAACAGGTCAAACAGGAAGAAAACCAACAACTAGTACTGCCATGAAAATATAACCGCAGACACAAGGCAAAGAGAGAAAAAGCTAGCCTGATAGACGCGTGGTTTTCGCTACCCGGCTCTGGGCCTCCTATGGGTCATGGATGCTGAACGCTTCCACTAAGGTCTCCAGAGTGCACGTACTCTCCATTTCGTTTTGCTGAGTCACTTTCATTCCCTTGATGATATCTTTAATGTCTTTGACAATTTTCTCTCACGCATGGATTTCGCCGGCCAGAATAATTCTGCTCGCCCAGAATGGGTTGGATGCAATCTCATAGACCTGCTGCTCCTCAACCTCCTATTGCAATGAGATTTCCAAATGAGTGATATTGGCCTTAGTAGTTACAGGAGTTTCCTCTAGGTAAAGATGCGCCCAGTGGAAATCCAGATGGTGGTCATCCACCAGGACGTTCGCTTGGTTGGATGAGCCTTCACTGTTAGAAAAACAGGATCGCAGAGCAATAACAATAAACAGAAATGCAAATATAATCACACATACACATTGCAAGAGAGACACATATATATCGTGGTTCACCCAACTTGGGCTACGTCCACACTGAATTTTCCAGTCCTTATTATTATTACCGTCCAGCAAGGTGAAGGGATACAACCTGCAGCACAACCGCTGCACTTCCTCTTCTCTGTTTTACAGTCTCTCTCCTGATCACAGAGATATTTACAATGCATAAAACCTAATACATCATCATCCCTAGCCGTATTCTCATACCAAGGATTTTCTTTGCAGCACCCAAATCCTTCATCGCAAATGAATTAGCTAGCTTCCTTTTGAGTACATTTATATCCTGCATGTCAGACCCTGCAATAAGCATGTCATCCACATACAATAACAAGATAATATATCTTCCATTGTATAGCTTCTTAAAATAAACACAGTGGTCAGAATGACATCTACTATAACCTTGTTCTTTCATAAACCTGTCAAACTTTAGATACCACTTCCTTGGAGCTTGCTTCAAGCCATACAAGCTCTTTTTCAACCTGCATACCAGATCCTCCTTACCTTTGACCTCATACCATTGTGGCTGCTGCATATATATTTCTTCCTCCAAATCCCCATGGAGGAAGGTTGTTTTTACATCTAACTGTTCAAGATGCAAATCTTCTACCGCCACTAGACTTAAGATAGTCCTAATTGAAGTCATCTTAACAATAGGAGAAAATATTTCATCTAAATCTATACCTTTCTTTTGTGCAAACCCCTTTACAACAAGTCTGGCCTTGTACCGCTTCTTACCTCCTTCTTCTTCCTTCAACCTGTAAATCCATTTGTTTTGCAATGCTCTTTTACCAGCAGGCAACTGAACCAAATCCCAAGTCTGGTTTCCTACCAATGAGTCCATCTCCTCATTCATGCCTTGCTCCCACTTCTTTCTAGTTTCCACCTTCATTGCTTCTTCATAACATTCTGGTTCACCAGAATCAATCATCAATAAATAATACATTGAAGGAGAGTATCGTTCAGGGAGTCTACTTAACCTGGTAGATCTTCTTACAGTTGCAGGAGTTTTAGATACTTGCTGCTGCTCTTGATTTTCTGGCACCTTCGAAACTTCATTTTCTTTAATTTCATCAAGCACTATGTACTCTGTTGTTTCCTTTTCCTGTTTCTTTCCCTGCAACTGATCTTTATACATGACTTTTTCATTGAATATCACATCTCTACTCCTGATGATTTTGTTATTTTCATAATCCCATAAACGATAACCAAATTCATCAACCCCATATCCAATAAAGGTACATTTCTTGGATTTAGCTTCAAGCTTTGTTCTATTTTCTTTATTAATATGGACAAATGCTTCACAACCAAACGTTCTCAGAAATGAGTAGTTTACCTTTTTATCTGTCCATGCTTCCTCTAGAATACCACCATCCAAAGCACTTGAAGGTCCTCTGTTTATTAAATAAATAGCAGTATTTACAGGATCAGCCCAAAACTGTAAGGGCAGCCCTGCATGCAGTCTCATACACCTTGCACGCTCCATGATCGTTCTGTTCATCCTTTCTGACACACCATTTTCCTGTGGTGTTCCTGGTACTCTCTTCTCTCTACGAATCCCATGGTATGAACAGTAACTATCAAACTCCTTGCCGCAGTACTCACCTCCATTATCAGATCTAAGACACTTCAATATTTTTCCTGTCTCATTCTCAACCAAAGCTTTCCACTTCTTAAAAGTAGCAAACAAATCAGATTTCTGTCTAATGCAATAAACCCAAGTTTTTCTAGTTGCATCATCAATAAATGTAACATAATAATGAGAGCCACCAAGAGATTGTACTTGAGCCGGTCCCCATACATCTGTATGCACAAGCTCTAATTTTTCATTTTTCTTCTGTTTCCCAACCCTGATAAATCTGACTCTCTTCTGTTTTCCATAAACACAGTTTTCACAGAATTCCAAACTTACCTGCTTCAAATCCGGCAACAACTTCCTTGAGTGGAGAATCTGCATCCCCTTCTCACTCATGTGGCCAAGCCTATGATGCCACAATGCTGTATCTGTTCCTGTGGAAGCTAAAGAGATAGAATGGTCAGTATTATGAGGACATAAATACAACGTACCTACTCTGTCTCCTTTTGCTATCACCATTGATCCTTTAGTGATATTCCACCACTTTTCTCCGAACGTAGATAGACAACCGCCATCTCCCAACTGCCCTCTTGAGATCAGATTTCTTTTCATAGCAGGAATATGCCTAACTTCTTTCAACAACCAATCAGTTCCATTCTTAAATTTTATCCATACCTTACCCATTTCAACAATTTTACATGGCTCATCATCACCCAATAAAACATGTCCAAAGTCGCCAGGAACATACTCATGAAAGTATTTTCTATGGGGTGTAGCATGACATGAAGCTCCTGAATCTACTACCCAATAATCACTAGTATTATCTAATGCAAGAATCAAAGCATCTTGTAACACATCACCTGGTACATTTGCTTCCTGGGTAGTTTTCTTCTGTGCATCTCCTTTCTTCTTTAGAGATTTGCAGTCTTTCTTCAGATGTCCTTTCTTTCCACAGTTCCAGCACTCTATCTTTCCCAGTCTGGACTTGGATCTGCCCATTTTAGACTTTCCACGATTACCTTATCTCTTTCCTCTCTCCTTTTGTCTTCCCCTACTTTCCATGGTCAACACATTACCTGATGTCTCACCTGTGCTTTTTCTTCACATTTCCTCGCTAAGAATAACACCAATAACATCATCAAATTTCAAGATGTTTGAACCAGAGACAGAGTTACTTACAGCCATGACCAAGCTATTCCAGCTTTCTGGCAATGAACACAAGATTAGAAGAGCCCTAACCTCATCATCAAAGTTCACACTTACAGAACTTAGCTGATTTGTAACCATATTAAACTCATTTAAATGATCAGTAACAGATCGACCTTCAGACATCTTCATGTTAAATAAACACTTCATTAGAAATACCTTGTTGGAGGTCGAGGGTTTTTCATACAGCTTACCCAATGTGCTCATCAATCCTTGTGTTTTTGTTTCTTTTGAGATATTGAAAGCCACCGACGAAGCCAGAATCAACCATATTGTTCCCAGAGCCTTTCTGTCAAGAACCTCCCATTCTTCGTCCTTCATAGCCGTCAGCTGCTTTGCTTTTCCTCCCAACGGTAGGAATAGATCCTTCTGGTACAGATAGTCCTCCATTTGCATCTTTAATAACCCGAAGTTTTGGCCGTTAAACTTCTCGACCTTAAACTTTCCTTCTTCTGCCATTGCTCCCACTCGAACCAGAAACCATAGCTTCCTATGGGTTTAACTGCCAAATAGACCTTTGGCTCTGATACCAATTGTTAGAAAAATAGGATCGTAGAGCAATAACAATAAACAGAAATGCAAATATAATCACACATACATATTACAAGAGAGACACAGATATATCGTGGTTCACCCAACTTGGGCTACGTCCACACTGAATTTTCCAGTCCTTATTATTATTACCGTCCATCAAGGTGAAGGGATACAACCTGCAGCACAACCGCTGCACTTCCTCTTCTCTGTTTTACAGTCTCTCTCCTGATCTCAGAGATCTTTACAATGCATAAAACCTAATACATCATCATCCCTAGCCGTATTACAATGTCTTTATTTCATAAGGGAAATACAATGGGAAAATACCACGGGATACCCAAAACCATGGGCCCGCAAAATAGCTGGCGAAAACAGCCCCAAAAATTTTCTTCGGGGGTGCTGCCCCCAGACCCCCCATCCAGGGGGGATGGTCCCCCCTGGAACCCCATGGGGGGGCGATGCCCCCCCCCACACCCCCCCGCTGGGGTGAGTGTACAGTCCACCTACATATCATATAAAACTGGGGTACAAACACGGCCGATACAATATCATCTATGAGACTAGAAGATCTGGCTCCACAACCAACATTCATCCCTTTTCCTGCCACTCACCCCGGAGGTCCATTTAGAGCCACGAAGACTGCAAAGACGCATGCGAGGGGCCGTAATGCTTAAAAAGATGGTTCCATATGGAAAATAAAAACCTCCAGCTATCTGAAACCACTTAATCCGGAAATGGAACAGACACAACATGCCTTTTCTCAGGGTAGGGCAAGCTACTTTCTCAATTCGGACCTGCCTGTGCTAGTCCACCTTTTTGGCTTTATAATCCATAATCCTACCAATAGATATGGTCATCGTGCTAGACCTTGATTTTCCATTAATGAAAATGATAACCGTTCCATCCCTTCCCGAGGCCTCGCATGCTTGGTAAGCTGTGAGCCTTCGAGTCCAGGCCTGGAATTACAAATTTTCACTACCTGTCAAGTCAAAATTTAATGATGGTTACTGATTTTCATTGCCTATCATTTTACATTTGATTAAAATTTATAAAGTGTCAAATTTGTTATGTTATATTCAAATATTACTTATATATTTGCAATTTGTTTTACCATTTTAGTTTAAAATCAACCTAAGATACACAAAATTCATGCTTTACAGACTTGTATTGTCTTGTCTAGAGTACAAGTTTAAAAATACAATCACCTCATGCATTACTTATTCTGCTGTAGTTATTATGCTTCAATGATCAATTAATTGACCTTCACCATTAACAATGCTCCACTAATGAATACTAGCTAGTATTCACCCTTCTCGCCTACTACTCTATCACTCTACCACGTAGTTACACTGTACGTTGGCTGCATCATTTAATTGTTATATAGAATTTAATTAAAGTATGTGTGTAAAGGTGGAAACGTGGTCTCCTAAAATATAATGCAGGCTGCAGCACCTGCCACTACTGCCCAGGCTTTGGGGACCGAACCCATCCAAGTTCCATCTCAAGGCATCTTCTTCTAGCCATGTGATCGCATGCACCTTCTAGCATGCCTGCTGTGAAGGCTACATGTGCTTCAACACCTTTGTTATCCAGCTCATCTCCAGTTATGTGAAACTTTTGAAATCACAACATTACAATTAATAGAATATAAAATAATATTGCACTACATTTAAGAAACCAAATCATAAGCTTAGTTAGAACATATAAAAAATGTTTGTCCCAATGGCGCTAGTGGTAAATGATGGCAGTGATCTTGGTGTTTGTGACATAATTTTGAATAAAGCATGATGTGATTGATTTCTTCACACACGTTATACAAGCCATCATTCACCATATATGAGCATTTCAATAGCACTTCCCTAAAAAATCCTCACCACACCATGATATATGGTCATTTCGAGCATTGTCGAAGCCCCAAGACCAGTATTTGTCACTAGTGTGACTCATAGCTTGTAGTTGAAGCTTCTAGTGGAAGCAAAAAATAAAGTATAGCTTCTAGTTGAAGCCAAAATAAAGTCTGTAAATTCTCTGTAGTAGAAGAGTCTGTGTTTGTAAGCTCAAGCTCGTATTCTTGAAATGTATTAAGAGCCCAAGCTCTGTAAAAGGTGAAAGATCGAAGTAAATTTCATTTGTGTAATTATGCCACGAAGTTGCACTGTTTTAACCCAAAATAACTTCTACTTATTTTTACGTCTAAGTTAGTAAGAATTTTTTAATATAAATCCTGTAGTAGAAGAGACTGTGTTTGTGAGCTCAAGCTCGTAGTCGTGAAATGTATTAAGAGACCAGGTGGGAGCAGAACATTTTGGTTGGCCCCACCTGTGCCAGGTTGACGTGGATAAGCCACGTGGGAACGAAGTCTGGCGAGGAGGAGACACACAGTCAGGAGGCCCGACGTGGAGGAGTTGCGTGGGAGAAGGTATGATGTGGACCGGCCACATCATATCCACACGTGCCAGAGGAGTTGTGTGGGCAAAAGGTATGATGTGGATCGACCACATCATATCCACATGTGCCAGTGATTGTGAAGGATGGGGCGAAGGTGGTTTCACAAATGGAGGAAGGATGTTTGTTAAATTTTGAGTATTAAATCACAATACTATAGGATCTTTGCTGAGAGAATAACATCTAAAGTATATCAATGCATGACAATCATAATATGACAAGCATCACAAGCATCACAAGAATCAAAAGCATAGAGACAAGAGAAACAGAGTTTCCGTGGGGAAAACCTTAAGGTGAAAAACCCCACAACTTCCTCAGAGATAGAGAGAGCAATGGCTCAACCAAAATACAACCAAATAACACTGAGATAGTCTCCTAGAAGATGATCCTCCTCCTCCTCACTAGTGCGCCACTTTTCAGAGAGAGAGTGAGTTACTTTTCCGAGTAAGTAAAATAGAGATCTCCTATCTCTATTTATACTCACCTTTTTGCCCAGTGACTTACTGGGGCCGACTTGTCTACTTAAATACATCCACATTATATTATATATTAATTAGGGCCGACCCCATATGGTGGTCTAATAACCCATCGGCAAGTACACACACTTGCGACACTTGTCAATCCACATGACGACACTTCCTTATAGAGGAATAGCACATCTCTTATAAGGGTACAATAAATATATATATAATACACAGATGAAATACATTCCGAAGTTACATATACATCAACACTCCCTCTTAACTAGGAAGGTATTTCTTGACACAGATCTGCTAGACAAGTCTTCTTCTCTGGATCATCGTCATCGATGCAACGTCATCATCATCATCACTACTGCTACTATCTCAACCAATCTCTGACTCTACTCGTCATAGGAAGTTCTACAGAGCCAGTACTTTTTCATACTGGATGTAGGCCCACCACCTATAGGTCTTCATCATCACTGGCCATACTGTGGAATCCTCAGGACTTATTACGTGCGTCACAAAACCTCGAAAGAGCATCCCAAGATGTTATGGGTACACAACTGCGACCTGTAGGATCTCCCAGGGCGCTATTACATGTGACCCCACCACAAAACCTCGAAAGAGCATCCCAGGATGTTACGGGTACACAACTACAACCTGAAGGATCTCCCAGGGCACAAATTACATGTGGTCACCACAAAACCTAGCAAGAGCATCTCAGGATGTTACGGGTACACAACTCCGACCTGAAATCTCCCAGGGCACAAATTACATGCCATAGGAAAAAACCTCGCAAGAGCATCTCAGGATGTTACGGGTACACAACTCCGACCTGAAATCTCCCAGGGCACAAATTACATGTCCTCCCAGAGCAATGTCTCGAAAGAGCATCCCAGGCTGTTACGGGTACACAACTCCGACCTATAGGATCTCCCAGACATGCTCATCTGCACAACCTGATCCACGGCCATAGAGTATCAACCTGATACTCACCATACATCATCCTGATGTACTAATGATCATCTTGATCATCACTGCAAGATCCTGCTGCATGATCCACCTGATCATCAATGCATCTACCTAATGCATACCAAGTATCTACCTGATACATATCATCATACATGATCCTCCTGATCATACAATGTATCCATCTGATACATGATACATATCACCATACATGATCCACCTGATCATACAATGTATCCACCTGATACATATACAGATACATGGTCCAAGCATCTAACATGATGCATATACAAAATACATACACATGATCCAACTAATCATATCAAGCAGAAACCAGAACATCATCCTGATGCTCATCATCCAGCGCTTACATCCACAGCCATGTGAAGGATCCTCCTTCCAACATGCTTGGAATGGCTTTAGCAAAAGTGTCCATCACTTCTTCCTCGAAGTGTCTTCGATCTGAAGAATGCCAAGCCTCTCTCTGAAGTATTCAAACTTCACCCTGGCTAGTGGCTTCGTCAGCACATCTGCAATCTGCTCGTCCGTCGCAACATACAGGAGCTTCACAGCTCCTCTCTGCACCATATCCCTGATATAGTGATATTTGATCTCTATGTGTTTCGACCTGTCATGAAACACTGGGTTCTCGGACAGCTTTACAAAACTCTGGTTATCACAGAAGATACCAGTAGCTTCCAATGGGAGATCAAATAACTCAGACAGTAGCTTTCGTAGCCATACTGCCTCACAACTAGCTGAACAGGCTACAACATACTCTGTCTCAGCTGTGCTCAGTGCTACGCAGGACTGCTTCCTACTAAACCAAGAGATCACACCTGATCCCATACTGAAGCAGCACCCAGATGTGCTCTTCCTATCTGCAGCACTGCCAGCCCAATCTGAATCAACATAACCCTGCAGGTTAAACTTTTGATTCACCTCATACTTGAGCCCATAATCCATTGTACCCTTCAGGTACCTTAGAACATGCTTTACAGCAACCAGGTGAACACTCCTCGGATCCATCAAGAACTTGCTCAATGTGTTCACTGCAAAGCAAATGTCTAGTCTCGTGTTCGTCAGGTACATCAAGGACCCAATCATCTGATGATACATAGAGACATCAACTGGCTCAGATGAAGCATCACATAGAAGCTTCAGATTCGATGCCATAGGTGTGGCCATGGCCTTGCAATCCATCATCCCGAATCTCTTCAGGATATCTACTGTGTACTTCCCTTGACCAAGGAAGATCCCATCTGCATTCTGCCACACCTCCATACCTAGGAAATAGTGCATCATTCCCAAATCTTTCATATCGAATTCAGCTGCAAGCTTCCTCTTAGTATCTGCAATCAGTCTATCATCTCCTGTCACAAATAGGTCATCCACATACAGGAGTAGAATCACTGGATTCCCTTCCTCAACCTTGTAGTAAAGGTTGGAATCTGCGTTACTCTTGGTAAAGCCCAAACTAGATAGGAAACTGTCCATCCTACCATACCAGGTTCTGGGAGCTTGCTTCAAGCCATACAAGGCTTTCTTCAATCTGCATACATATGATTCCCTGTCATGTATTTCAAAACCGAGTGGCTATTCTACATATACTTCCTCTTCTACTACACCATTCAGGAAAGCAGTCTTGACATCCATCTGGTGTATTTTCCATTTCATTGCTGCAGCTAGGGCAAGTACTGTTCTGATGGAAGTATACCTAGCTACACGTGCAAAGGTTTCTTCATAATCTATTCCTTCTTTCTGAGAGAAACCACGAGCTACGAACCTTGCTTTGTACTTCTCCACGCTGCCATCTACAGCATGCTTGATTTTGTAGATCCACTTTGAAGTCACAACAGACTTCTCTTTAGGTCTTGGGACAACATCCCAAACATCATTCTTCATTATTGATTGGTATTCCTCGACCATAGCATCCTTCCATTCTTTCTTTTCCGTTGCTTCTTCATAACTGGAAGGCTCTTTGTTCATGATGTCACAGAGTAAAGCAACATAGCTGGTATGTGATCTGGTTCTCTTCTTTGCTCTGTGTTCTTCTTCTGGAATGCCAAATCTTTCTGCATCTTGAATGAGCTCTCTAGCCCATACAGGTTTCCTCTTGTGAGAGTTATCCTCACGGGGTGGATCTACAGGTTCTTGTGGATCTTCAAACTCACGAACAACTTCTGGAACTGCTTCAGTCATGGTAGTGTCCTGAAATCTTGTTTCCTTAGGTTCTTCATAAACTTCGGTAGGTGCCTTCCTTGATTTGATGAATGCTGAGTTTTCATCAAATGTTACATCCCTACTGACATCAATCTTCTTGAACCCTAGAAAGTATATTATGTAAGCCTTTGAGCTTTCACTATAACCCACAAAGATGCCCTTCTTTCCTGAAGGATCTAGTTTAGTCCTCTTCTCTTTCGGGACATGAGTATATACTGGACAACCAAATATTCTGAGATGGTTGACTTCAGGTTTCTTACCAGAAAAGACCTCTTCTGGTGTCTTGTTGTCCAATATCTTGTGGGGTGTTCTATTCTGCACATATACAGCTGTTCTAGCTGCTTCTGCCCATAGATGCATAGGAAGATCTTGGTCATGCAACATTGTCCTTGCTGCTTCCATGATAGTTCTATTCTTCCTTTCTGCAACTCCATTCTGTTGAGGATTATAAGGAGCAGTCAACTCCCTCTTAATCCCTGAATCACTGCAAAGCTTCTTGAAGTCACTTGAGGTGAATTCTCCACCATTGTCAGATCTGAATGTCTTGATTTTCTTGTCAGTTTGATTCTCCATCAAGGTTTTGAATTCCTTGAATTTATCAAGCACCTCATCTTTGCCCTTCAAGAAGTATACCCAAGTCTTCCTGGAGAAGTCATCAATAAATGATACATAGTAAACATACCCACTCAGGGAACTGGAAGACATAGGGCCACATACATCTGAGTGGATGATTTCCAGGATGTCTTTTGCCTTGCTTTCACTGCTTGGGAAAGCCTTCTTAATGTTCTTACCTTTTGCACATCCTTTGCAAACACCTTCATGTTTGGTCTTGATTTCAGGAAGACCCTCTACTGCCTTGCTTGCAATTGGAAGTGCCCTATAGTGCATATGAGCAAGTCTTCTATGACAAAGTCACATGGCTCCATAGATTCATGTACCATGGCATGTTCAGGTTGTCCCTTCAATTTATACAAGCCTCCCTCTTGCTCTCCAATCACTACTGCATCATCTATGGTCTTTCCCTTTGGCCACATTAGGACTTGTCCATCCACAAATGCAACCCTCATACCTTTTGCATCCAATGCAGAGATGGAGAGTAAGTTCTTCTTGAGTCCAGGTACATAAAGTACTTCTTTCATCTTCAATGATTTTCCAGAATCTAGGTTGTAGGAGGATTCACCACTTCCTTTGATTGGATATTGATAATAATCCCCAAGTTTCACCTTATGAGGTGATTCATGTTCAGATAGGTTCACAAAGGATTCCTTGAACCCAATCATGTGTTTGGAAGCCCCACTATCAATCAACCAATCATTACATCCATGGGAGATGGTACCTTCTTCTTTGGAGGTTCATCATCTTCGGTAGCATGAGCATGAAACCTTCTTTTGCTGCCCTTCTTCTTCTTATTGGAGTTGTTGTTATTATCCCTTTTGTTCTTGGGACAATCTGAAGCAAAGTGACCCTTCTCATTGCATGTGAAGCATCTTAGGTCCTTCTTACTCTTTTGATGGGTTCTTCTGTGGTGAGAGTGATCCTTCTTGGTTTTGCTTCTTTTGGTGTGAGCTGCAAGAGCTTGATCTTCTCCTCCCATCTTTTCCTCACGAGCTATAAGCCTAGATTCTTCCTGAGAGCATTCTTCCCTCAATCTGTTGAAGGAGATCAACTTCTTCCTTGCACAAATTCCTTGAATAAAGGAATCCCATGACCTGGGTAGGCCATTTAGAGTGGTCATCACCACTTCACCATTCTCCACCATTTCATCTACTGCTTCTAATTGTTCTTTGATCTGGGAGACCCTTGAAAACTAAGATTGAATGGTTTCTCCATTCCGAAACTTCACTGCTTTCAATTGGTTCCGTAGGGTCATCTTCCGATTTATGTTCTTTCCTTCAAATAGCTTGGTCAAAGATTCAAACATCTCTTTGGGTGTCTTAAGAGAAGACACATGAGGTATGCGATGGTATTTGATAGAATCAACAATGATTCTCTTTGCCTTGACCAACTTCTTCTTGTGCAATGCCTTGGCTTCTTCATCCTCTGGGATAGGTATGTCTTCTTTCACATATGAGTCCAACTCATTCTCTTCCAGGATTAACCCAATTCTATACTTCCAGGCTCGGAATTTATCAGCCCCTTCAAGCTTATCCTCTAGCTTGGTGTGGAGAGACATCTTTAAGAGTACTTCAAATGGAAATAGAAAAGATTTAGGACTTACCACTTGAAGTGCTAAAAACTGGATCTGGTCCCGGATTAGGGTTTGTCAGAGAAACCCTAAAAATTCAAAATGTGAATTTCAAAATTTCAAAAAGATAGAAAGATGCACCTTGGAGAGCTGATCAGCCTAGTACATTCAGAAATTGAGATCAGCAAAGTCTTGCCCTTCAAAATTGCCTTTTTTTCCTCCCGGGTTCACTAGGGAGAGCCCTGAATTAGGGTTTGAGTTTCCCGGAGATATGCTCAGCCAAAAATCTCGATCCAAAGCTCTAAAATTCAATTTTTGCAAGGATCTTCCAGCTGTGCCTTCAGTTTCCAGAAATTCCTATTTTTGTGGAAACCCTAGTTTTTAGGGCCAAATCTGAAAATGCTCGAAACTGAATTCTGATTGGACAGATAGATGCGCCTTGACGAGTAGATCCAATCTACTATACTGAATTTCAAAAATCTGTGGAGAGAAACCCAATAAACAAGGAACACAAGCTTCCGTCACTGCAAAATGTCTTCTTCTCAGTTTAGCTCTGATACCATGTTAAATTTTGAGTATTAAATCACAATACTATAGGATCTTTGCTGAGATAATAACATCTATAGTATATCAATGCATGATAATCATAATATGACAAGCATCACAAGCATCACAAGAATCAAAAGCATAGAGACAAGAGACACAGAGTTTCCATGGGGAAAACCCTAAGGTGAAAAACCCCACAGCTTCCTCAGAGATAGAGAGAGCAATGGCTCAACCAAAATACAACCAAATAACACTGAGATAGTATCCTAGCAGATGATCCTCCTACTCCTCACTAGTGCGCCACTTTTCAGAGAGAGAGTGAGTTACTTTTCCGAGTGAGTAAAATAGAGATATCCTATCTCTATTTATACTCACCTTTTTGCCTAGTGACTTACTGGGGCCGACTTGTCTACTTAAATACATCCACATTATATTATATATTAATCAGGGTCGACCCCATATGGTGGTCTAATAACCCATCGGCAAGTACACACACTTGCGACACTTGTCAATCCACATGACGACACTTCCTTATAGAGGAATAGCACATCTCTTATAAGGGTACAATAAATATATATATAATACACAGATGAAATACATTCCGAAGTTACATATACATCAACAATGTTTTCCTTACCGCCCTTCCAACTTGTGAAATCATGTGGTGATGCCACATGGAGAGTGGTTTCAGATTGCGCAACCACCAATTCCTCTGTCCTAGTGCAGATGGTGGGGATGCAGAACGGACATGGGATCGTTGATCTTTTGCCACCCGATCAATGATGGTTGATCTTTTCCACCATTTAAAATGGTTTGGACGTTGGCATGGCGGTGATCCTGACAGCCCTAATGGTAAATGATGGATTGTATCACTCATGTGAATAATATCATCACGTTTATGTCTTGTCACGATGTACACATGATATCCCTCCACATTGTGATCATTAATGTAAAGAATGTTTCTGCATTGATACAGGATAGATGCCGCCCACTGCCTACATTGAAACTAAATATTCAAACTCTGTGTTTTCCAATTTGGAGCTTTTTTTTTTCGCTGAGGATCGAGGTGCACTGCGTTTTCCAGTTTCGAGCTCTATTTTCCCTGAGGATTGAGGTTTTCTTTTGCTGAGGTGGAATCGAGAAGAGTGTTGGGAGGCTAGAGCAGTAAGATTGGTTTGAAAAATCAAGGAGGGAACTGATACCACATCCAAATGGCCGAATCACAAAGGATAGCCTCTATGAACCCTAGCAGCGAATCTCTCCCATCAGTCACTTCAAATTTCGGTCAGGGTAAGGTTACGCACATGGTCTCGGTCAGGGTAAGGTCTTGAGTCTAGGATCTCGCATAAGGTCTCTGACTCATAATGTCATACAACCCTCTTTGAAGTACTTTGATATTTAATTTCAACACTTGTGGTCAATATTTCTTTGAATCCGTGTTCAGGGTTTCTGGTTCATTTTCGCTGCTTTAAATTGGATATGTTGTTGTTCCTTGGTTTTTGCAAAAAATGATGTCTAAAATAGCTCTGTCTCCAGCCATTTTTCCCTCCACTGGCCCTCCTCATCGTTTGGTTGTTGAAGTTTCAGAAAAGGGCAGGCACCGGATTCTGACCAGTGCTCTGCTTAGTAGTGGTGATATCTCGTACCAGAAGCTTTCTTAGAACAATTCTTCAAAGCTATCTCCATGTTATATAATGGCGGAAGGTAGAAGTCACGGCCCTGTTGGAAGGACTAGCACCATTTATGCACTCACCCGAAGAATGGAGAAGTTAGAAAAGGACATGGAGGAGCTTCAGCATAAGCTGGAGGGGAAATTGGACAAAGAGGACCTAGAGTCCTTGAAGAATTCAATCGAGGATACCATGGAGCGGAAGGTCGTAGATAACAATGTCGAACTGATCGCACAGATGCGAATGCTCCTTGATGAACAACGCGAATCCATTCAACGTCTCCAATGTGAGGGGAACCCAACGGCTTCTGTAGGTTTTGGACAGTCCCCAATGGAGACTGGTTGAGGGAACCACGTGGCCCACCCACCATGGTCTCTTGATATTTACTTGTCTGATTAGGTTTACTTGTTTCATTTTCTATTCGTCTATATTAATTTTTGGTATGCACACTATGATCTTTTTGGTAAAATAGAAGCTCATGTTATTGAGGTTTTGTCTGATTAGGTTTACTTGTTTCATTTTCTGTTAATTTTCCAAGGCCCTTCTGTTCGTCTATATTATTTTTTGGTATGCACACTATCATGTTTTTTGTAAAATAGAATCTCTTGTTATTGAGGTTCTAGGGATTAGGATTCTATCGTATTAGTGATATAAACATTTGATGTAATCAACAACAAATATTAGTCTATTTGGTATATAGTTGTATATCGACAATTGTAATCGGAAATATTGACGAAGATATATTAATGGATATAAGATTTCTGTATATTCCTATGGCATTTAAATCTATTTCTAAAAATTCTAGATATATCAATGGATATAAGATTTGTGTATATTCCTTGGGCATTTAAATATATTTATATAAGTATTAAAACACTTTGGCCCTACAAGCAGAATGCTCTGGTTAAACTTCTTGCTTGTGGTAATTTGTAGGATTACTTAGTTCTTCCACTTCTCACTTTGCTACAAAGGCTAATAAGTAAAGCATGACTAGTTTCATAGTTTGCACATGAGTTGTTGGTTCAAGAAGAAAGCCTCTTTGAAAGCCAATTTGTAACAAATGGATACTTCTATTGAAATATTGCATTATGAATTCTCAATATTAAAATTGTGAAAATACTCACAGCAGATCTAAGAGATGATGTATACCTCACAAGAGTAATTATGATTAAGCAGGAAAATAGAAGAAGAGTGAACAATACAGTATAATGAGCAACAGAATAATATGGTACAGTAGAACTCAGATAGAAGCATTAATACTTCACACACACTATCTAATTAATCACAATATGGACAAATAAGTAGTACAAGCATGAGCATTCGAATGCCTAAGGTGGCAATTCGAATTAGCCTTCATGGAGTGATCAAAGGATCACTGGAGTGTCATTGGAGCACAACTAGGTGTCCTCATGATCATCAGTGGAGTCATCAATGCACAAGTAACTATCAACTATCAGTCAAACTGAGTCTAACTGAGTGTATTAGGTGTAACTGAATGTAACTAGCACATGGAGACACTAACTGGATGAAGGAGGCTCAGTGGAGGATGCAATAGGAGCTTACTAGAGTCAGAACAGGCTGTTTAGTCTCACTGGAGGTCTATCGAAGTGATAAGGTCAGTAAAGAGTCAGTTAATCCTTAAATCAAGGAAGTAACTGAAGGTGACTGAATATAACTAGACTGGTAGGTGAAGAAGGTGCCTTTGTCATGCAGTGGAGAAAAAGAGGGCGCATTAGTCACTGGGGGGGCTGAAAATGCAAGGAAATAAGCTCTTAGGGCTAGCTCACTGAGGGCTAGGTGCTGGTGCTAATGACTGGAATGCATGCAAACCCTAATATTTGCATGCATGACTAAAAATGCAAACAATGGAAATGCTGCTAGGACTAGGATGGAGTATAGGAATATCCTAACACCCCCCCTTAATCCATCCTGGGCCCTGGTAACTAGGACCAAAGGTCACCCAATACAATCAAATGAATGATAATAATAAAGAACAGTCCATAAACTGAGGAAATGGGGAAAACCTCATGGGAAAAATACCCCCCCTCAAAATAAACTGTAGGTCACACATAATAATAAATGCTCCAAACTCAAGTAGGTGTGATGCTTGGTCATATGTCTGGAGGTATCTTCTTCTTGGGAAGAAGTGGATCATGTTCAAAAAGCATGTGTTTGTACTTGTTCTTCAGTTTGAATGTGATGAGAACAAATCCAACAGTATGAGAATGATCCTTGAACCTGTGATTTGAATCAGCTGAGGTAGGATCAAATTTTTGAATGTGCATATAGTCTTTTGTCTTCTCCTTCGAACCACCATTGGTGATATTATGCCAAAAAGAACTATTACATGTTTACTTGAAATCAAAATCAGATTTAAGACTTAAAAAATAGTTTCTTGAGATCTCCTTTGAACTAGCAGGGGTGAGATCAAAACTATCATATGCATGAGAAATTTTCCCAAGCAGTAATTGCTTAGAACCTAATTTAGATACAAGACTTGAATCATGGTTTCTTGAGATCTCCTTTGAACCATGAGAGGTGAGATCAAAACCAGTAGATGCATGAGAAATTATCCCAAGGGAATGGCAATGGCCATATTCTTCAATGACCTTCTGAAAGCATGGAATTATGATCATATAATAGTGTAAAAGAGGAGATAGCTGGAGAGGAGCGAATGCATTACCTTCAATAGCTGTTTTGACCCCCGAAATAATCATGTGATCATGATGCAAACTAACAGACTCTGGTGCAAGACAGGATTTAGGACCTTCTGCAATATCTAGAGTGTGAGCTGGCACATAAAGAGAAGAAAGTTTGAGCATGAGTGGAGAATCTTCAAGTTCTTTGTCAACAACTTCAATATGAGATGATACTGGTTCATGATCTGAGAGACCATCAAGAGGAGTGAATGCATCACTTTGCTTGCTTTCGAATTGGTAAGGACCAAGTCCTTCGTTTTTTCTACCAAATTTTTCATCCAGGTGAGCCCATAGCTCTTTTGGAGTTTCAATATCAACGAATTGGTGTGTCATGTATAGAGGCATAGCATACAATATGGCTACACAAGCTCTATCACCATCATTCAACCAGTCAATCTTCTCTTTAGAGGATTCGAACTCTCTTTCAAAACAATAATCAAAGAGACAATTTCTCTTCAAATGTGCTATCATATTCAGTTTCCATTCATCATAGTTGAATAGAGAAAGAAGATCATAGTTGAATGGAGAAAGAGGAGGGATTTCTTTTGAATACATGGAAGCTGTAGAAGACCTGCAAAAACAACAGAGAATATCTGCAACTGCTACTGCTGCAACTGCTGCACTTGAAATCTTAGTAATAACATGCAAAAAACTCTCAGGAATGGAGTCAACATGCTCTGATACCATGTGAAAATCCTCACAGCAGATCTAAGAGATGATGTATACCTCACAAGAGTAATTATGATTAAGCAGGAAAATAGAAAAAGAGTGAACAATACAATATAATGAGCAACAGAATAATATGGTACAATAGAACTCAGATAGAAGCAATAATACTTCACACACACTATCTAATTAATCACAATATGGACAAATAAGTAGTACAAGCATGAGGATTCGAATCCCTAAGGTGGAAATTCGAATTAGCCTTCATGGAGTGATAAAAGGATCACTGGAGTGTCATCGGAGGCTCAGTGGAGGATGCAGTAGGAGCTTACTAGAGTCAGAACAGGCATTTTAGTTTCACTGGAGGTCCATTGAAGTGATAAGGTCAGTAAAGAGTCAGTTAATCCTTAAATCAAGGAAGTAACTGAAGATAATTGAATATAAATGAATATAACTGGACTGGTAGGTGAAGAAGGTTCCTTTTTCATGCAGTGGAGCAAAGGAGGGCGCATTAGTCACTGGGAGGGCTGAAACTGCAAGGAAAAAATCTATCGGGGCTAGCTCACTAAGGGCTAGGTGTTGGTGTTGATGACTGGAATGCATGCAAACCCTAATATTTGCATGCATGACTGAAAATGTAAACAATGGAAATCTTGCTAGGACTAGGATGGAGTATAGGAATATCCTAACAAAAATAACTATAACACTAGTAACTATTTGTTGGGCTTGTGATTTGGTTTCTTAAATGTAGTGCAATATTATTTTATATTCTATTAATTGTAATTTTGTGATTTCTCTGTTATTTGATTCTATAGTTTGTATGTTTGACTATTCAAATTTAAAGCACATTACTAATTATATAGTAAAGAAATTATGGTTCTATAAGTAAATTACCATCTTGTTGGAACAATTTCACGACTACTCTATACAACACATCTCTTGTTCTTTCAATCATAGAGTTGATTTATTGTCAAAGAAGGGATTACATTTGGAAGATGGTATTCTTCAGGTTACCCCTTTCACTGATCACCATCTGGGGGAAATGTTTTATGTTCGTCTTTATTAATTAGGCCATCCTTTATGATCCATCTTGTAAATTTGATGCACCCGCTTTAGGGGATTTTTGGTTAAGATTTCCTCTGTATCCGTGTTATTTTTACGATGTTATCATCATCTATGGTTATGATGGTATATTACTGAATAGTGGCAAGCATTATCGGATTTATTTTAAAAGACTGTATAGCCTGTTTTCAAATATTCTATCATTGGGATAGGTTTTATTGTAAGTTTCTTTGATTCACTTAATGAATAACAAGGCACTTTTTTTTCGTTGAAAAAAAAGGTTCTATAAGTAAATTAATCCTGATTTAATCTGTTAACTCTTAATTCTTAGATCAAACATTAATCAATATTCTGAGAACATTTCTATGTTATTGATTGTCTGTGGTTCTATGGTTATCTCAAAGTGCCCTTTCTGCAACCTTAAGGCACATTTTAAGTGATAACACACATAATCTTTTTATACTAAAGTTAGCATTGGAGTCATCCTTGTTAGATGCCCATGTTAATGTACTATTCTTCATTTCTTCTTTATCACCAGACAACATCATTTTGACTGTAAATTACAAACTACCTTGCCTTTGTTATAAATTTCCATGCCATAGCATTGTTAATTGACATATGTGTTATATTTTGACCCCATCGCCCAATGAATGCTTACCATGTTTCAACCAAACAACAATCTGATCTCAATTTTTATTCATATATCTGGCCTTGTTAAACAATCGGCAAGAGATCCATCTTTGGAAAGAAAGAAGCCAACTCTCTTTCCTAAAGTTTGGTTTTGTGGTTACCTTGAAGTGTCCTTTTTACAACCTGAGGTACATTTCGAGTGCTAACAACAGGCTTAGCGAAATAGAGTTAGTTTTATCTTGCTATCTCTTTTGTTTGATTTATCCAATTTCTTTGATAAATTTTTTATTTCCTTCACTTTGTGTATTGAAATAATTATGTGTTGTCTTCGCAATTTATGAATGCATCTAATTCATTGGTTCAAATTTTTCTTAACTCATTGTTTGGATGTTATTATGTATTAAGTAAATTTATTCTAATGTTTATGTATTGAGTCATTGTAATTTTTTGCATAATTAATGAAATTCAGTCGGTTTCTCTTGGCCATCTCTTTTGCATAATTTGCCAAATTTCTATGAACTTTGTTTTATGTTGCCAATTGAATGATGCATCAATCTGTAGGTTGGATTTATCTTAATATATGATTCATTTGTTAAATGAATTTCTTCATTTAACTCATTTTATCTATTTCTGCAATTGATAAATAACCACAGATTTATATTGATGCTAAGTGGAAAAGCGCTCTTACATAGCCAGTTGCTTGATCATCAAATAAAATATGGAGGATTTCCAGTCCACGCTAAAAGAAAGTGCATCTATGGTAACAAGCAATTACTACTTTTCAAAATCATCAAAATATAACCCCTCAAGCAAGCAAGTGATACGAAACATGAAAAAAATTGACATACCTCAAGCAAGCCAATATTTTTTATTTACCTCAAGCAAGCCAGTATTTACTACACTCAGGTCACAAATGCATCTAAGAAGCACACTGCACTCAGGTCACAAGCGCATCAAACAAGTACAAAACCATGTAAATCTTCCCAATCTTAATTACTAAACTTCTGAATTGCAACAAGTACCAAACTAGTAATTTTACTCAATGTGGCAAATCAAATAAAATAAAAATTAGTAACCTCGCTATACTCAATGTGACAAATCAAATATGCCACGTGTCACAATATGATCACTCCACGTGTCACCCTAGGATACTAGATATCAACATTTTAACAACACAATTTATAGACGTTTTTCCTTAAAGACTTTGCTGGAAAGTGGAAATATTCTCAGAGAAAGAGCGACCTCTCTTTCTCGAAGGTTTTCTATTGTTACAAGTCCCTCCTAAATGAAGGGTTGGCCGACCCTTCTTATTAATTCCCAATATTCTTTTCATAATAGTTCGACACTACAAGAAGGGTCGGTAGATATTTATTGTGTTCTCCATTATGGATATAGCTGCATTGTTGGATAAAGGTTTTCACAATTAACTACAAAAAGAAGGGGCGGTCAATCCTTCTTGTCAGAAAACGGAAGTCAGGACAAACTAATTTTATATGTTATAACTTCCAAGGTGTTCTATTTTTACAATTCCCTCGAAATTGAAGGGTCGACCGACCCTTCTTATTCCTAATATTATTTTGATAATAGTTCAACACTATAAGAAGGGTCGGTTGATCGTTCTTGTGTTCGCCATTATGGATATAGCTGAATTGTTGGATATATGTTTCCACAATTAACTACGAAAAGAAGGGGCAGACAATCCTTCTTTCCAGAAAATAGAAGTCGGGACAAACTATTTTTTTATGTTATACCTTAGCCGATTGACTTATTATTCAAACAATCACTGAATATTTTAGACATTGAACTTTTCGCCTTAAAATTTTGAACATTTACAAATGAAAATTGCAATTTTCAAATAAAAAATTGCATTTTTTTATTTGCAATTCACACTTTTCAAATCAAAATTTGCATTTTTTGATTTGAAATTCACACTTTTTGAATTGAAATTCGTAGTTTTATAACAAATAACCGCAATTTTAAGATTCATAAGTAGTCAAAAAAGACACTATTCGAATAGAAAAGCACGCTTTTCAAATCCAATATTGCCACTTTCAGAATCCGTTTTTGCATTTTAGAAAGGTTGATATTGACACTTTCTTAGTCCAAAATTTGCCTAATTTGCCCTCTTCCTTTTTGGTTAAGGTTTTCCTTGCTCTTCTGATCATGTTGGGGTCTTTTGAGGCTTGGGGCCTCTTAGTTCTTTCTGTGATTACCTGTCTATCAGCCATGATATCTTCAGTCTATTGTAATATTGGGTTTTATCTGCAATTTCCTCTGCTTCATGGGTTGTTTAACCTAGTTGTATGCTCCTCATTATGTACCATTATTTTGTTTTCACTAATAGATTGGACCTGTGCTTACTTGAAAAAAAAAGATCATCTCCTTTGCAGGAGTAATAAAAGACTAAATTTTTATTGGAGTTTTGACTTGTAGACGTAGAAGCACTAGACTCATCCCTTGCAACCGCAAAAATAATCAGTCATTATTCCTCAAACATGTAATCTTTGCATCAGACTGTTCCATCATTCTATTGGAATATCAAGTTGGATCTTGCAAATTAATTGTAAATATAATTTTGCAATATTAGAAATTGTTGGTAGATACAATGGGGTAGATACAAAATCAATGACAATTATATTCAACACTGATTCCATGTATAATTTCAAAAACAAGCAACACATGCATGCCTTCCCAGACACACCATAATGCTAATTAAAATTTAAGCGGGATACTGTGTTAGAAAAGTAATTTAACAATGACGATAATGCAGATAGTGATGTCATTGGTTGGAATGATTCTAATTGCGATTACCCAGACATAAACATTCTTTCTTTTTGTTTATTGTTTTTAAAAAATAGAAACAATATAATTTTGGGTCTACTCAAAGTTCCAAATCTAATATGAAACGTGTCACAATATGATCGTTCCACGTGTCACCCTAGGATACCAGATATCAACATTTTAACAACAAAATTTATAGAATTTTCACTTTAAAGACTTTGCTGGCAAGTAGAATATTCTCAAAGAAAGAGCAACCAGTCTTTCTCCAAGGTTTTCTATTGCTACAATTCCCTCCTAAATGAAGGGTCGGCCGACCCTTCCTATTCCGAATATTCGTTTCATAATAGTTTGACACTGCAACAAGGGTTGGTTGACCCTTCTTGTATTCTCCTTTATGGCTATAGTTGAATTGTTGGATAAAGCTTTTCACAATTCACTACGAAAACAAGGGGCAGCTGATCCTTCTTGTTGTAAAACAAAAGTCGTAACAAACCATTTTTATATAATATAAATTCCAAGGTGTTCTATTTTTACAATTACGTCGTAATTGAAAGGTCGGTTGACCCTTATTATTCCCAATATTATTTTCATAATAGTTTGACACTGTAAGAAGGGTTGGTCGACCCTCTTTATTCCCAATATTATTTTCATAATATTTCGACACTGCAAGAAGGTTCGGTCGATCCTTCTTGTGTTCTTTATCATGCATATAGTTGAATTGTTGGATAAAAGTTTTCACAATTTACTACAAAAAGAAGGGGTAACTGATCCTTCTTGTCGCAAAATGAAAGTCAGGAAAAACTATTTTTATATGTTATAACTTGTAATGTGTTCTATTTTTATAATTCCCTCAAAATTTAAGGCTCGACCAACCCTTCTTATTCCCAATATTATTTTCATAATAGTTCGACACTGCAAGAAGGGTCGGTCAATCCTTCTTGTGTTCTGCATTATGGATATAGCTAAATTGCTCGATAAATCTTTTTACAATTAACTACAAAAAGAAGAGGCGACCAATCCTTCTTGTCGGAAAACGGAAGTCAGGACAAACAATTTTTATATGTTATAACTTTTCACCTTAAAATGTTGAGTCTTTAAGGTTTATAGCTTTGCTTTCTATTCAGTTTCCAAGGTTGATAGTAGACATGGGAATTTCTCTATATGGGAGTTTTTGTCTCAGAAGTGCAATGTGAAAAGAAGACGGATGTAATTGTTTTTACCATTATATGATAAAAGTTTCTCTTTTTTTGCTTAAAAAAACAAATTTGAAGGGATGAACTAAAAAGGATAATAAATGCTTTGATTAAAAACAAAAGGAATGAATGTTTCTATTTCAAAAACATTATTTCATTCTTTTTAAATGCTTCGATTAAAAACAAAAGGAAAGAATGCTTCGATAATAAGGGCTTTCATTCTTTTTACGATATTTCATTCTATTTAAAAAAACAAGAAAAAAGAAATAATGCTTCGATTTAAAAAAACAAAAGGAAAGAATGTTTCTATTTAAAAAAACAAAAAAAAATAATGTTTATATTAAAAAAAATAAAAATAAGAATGATTCTATTTAAAAAAAACAGAATAGTTTTTGTATAATGCTATTATAATGATACTAACGTAAATATGTAAAGTTACTTATTTACAATTACTTCCAAAAGTAAACTTCAGTTCGATGAGCATTATGGACCACCAAAGAGTAAGAGGATAATATAACCTGTGGTGGTCGCAGAGTCTCTCATGCTCATAAGACGATTGGTTGATTAAACAATTGGAACTGTTGGTGGATCGAAGTTTTATTTCAAACTTTGAGTAGATCCCTCGATTCGGTCCCTTATCTGACCTCTTCTCTCAGTTCAATGGAGGGCCTTGTTGATGGAATGATGTTCCTAAGGTCCAGTGTGGAAGAATTCAAAAAACACATGTTAAAGGTTTATGAGGCAGTCTGCTTGGGCATCAAAGCGCACAGAGAGTCATCCGACAACATGAGGTATATCTCACAACAATTAACTTGTTTCGACTCCATAATTAATGATTTGGAACGCAATCAGATTGAATTTATGGGGATAGTGGATTTTATAAAAGATGAAATTTTGAAGATGGCCAAGATGTCACAGTGGAGCCACTGTAAGGAATCCCCCTCTGTGGACATGAAAATTGGTGATGAAACCTCTGTTCAGCAGAAGAATTTTTTGTAGAAGAGATCCCTACTTGGATGAGTTTTTACATCAATTTTGGAATTTTTTTAATTTACAGAGCCATACTGGGAAAGCTATTTATGCTCCCAGGCAATCCTTTTTGTAATGAATGGCTGTGCACAGCCTTTTGAATAAATCCGTCTATATGCTTCAATATAATTACAGAGGAGTATTTTATAGAGAAATATGGTCAAAATTTGATGAATATTGTTAATTTTTCGATAATTTCATTCCATTATCATAAGGATCTCTAAGAGAATAATATGTACAACATATCAATCAGAGACACAAAAGTAATCACACAAGAGACATAGAGTTTCACCAGGGAAAACCAAGAAGGTGAAAAACCCCGCAACTTCCTCGGAGATAAGATAAGCCACCAAACAAGATCACAAGGATCAAACCCAATAAGATGTCTCTAGCCGATGCTCCTCCTCCTACACTAGTGCGCCACTTTCTCTCTTAGCTATGTGAGCTTGAGAAGTGAGTGAATGAATCAAATGAGAGACATCCCCTCTCTATTTATACACTGACTTGACCTACCAATAATCCACTGTGGCTGACTTGCTACTCAAGCCTAATTACCCAACCACATGTGCTAACCAGGGCCAACCCCACACTGGTGGTCTAATAACCCATCAATACAAATGACAACACTTGTCAATGCACATGACGACACTTCCAATCAGAGGAATAATACATCTATGTGGGATATAAAATAAAGTACAAATGTAATATATGGAAGAATATCTTCCGAAGTTACAAATACATCAACCAATATATCTTTCTGAATATAACTCATTGTATTTTACATATTAAGAACAAAAGTATTTTGTATATAAAGAACAAAAATATGGCTAAGTGTTGAGCTCACATGCTAAGTGACGAATTGGCTATTTATTTATAGGATCAGAGTTGCCTATGGAGTTCACGTTTTCAAAGTCTAAATCCCTTTGAGGGGCATTAAAATATTCAAATTGTATGTGCTTTCTTTTCAAACAGTTTTAAGAGTTTTATGCGTTCTTTGTTCAACATACATATTATAAAATTAAATAACAGAGAAATCACAACATTAAAATTAATAGAATATAAAATAATATTGCACTACATTTAAGAAACCAAATCACAAGCTTAGTTAGAACATATAAAAAATGTTTGTCCCGAATCTCGATGACGCTAATGGTAAATGATGGCGGTGATCTTGGTGTTTGTGACAAGACATAATTTCAACTAAAGCATGACAGAAAATAGATTAACAGAAACTCCCTAAGTGCCTTTTTCGTAAAGGAATTGCTCGGCCCAAAAAAGGGATAAAATTATACCGAACAAAAAGGTATTTGTGAGAGCGAGAAATGATCTCGATCATCGTCATGAGCGTGAAAAACTGAATCTGGCGATATAAAGATCGTAAAAAATGGAGAATGGCCAATGAGGCATGCAAACCGAGGCGACGAGGGGCTTTATGAAAAAACGCCCAAAAATTATGGGGGTGAGAGCAAGAAATGATCTCAAGCATCATCACGAGCATGAAAAAATGAATCCGGTGATACAAAGAACGTGAAAAACAGAGAATGTCTGATGTGGCACGTTGTGAAGAACCTACAATAATTAATTAATGCAAGTACATGAGATATTAGAAATAATAGAACTTAGAATCACTTTTATATTGATCACGGGCCACTTCGAGGGGGCAACCTCCTTTGAGCAAACTCAATACAATTAACTTCACAGTGCCTTCAATGACCTCAACACACACTTATATACTAAGACTATGCCCAATACTATGAGTCAAAACCATGGGACATATAATACTATGGGACGACTTACAAAGCATATGCATCCAATACTATGGGTCAATACTATGGGCTAATATAAACTATGGATCAACAAATACTATGGGACGACTTACAAAGCATATGTGTCCAACAACAATATACTAACATAGTAAAGAGAAGGGTTGACACAGGTTCCTAACATCCCCTCTCCCTTAGAAAAAGCTTTGTCCTCAAAGCTTTGGTTGGAGAAATTGCTGTAGAATCTGAAGAAGTGGTTCCCTGGTAGCATCCTCGGGTTGCATTTTGGACCATTGACGCCTTTGGATTGTTAGGGAGGATTGCTTGGAAGGCTGTAGATGAAGAAGAACCCCATCAGCTATGTGGAAAATGCACTCAGAACGGTGTTGGTCGGCTTGTTGTTTTAGGCGAATTCTGGCCATGTGAAGATTGTCCTGCAGAATGAGAAGAATCTGATCACGGTTTTGAAGAACCGAGTCAATTTCCTGAACTGGGGAGCTGCTAAGGGTGTATGGAAGAAGAACTGGCGGTGTCTGTCCATAGACTACTTCATATGGTCTCCGTTGAGATGTGGTTCTGTACCACCAGAGCGCTGCTAGGATATCCATAGAAATAGTTGGCCAAAGCTGTGTAGGGATGGGCAAGGGTTTGAGCAATCTCGAAAGGAGTGTCGTTTCACCCTTGTTGACATGGAAAGTATCATAGTCAGCCACCATCTGTTGAATTGTCATTTTCAGTCCCTACCAAAAGAAGTTACATTGTTCCTTGTCATACATTTTGAAGAACCCAGAGTGCCCTGCTGATGAAGAAGCATGGAGTTCATAGAAGAGATAGCCCTGTTGAACATATTGCAACCAATTTGGAACAAGCAGAGAAAGAGCTGTAAGAGAAACTTGGTCATCAATTGTGCAAGAAGGAGCATCTGCCACCATATTGTCCTTACCCTTCTTGTAAGTGATCGCATAGGGATGACCCATGAGTTGAATAACCCATTTCAGGTGTGTTGGGGAGGAGACCCATTGTTCCAGAAAATTTTCCAGACTCTGGAGATCAGTTGTGATGCAGAAATAATTCCCTAATAGGTATGGTTGCCACTTATGTACTGCATGCAAAATATCCATCAGTTCCGGCTGAGAGGTAGATCCGACTAAATTCTTACCAGAAAGGTCTCTTGAAGATGGAAAGCTCATTGGTTCAACAAATACACCTGCATATCTATCCAAAGAAGTAGTGGAGACCGTTGATGGGTGCATCTGAAGGGAATGGAGTTGAGCAGTGATACCATGTGAATTCTTCTTAAGGATTTTTTCTAGGCGATGTGAACTGATGATGCAGAGATACCTTGGTTGTAAGCCCATGAATTTGTGTTGTGCCCCATTTATTGAAAAATGCATCCAAAGTTTCGAAAAATCCCATAAGATGGGGCCAAGTGTGCGTAACCATCGAACGCCCAAAACCACATCACATCCGCCTAAGGACAAGGAAAACATGTGAGAGCGTAGGTTATAATATTCCATAGAGAGACGCACATTGTGACACTTCCCCTTGCAAGGTAAGGTGCCCCCATTGGCAACCATGACTTCAAAGTTGGAGCAAGGATGGACAAAACAATCAGCCTATTTGGCAATCCGAGGGTCAATGAAGTTATGAGTGCTACCAGAATCAATGAGTATGGTAAGAGAGAGCTTATTGAAGTATCCCCCGACTTGCATTGTTTGTGGGGTGGTGATGCCGGTTACAGCATGGAGAGAGAGCTCGGGTGGGTCGTCCTGAGATGGGGTGTCAACAGGCGGGTGTTGAATGTCGACCTGATCATCTACTATATCTGGAGCTTCTTCATCAAGTTTTGAGGTAGGCGGAGAATCCACATCCAGGAGATAGAGATTTTGTTGAACACATCTATGTCCCCGAGTGAATTTCTCATCACAATTATAACAAAGCCCTTTTTCTCGACGTGCCTGCATCTCTGTTTCAGACAAATGCTTGATAGGAGTTGGTTGCGGGGCAAGCGTGATGGGAGGTCGTTGGGAACCCATATTTCTGAAGGGAACAAAGGTGGGTTTGGAGCATTGTTGAGATGCGATCTTGTCCTCTGCCAACTTAGCCAACCCTAGGACTTCCATCATTGTGTTGGGATAGAACATTTTGACCTCTGAGCGGATTTCATCCTTGAGACCACTAATAAAACAACTCCTGTAGAATTCATCAGACAATCCTTCTGTGTGATTGGCCAGTTTCTCAAATTCTGTCTGATACTCACTCACTGTGCCAATTTGGTGAAGTTTAGTGAGTGCTCCTGTGAAGTCATTAAAAGCACTAGGACCAAATCGTGGCAAAAGGAGTTGGCAAAAATCTGTCCAGTTTAGCTCGGGATGAGCTTTGATGTACCAACAATACCATTGAAGGGCTTCTTGTTCCAAATGAAAGGATGCAAGCGGAACTTTCTAGACATCAAAAGTGTTATGCAAATTGAAATATTGTTCTGCTCGGTATATCCATCCAGTCGGATCAGTACCATTGAAGTGGGGAAAATCAAGCTTCGGCCCGCGAAAATTGCTGGAAGAAGAGAACCCAGTGGCTGCAAAAGATTCTGGCTGTCAGTTATTGTTCATGGCTGAATGCCGAAGATGGAGGATGAGAAATTTTTCATCCAGATCTTGGAGTTTGGTTTGGATGGCTGCAAGTGCTTCCTCCATGGTTTTTTTTTTGGGGAAATGGTTAGAAAAACACAAACAAAAGCTTATTTAGTAAAGGAAGATTTGGATTTGGGAAAAACTCGGATGGGTAATTGGCGTTTGACTAGGTTTTGGACACTTTCTGATGGACAGGGAAGCAAAAAATGAGGATTTTAGAAGTGGGGTGAAAGAATGAGAAAATTTGGTAGAGAGGGACAAAGAAGCAAAATTAGGAGAGGAACATGGTGGCAAAATTTGACGGCATTTGGGTGAAATCTGAGGAAGTTATGGCAAACCCTAAAAATAGACAAATGTGGGATTTCGGGCTTTGGGAAGTGGAATTGTGGATAGGGTCCTTAGGAATGAAATATGCAGAATGGGATTACAAGGGTTCCTTGAAAGTTTCAAGGGAAACAGAGTGAAAATAAGGGAGATATGGAGAAAAAACTGAAGCAGCTATGGCTCGAAACGGATCTGGAACAGATAGATCTGCAACGGCCTGGAAGTGAGCGGAAACAGAGGGATCTAAAACGGTGCCGAATGGATTGAAAATGGCTGGATCTGTAACGGCTTTCAGAATGGGTATGAACAAGTGGATCTGAAACGACGTAGCAGTGATCGACAACAGTTTAGCTGAAAATAGATATGGACCCTAGGTATGTGTGGCTTCCTAATAGTTCAAGGGTTTCACTTGGCCACCAATGCTGTCTGACGGCTTGCGTATTGGGGCAGTACCCCTCACTCCACGGCTCAGGTAAAACTGATAACCGCTTTGCCACAAACGACAGCTCTTGGTTTACCTCATGGGTGGAAACTAGTCAATAAGGTATGGGTCGTTGCCCTTTTCGCTGGCAGGTCCTCTCAATGGGACAACTACTTCCGGGTTCCTGTGGTACTCCTCACAATGAGTTTTAGGGCTTATGCCCAAGTACTTCACACAGTTAAGTGGATAGGGATTATTCCCAAATCCGAACCTGCAACAGATGCGAAAAACATTTTGGCAGAAATTTCACCCAGCGAGCCCAAGAAAGTGCTTTGATATCATATGTGAAGAACCTGCAATAATTAATTAATGCAAATACACGAGATATCAGAAATAATAGAACTTAGAATCACTTTTATATTGATCACGGGCCACTTCGAGGGCGCAACCTCCTTTGAGCAAGCTCAATACAATTAACTTCATGGTGCCTTCAATGACCTCAACACACATTTATATACTAAGTCTATGCCCAAAACTATGAGTCAAAACCATGGGACATATAATACTACGGGACGACTTACAAAGCATATGAGTCCAATACTATGGGTCAATACTATGGGCTAATATAAACTATGGATCAACAAATACTACGGGACGACTTACAAAGCATATGCATCCAACAACAATATACTAACATAGTAAAGAGAAGGGTTGACATGGGTTCCTAACACACGCAAACCGAGGTGACGAGGGGCTTTCTAAAAAAATGCTTGAAAATTATGGTTGTGAGAGTGAGGAATGATCTCAAGTATCATCATGAGCGCGAAAAACTGAATCTGGCGATATAAAGAATATAAAAAATGGACAATAGCTAATGTGGCATGCAAACCGATGCGACGAGGGGCATGTCAAAAATGCCTGAAAAATCTGGTGGTGAGAGTGAGAAATGATTTCAAGCATCATCATGAGTGTGGAAAACTGAATCTGGTGATATAAAGAACGTCAAAAATGGTGAACGGTCGATGTGGCACACAAACCGAGGTGGCGAGGGGCATGTAAAAAATGCCTAAAAAATCTGGTGGTGAGAGCGAGAAATGATCTCAAGCGCATCATAAGCACGAAAAACTGAATCCGTTGATATAAAGAACGTCAAAAATGGTCAACAGTCGATGTGGCATGCAAACCGAGGTGACAAGGGGCATGTAAAAAATGCCTAAAATGGGACCTAGTGGAAATGAGAAAAGGAGTGGACTATCGTGAAGTTCTCGCGGCACTGATTCCAATGGTACCAACGGTTTGAAAAATAGACGTCATATGATGCCAAAATGGTTGACTGAATATTGGTCAAATTTCTATAAATAACTAGTGGACCCAATTTGACATGTGGCATTTTCACGGTTGAGTTTGACAGAGTAATTGATTTACTTAGAGCATTTTATTCATTTTCGGGAGATTTGACCATCAGTTTTTTATTCTGCGAGTTCTAGGTAAGCCTATGAACCTTATCCTTTCAACTTATTTGCTTTTGGGGGGTCTAGGGGTCTCAGAAGTGGCAAATATTCCATGTTGGCTTGCCAATGTGGAATATCGTGGGTTTTGAGGCCTTTCGCGCGATGCACATCGCAGCTGTGGGCCTCATAGCCGTGATGTGCATCGCGACAATGGGCCTCACAGACGCGATGTGCATCATGGCTGTGGGTTCTTTCAGCCACGATGTTCATCGCCACTGTGGGTGCTTACAGCCGCGATGCGCATCGCGGCTGTGATTGCTTACAGTCGTGATGTACATCGTGGCTATGGGTGCTTACAGCCGCGATGTGCATCACGGCTGTGGGTGATTTAAGCTACGATGTGAATCATAGCTGTGGGTGCTTACAACCACGATGTGCATCGCGGCTATGGGTGGTTAAAGTCGCGATGTGGATCACTGACTTTGGAAAACAATTTATGGTATTTTTTCTAAAAAAATTTGTGTTTGGTTTGGCAGGATGCTCAGGAGGCCCCAGGTATCTTGGAGGGAGAGGAAGATCGATGAGGGGTTCATGGAGACTATCCAAGTGAGTCCACATGTGTAGGTGGCATTGGCTTTGGGCGGACTACTAAAGTTCATGCAGATTCCTCTCATGCGTTCAGTCATGGAGTTGTTGAACAAGTTGATTGACTTTTGGGACCTATAGGAGGTAGCTTTTATTGTACAGGGTGAGAGACTAGATCTCACCTTGATGGATGTGTATTTCCTTATTGTCTTGCCCCATTTGGGTGAGATAGGGGACACCCAGCCCAGGATTCTGGCTGGTATGGATATTGAGGATCTACTTGAGAGATTTTGCATTCCAGCGGCCCGTGCGTAGAACAATGCACTGAGTGTCTTGGATCTGAGAGAGTCGGAGATGCAAGTAGTGGCAGCTTGTGTTTTGCAAGTGCTTGGTGCACAAGTGCCCCATCATTTATCGGGGGGTCGGGGGGGGCAGACGATGATGGTTCATCACATCATGACTGGGACCTATTTTGCTTGGGGTCAGATGTTCCTAGCTTGTGTTCGGCGATATCTGAACAAGGTGAGGCATGAGGGAGGAGAGTTCAGTTATGCTTCTTTCCTATGTTCCTTTTTCTTCGAGTGGGTACCTACCTTGCGGCCACATGTGCCAGTTTGTGAGAGGCTGAGGAGTGAGCCATGGATGGTGTTGTGGGGGGAGATGATGCCCCAGGGTGGTGGTGGTATTCAGCGGTTCTTCACGATGGTCATGTATGAGCAGTGGGAGCAGATGCCTTTCATGATTGATGACTATCCGTACTAGGGTATGGACTTCCAAGGGGACATTGAGATGCCTCAGGCTTAGGGGTAGGCTTAGGGATTAGACGGTATGTCTTTGTTTCTGTTTTTCATATCATATCATGTTTTTCTATATTTGTTTGTGATGATAGCTAGAGATGTATATATGATATTGACATGTTTTAGCGTGGTTTACTGCAAACGTGGGTCTGCTGCCTTCAACAGATCATCAGGGCCGTAGGGGACGTATGGTGGTGGTGGTACCTCCACCGGTAGTGGTACCTCTGCCTCGTGTACAAGGAGTTGTGCGTCATCGAGATGATGCCATAGAGGATGTTCGTGATACCTTTGAGGATCTGTTGGGTGATGTACCAGATGATGGCTAAAGAGACCTAGACCGGCGTGTATTGCACCATTGTTTCGATGCTCCACGTGAGTGGAGATCGATTTTACTGAGGGTAGCTATGTTGGAAGCTAAGAGGAGAGCTCGAGATCAGTATGATCTGGAGGAGGAGGATCCGGAGGAGGCAGCTAACCGTGATGATGATAATTAGGTTTTTGGTACCTGCGCCCAAATGCTGATGAGCATATGGGGATGTTTTTGATGATACATATTTTGTATGGCTGGTGTATTTTTTGTATATTTGGGTGCTGAGGGCACTCTTGACATTATGACTATGTGATGATATATATATATATATATTCATGCATGTGGATGCGTTTTTTATTGTATAGTCGTGTATGCACATGGATGCACATCTTCTCTTTGCTTTTATGTCTTGTTGCATGTGGATGCAATTGTATGTTGTTTGTTTGCCCATGGAGGCACATTTTATGCACTTGTATGCAATGCTATATATATTTTTTGTATGCCCATGGAGGCACATGTTTTGCACGTGGATGCAATACTATTGTTTTTGTATGCTTGTGGAGGCACATGTTTATGCACGTCGATGCAATACTATGATGGTGTTAACACCCAAAAAGTGCTGACTAGCTCATTTCCCTATTCACATGACCCATTTGTCCATTTTTTGACCTTTTTTGGATGCCCTCCTCGCCTCGATTTGCGTGCCACATCGACCGTGGTCCATTTTTTACGAGTCTTATATCACCGGATTCAGTTTTCCGCGCTCATGATGGTGCTTGAGATCATTTCTCGCTCTCATGCCTAGTTTTTTTGGGCATTTTTCCATGCCCCCCTCGTCGCCTCAATTTGCGTGCCACATCGGCCGTCATCCATTTTTGACAAACCTTATATCTGTTCATGATCACGCAGTGAGAGATAATAAAATGGTGGAGAGGAGAACTGCGTTGGTGAAGTTAATTATCAACGTTTCGAGCCGCAAAGTAGGGCTCATCATCAGAAGAGAGTGTCTCACCATTTTATATCGTCGGATTCAGTTTTCCGCGCTCGTGATGACGCTTGAGATCATTTCTCGCTCTCACCTCCATATTTCTTGGGGATTTTTTAAAATGTCACCCATTACCTCGGTTTGCGTGCCACAATGGCCGTTGCCCCTTTTTTGACAATCTTTATGTCACCGGATTCATTTTCCGCACTCACGATGATGCTTGAGACCTTTTCTTGCTCCCATCAACCCCTGGTTGTTCGGTATAATTTATCCCTTTTTCGGGCCGAACAATCCCTTTTTACGAAAAAGGCACTTAGGGAGTTTTCTGTTAAGCTCTTTTCTAACTCCTAAAACAATGAAAAGATTGCCGAGCAACCTTGCTTCCTTTCATGCTCGCTAAACGTATCTGAAAGGGCGTCTACCTGGTAAAGTTTACCCCTTTTCCGGACCTTGTAGACTAATTACGAAAAAGAATACTCTAGTCACATCGGCTAGAAGAGTTCTCCCTTTGCATCATTTTATGCTTTTTCGGGCCTTAGAGACTAACTTACGAAAAAGAACACCAATGGAGTCCACTTACCACTTTCAGACTCTCTAAATATGAAAGCGACCATGAGCAATCACCATCCTGGGCTCGTAAAACCAACAGGACAGTAGTCATAACCACTGCAGAGTCTTCTTATCGTTTTCAGACTCCTTAAAAATGAAAGCATCAATAAGCACGAACAGTCCTAGGCTCACAAATCCACAGGACAGTACCATTTCAGAGCACACTTTTATCCCTTCTTCGAGCTCATTAAAACTACGAAGAAGGACCCAATGGTGCTTCTTGGTGCCACAACAGATCACGTCTACTCATAGGGCAGCTTCCCCATTTTGGTCGCCTTTGTTCAGAGTATTCTGCAGTATGTCTCCCTGAGAATCCCTCGACAGCACCCATCAGCTTGACCCCCCCCCAGAGTCAAACATACCCTTCAGTCCTTCAAAGTAGTGATACCCACACCTACAAGTCAGTTCCCTATGCTGCCAGGTCAACCATGCCATCATGCTCTGAATAAAGGAAGTTTGAGTCTACCCACTATATGACTCCAGTTACTCCCCATCCCCACAAGTATGTCAGTCCTACCATCAGTACTACCACACTTCAGTTTCTACACCTCGCGCTCCTATCAAGGAAACATCATTGCCTTGTTAGTTGCGGGTCTCCCTCTGTCGATGACAACCAAATTTATTCCAGAGGATAGACCTAGAGGTCCCTGTGTCTTGGACTCATCACCATTTATGATGAGTGCCTACGAATCATTTCGAGAAGAGTCCTCAGTGCCTCTCCAAATGGTTGTTTCTCACATGCTCGACTTCAACACCTTGATCGCATCGTTGAGACTCGCACAGGGTATCGGTCCTTTCAGTTATTAGTCGAAGACCCCGGATACCATCTGACTCCTCCACATTAGAAAGTCTACCTATGGATACAACCAGTTATACTTTTCCTATAGATATCCGGGTTGCGCATGGCGACAGTATTCAGATGTACACCAGTTTTATACTCCCTCGAGTATACAGTTACATATACTTCCCAGAGATGGGTCACAGTCATTACGTCCCTACAGATGTTGGACACCTTCAGTTTCAGCAGTTCATCAGTTATTCCAGTGTATCAGTTATTGAGATCAGTCATGATCATGAGTACATCCCAAAATAATGTCCCCTCTGGACCATTATGATGTACCAGTATATTTTTTATGTATTAGATCCCCCTTTCTTGGGACTAATTGTTATGTATATGTCTTGATACGAGCATGGGTATGCTCACCTCGTCCATTATCAGAGATTATTCCTCATTCATATTGAGGCCATGTAACATTTGTTTATTTTTTGTAGCTTCCAAGGTCCGTGGATCCAGACTCCAAACAGTCTCTTCTCCTCCCCAAACCCCAGAAAAAAGACAAAAGAACTATGATGTCTATCGGCCATACGATGAGATCCTGCCCTCACACATCAGGGGGCAATCTGTTAACACCCAAAAAGTGCTCACTAGCTCATTTCCCTATTCATATGACCCATTTGTCCACTTTTTCACCATTTGAGCCTCTGAAGCCAACAAAAGGTCACCAAAAGGCCTTAGTACACCCGTTGTCCCACTCAAAAAGATTATTTTTCCTAAAAAAGCATAAAAAACCCTCAAAAAGGGTCCAAAATTCCCAAAAATATTAAAAAGGGAATAAAAATAATAAAAATATTCAAAAAAGGAAAAAGGAGGGAAAAGTACCTAAACCATGTTGGTCAATACCATTGGTTTCCACAAAACCACAAATGGTATTCCCCACCACCAAAACCTATAAAAAGGTGGTAGGGGCTCCTCATTTCACATCCATCCATATTCCTATCCTCATGCTGCCAAAATCTCCCTTGAGTTTTTGGCCATTGTAGCAACCTTGGAGAAAGGACCCTTTGGAGTTTGGAGCTGCTCATCCTTGGAGCTTCTCAACTATCTTCATCATTTGGAGGTATTACTATTGCAAGCACTTGCTTGCCCCCATGTTCAATACAAATTTATTTTCTCTATTTTCTTGTTCTTGTTTTTTAATTCAAAATTTCATTATGATATGCACATGTTAGTTTAGCTTAGATTTAGATTTAGTTTATTGTTTTTGCTTAATATTGAAACTGCTGCTACTAGTTAGCAGGTGCCCATAGCACTAAGCTTGGTTGCAAAACCAAGCCAACAGATGGTCTATTTAATTATTTCTTTTGATTTTTTATGCCTATATGATGCATGTTGTGGTGTCCTACATGTTTTGGTTGACGTGCCAATCTAGAATGTTGTTAGCCATTTGATTTGCTACACTGTTTAGATTTCTTGGGACATGAGTGAATGAAATGGATTCAAAGTGTCGAATCATTTGTTTGGTGCACAGGAATTTTCTAAATAGACAGGGATCGTGTACCTGGTAACAGTTGTTGAGCCGAGAAAAAAGGAGCTAGGAGTCCAGGAAGGCACTAAGGTGACTTATACCCATCTGGAGAGCAGCAGCTAGTATACTGGTCATAGCATCGTACTTAGCTTGGTTGTTTGTGGTAGCACCTATGCGCACTCCGTCGAGGTGGATCAACGCGTGTGAAGGGGAATAAAGTACCCAAGCTACTGAAGCGAGATTTGGAGACCAACGACTTGCACTGTCGGCAAAGCCAATATGGTAGAGTGGAAGAAGATCCATCTGTGTTTATGCAAGAAAAAATGAAAACGTAAGGTTTTGAAATTTTACAGTGAAAGAAATGAATTAAAAAACTGTACAATATGAACCGTGGTGTCCAGGAGTTTTTTATGGATAGAATATTTTGAGGTACAACCCGTTATGGGGGTTTTTCGTGGGGTTACCTTCTGAGTCTGTCAAAAGGTATGCCTCATGTCCAAGGCAAGTGTGTATGATATATGGGCCTTGCCACATGGATTCGAACTTTCCTTTGCCCGTTTTGTCATGGGCTTGATCGTAAATGAGTACAAGGTCTCCTTCACTAAATTCTCGTGGGTGAACATGTTTATTGTAATGGAGTTTTGATATGTTCTTTGCAGCTTTGATTGTTTGGAGAGATGCACGGTGATCTTCGCCGACCTGCTGTAAAAGAATTAAGTGTTCTTCAATTGGTGAAGTCTCTGAGAGGAGTTCTATGGAAATTTGTAATGTCGGTATCTAACAATCGATGGACACCACCATGAATGAAGCAATTTCAGAAGCAGATCATGAAGTTGAATATCCACAAAGACCTGTAGATCCACCCCATGAGAATAACTCTCACAAGAGGAAACCTGCATGGGCTAGAGAGCTCATTCAAGATGCAGAAAGGTATGGCATTCCAGAAGAAGAACACAGAGCAAGGAAGAGAACTAGATCACACACCAGTTATGTTGCCTTACTCTATGATATTATGAACAAAGAACCTTCCAGGTATGAGGAAGCAATGGAAAAGAAAGAATGGAAGGATGCCATGGTCGAGGAATATCAGTCGATCATGAAGAATGATGTTTGGGATGTAGTCCCAAGACCTATAGGGAAGTCTGTGGTGACTTCCAAGTGGATCTACAAGATCAAGCATGTTGCAGATGGTAGCATAGAGAAGTACAAAGCAAGATTTGTAACTCGTGGATTCTCCCAGAAAGAGGGAATAGACTATGAGGAAACTTTTGCTCTTGTAGCCAGGTACACTTCCATCAGAACAGTGCTTGCTCTAGATGTAGTGATGAAATGGAAGATACACTAGATGGATGTCAAGACAACTTTCTTTAATGGTGTAGCCAAAGAGGAAGTATATGTGGAGCAGCCATTTGGTTTTGAGACACATGACAGGGAGTCATATGTGTGTAGGTTGAAGAAAGCCTTGTATGGATTGAAGCAAGCTCCTAGGACTTGGTATGGTAGGATGGATAGATTTCAATTTAGTTTGGGCTTTACCAAGAGTAAAGCAGATTCCAACCCTTACTACAAGGTTGACGAAGTCAATCCTATGATACTACTCTTGTATGTGGATGACATGTTTGTAACAAGTGAGGATGGATTGATTGCCAATACCAAGAGGAAGCTTGCTGCCGAGTTCGAGATGAAGGACTTGGGGATGATGCACTATTTTCTAGGCATGGAGGTGTGGCAGAGTGCGGATGGGATCATCCTTGGACAAGGGAAGTATGCAATAGAGATCCTGAAGAGGTTGAGGATGATGGACTGCAAGGCCATGGACACACCTATGGCATCGAACCTGAAGCTTCTGTGTGATGCTTCATCTGATCTGGTTGATGTCACTGTGTATCGTCAAATGATTGGGTCCTTGATGTACCTGACAGACACGAGACCAGATATTTGCTTTTCGGTGAACACATTGAGCCAGTTCCTGACAGATTCAAGGAGCGTTCACCTAGTTGCTGTAAAGCATATTATGAGGTACCTAAAGGGTACAGTTGATTATGGGCTCAAGTATGATGCGAATCAAAAGTTTAACCTGCAAGGTTATGTTGATTCGGACTGGGCAGGAAATGCTGCAGATAGGAAGAGCACATTTGGGTGCTTCTTCAGTATGGGATCAGGTGTGATCTCTTGGTTTAGCAGGAAGCTATCCTGCGTAGCACTGAGTACAGCTGAAGCAGAGTATGTTGCATCTTGTTCAGCTAGTTGTGAGGTAGTATGGCTCTGGAAGCTACTGTATGAGTTATTTGATCTCCTGTTGGAGGCTACTGGTATCTTTTGTGACAACCAGAGTTGTGTGAAGTTGTCTGAGAACCTGGTGTTCCATGATAGGTTGAAGCACATTGAGATCAAATACCACTATATCAGGGATATGGTGCAGAGAGGAGCGGTGAAGCTCCTATATGTTGCGATGGATGAGCAAATTGAAGATATGTTGATGAAACCACTAGCCAGAGTGAAGTTTGAGTACTTCATAGAGAGGCTTGGTGTTCTTCAGATTGATGACACTTCGAGAAAGAAGTGATGGACATATTTGTTGGAAGCCATTCCAAGCATGGTGAGAGGAGGATCCTTCCCATGGCTGTGGATGTAAGTGTTGGATGATGAGCATCAAGACGATGCTCTAGTTGCTGCTCTGTATACGCATCATGTTGGATGCTTGTTATGATCAGTTGGATCATGTATATGTATATGCATCATGTTGGATGCTTGGACCATGTATTTGTATATGTATTAGGTGGATACGTTGTATGATCAGGAAGATCATGTATGTTGATATATATCAGGTGGATACATTGTATGATCAGGTGGATCATGTATCTGTGTATACGTTGTATGATTAGGTGGATCATGTATGATGATATGTATCAGGTAGATACTTGGTATGCATCAGGTGGATGCATTATATGATCAGGATGATCATGGATGACGAGCTTCAGGATGTTGCTCCAGATGACATGCATCATGACGATGCAGTGATGATGATCAGGATGATCATATGTGATGACACATATTAAGTGGATACATTACATAATCAGTTGGATTATGTGTGATGAGTTTCGAAGACATAGATGCACATGAGCTTTTCGGACATGGTTGTAGATGTGTTCTCCCATGTTTGCGATGTAATTGTTGGGATTTTTCGACATGGTGGCAGATGTGTTCTCCCATTGTCATGATGTAATTGCCAGGGCCATTCAAGCATGGTTGTAGATGTGTTCTCCCATGGCTGCGATATAAGTGCTGGGGCCATTCGAGCATGGTTGTAGATGTGTTCTCCCATGGCTGCGATATAAGTGCTGGGGCCATTTGAGCATGGTTGTAGATGTGTTCTCCCATGGCTGCGATATAAGTGTTGGTCCATTTGAGCATGGTTGTAGATGTGTTCTCCCATGGCTAAAATATAAGTGCTGTGCCATTCTCGCATGGTTGTAGATGTGTTCTCCCTTGGCGTAGATGTAAGTGCTGTGTGATGTGCATTTGGGTTGTGCTTCTTGAACGATGATCATGAGTTTAGGATGATACTCTGTGGCTGTGGACAGGTTGTGTAGTAGCATGTAAAATGTCCTGGGAGATCCGATAGGTTGATCTATGTGCTCATAATCAGTCCTGGGATGCTCTTTCGAGGTTTTGTTGACTCACGTAATAAGTCCTAAGGATTCCACAGTATGGCCAGTGATGATGAAGACCTGCAGGTGGTGGGCCTACATCCAGTATGAAAAAGGACTGGCTCTGTATAAATTTCCTATGACGAGTAGATCGGATATTGATTGAGATACCAGTAGCAGTGATGATGACGATGATTCGAGGACAATGATTTACTGATGATGAACCAGAGAAGAAGACTTGTGATAGCATATTTGTGTTGAGAAATACCTTCCTAGTTAAGAGGGAGTGTTGATGTATATGTAACTTCATAATGTATTTCATCTATGTATTTTATTGTACTCCTATAGAGATGTATTATTCCTCTATACGGAAGTGTCCTCATTTGTATTGACAAGTGTCACAAGTGTTGTAACTTGTTGATGGGTTATTAGACCACCTAGTAAGGGGTTGGACCGGATTAATGTAACCATGGGTTATTAGGCTAAGTTAGACAAGTTGGCCCCACGGGTTTGTTGGGCAGGATAGGACAAGTATAAATAGAGATCGGGGGATCTCTATTTGATCATATCTCTCATTACTCACTCTTCCATCACTCAGAAAGTGGCGCACATGTGAGGAGGAGGATCAGCTGCTAGGAGAAGACTATCTCTTGTACTTTGGTTGTATCATTGCTCTTTCAATCTCTGAGGAAGTTGTGGGGTTTTTCACCTTTATGGTTTTCCCTAGTGAAACTCTATGTGTCTATTGTCTCTTATGTTTGCCTCTTGTTGTGATTGACATGATTGACATGCTTGATATGATTGATATGTTGTACATGTTATTCTCTCAGTAAAGATCCTAGAGTATTTTCAATTAATGCTCAAAAATTAACATCTAGCCGATGCTCCTCCTCCTCCACTAGTGCACCACTTTCTCTCTTAGCTATACGAGCTTGAGAAGTGAGTGAATGATTCAAATGAGAGACATCCCCTCTCTATTTATATACTGACTTGACCTGACAATAATCCACTGGGGCCGACTTGCTACTCAAGCCTAATAACCCAACCACATGTGCTAACCAGGGTCGACCCCACACTGCTGGTCTAATAACCCATCAATACAAATGAAGACACTTGTCAATGCACATGACGACACTTACAAATACAAATGATGACACTTCCAATCAGAGGAATAATACATCTCTGTGGGATATACAATAAAGTACAAATGTAATATATGGAAGAATATCTTCCAAAGTTACAAATACATCAACAAATATATCTTTCTAAATATAACTCATTGTATTTTACATATTAAGAACAAAAGTATTTTACATATTAAGAACAAAAGTATTTTGTATATAAAGAACAAAAATCTAGCTAAGTGTTGAGCTCACATGCTAAGTGACGAATTGGCTATCTATTTATAGGATCAGAGTTGCCTCTGGAGTTCACACTTTCAAAGTCTAAATCCCTTTGAGGGGCATTAAAATATTCAAATTTTATGTGCTTTCTTTTCAAACAGTTCTCAGAATTTTATGCATTCTTTTTTCAAACATACATATTATAGAATTAAATAACAGAGAAATCACAACATTATAATTAACAGAATATAAAATAATATTGCACTACATTTAAGAAACCAAATCACAAGCTTAGTTAGAACATATAAAAAATGTTTGTCCTGAATCCCGATGGTGCTAATGGTAAATGATGGCAGTGATCTTGGTGTTTGTGACAAGACATAATTTCGACAAAATCATGATGTGATTATTTTCTTCACACACGTGATAACCACCATTTCAGAATTTCATCGTATAAACCATCGCCATGTCAGCATACATTCCTTTCTCAAGGCATGTATTGGAGTGATACATGTACAATTACTACAGTCGGTATAGATCATATCTATGACCACCATCCCTCCATAATTATCCTTCCCCATCCGTAACATCCAATTCAATTCACCAATTCACTATATAAAGACTAAATCATACCCGGTATCGCAGCCAAATGAAATCTTCGGGAAGTCATGGAACTCTTCTTTACCACTTATGTTTGGTTTCCTTTATTGTTTTATCAGAAATACAAAGGAAGTCATGGAGTCTTATGGTCTCTCTCTTCGTGATATATGAGCATTTCGACAACAGTTCCCTGACAAATCCTCACCACAGCATGATATATGGGCATTTTGAGCACTGTCGAAGCCCCATGACTAGGATTTGTCTCTAATGTGACTCATAGCTTCTAGTCGAAGAAAAAATAAAGTATAACTTCTAGTGGTAAATGATGGCAGTGATCTTGGTGTTTGTGACTCATAGCTGCTAGTGGTAAATGATGGCGGTGATCTTGGTGTTTGTGACATAATTTTGACTAAAGCATGATGTGATTATTTTCTTCACACACATTATACAAGCCATCATTCACCATATATGAGCATTTCGATAGCAGTTCCCTGACAAATCCTCACCACAACATGATATATGGGCATTTCAAGCACTCTCGAAGCCCCAAGACCGGGATTTGTCTCTAATGTGACTCATAGCTTCTAGTCGAAGCAAAAATAAAGTATAGCTTCTAGTTGAAGCCAAAATAAAGTCTGTAAATTCTTTGTAGTAGAAGAGTCAGTGTTTGTGAGCTCAAGCTCGTAGTCCTGAAATGTATTAAGATCCCAAGCTCTGTAAAAGGTGAAAGATCAAAGTAAATTTCATCTATGTGTAATGCGGTGAAGTTGCACTGTTTTAACCTAGAATTATTAACTTCTACTGATTTTTATGTCTAATTAGTAAGAAATTGTTAAATATAAATCTTGTAGTAGAATATTTTGTGTTTGTGAGCTCAAGCTCATAGTCCTAAAATGTATTAAGAGCCCAATCTCTATAAAAGTTGAAAGATCAAAGTAAATTCAGTTGCAGGAATAACTTCTATTGATTTTTATGTCTTAATAACAAATCTGTAATAGAACATTTAAATCTAGTTTTTCAATTGCCAGGTATTTATATTTTTCAATATCTCAGAAGCTGGGCACATGAAACCATTTGGGTTTGATGGCCAATTAGAACATGAAACATAGGCACAAAACATCAAAACACGGTCTTTGCCTTCGATACCTTTTTTTTTGGAGGATTTAGGTGTCAATATTTCCAATCCATAGGTCTCAACGATTACAAGTATCTATATCAATGTGAATGACCAAGATAATAGGGTGTACTGGTATCTAGAGAGGCAGTGATAGTGCGAGAGCACAAATGCTACTATAATTATTCACATCCTCTTGTAGTTCACCCAAGCATATTTAAAACATAGTGTTTAATAGAGAATAAAACATAGCATGAATTAAGTCGTGCTCAGAGGATAAAATATTCTATATGAGCCAATATTATAATTAAACTATATTTTTAATACTCAATGTGCCAAATCAAATATGCCAGATGTCACAATATGATCGTTCCATGTGTCACCCTGGGATACTAGATATCAACATTTAAACAACAAAATTTAGATGTTTTGCTTCTAGGAGTTTATTGGCAAGTGGAAATATTCTTAGAGAAAGAGAGACTGCTCTTTTTCCAAGGTGTTCTATTGTTACATTTCCCTCATAAATGAAGGGTCGACCGACCCTTCTTATTCCCAATATTTTTTTCATAATGGTTTGACACTGCAAGAAGGGTGGGTCGCTCCTTCTTGTGTTCTCTACTATCGATATAGTTGAATTGTTGGATAAAGATTTTCACAATTAACTATGAAAAGAAGGGGTGGCCGATACTTCTTGTTGGAGAACGAAAGTTGGGAGAAACCATTTTTAAATGTTAAAACTTCCAAGGTGTTCTATTTTTAAAATTGCCTCGTAGTTGAAAGGTCAGCAGACCCTTCGTATTCCCAATATTATTTTCATAATAGTTTGACACTGCAAGAAGGGTCGGTCGATCCTTCTTGTGTTCTCCATTATGAATATATCTGAATTGTTGGATAAATGTTTTCGTAATTAACTACGAAAACAAGGGGCGGACGATCCTTCTTGTCGGAAAACAGAAGTCGGGACAAACCATTTTTATATGTTATAACTTAGCCGATTGACTGGCTATTCAAACAATGAGTGAATATTTTAGACATTGGACTTTTCACCTTAAAATTTTGAACATTTAAAAATGAAAATTGCAATTTTCAAATAAAAATTTGCATTTTTTTATTTGAAATTCACACTTTTCAAATCAGAAATTGCATTTTTTTTATTTTAAATTCACACTTTTCAAATCAGAAATTGCATTTTTTAATTTTAAATTCACACTTTTCAAATCAAAATTTGCATTTTTTTATTTGAAATTCACACTTTTCAAGTCAAAATTTGCATTTTTTTATTTGAAATTCACTCTTTGATTTGAAATTCATAGTTTTTTTATTTGAAATTCACTCTTTGATTTGAAATTCATAGTTTTTTTATTTGAATTTCACACTTTATGAATTGAAATTCATAGTTTTATAAGAAAAAACTGCAATTTTAAGGTTCATGAGTAGTCAAAAAACACACTATTTGAATAGAAAAACGCACTTTTCAAAGCCAATATTGTCACTTTCAGAACCTATTTTTGCACTTTAGAAAGGTTGATATTGACACTTTCAAAGCCTAAATTCACACTTTCTTAGTCCAAAAATTGCCTAATTTATCCAAATTTAAGGAAATTGGTGTTATTTTCATAAGAGAGAAGGAAGTATACCATACTTGAAGCCGAGAGATTGACATTAATTCCTTCACAGACGAGGAGATTACCCTTCATGGCGTTGTACAGGTTGATTTCCTCCATATCAGCAGAGAAATCCATATCATGTGCTTGAGCCTCGTGGTAACAGTACTTTCAAAATGACAAAGTACCACCAACTTTACTACCTGAAGCACGAAGGTAGTTATACCTTAAGAAACCAACTACCGTGATAAAACAATGATGAGAACAGATGGTGTGAAATGGGCAGAGAATGATGACTGAGAGCTCCATTTAATGGAAGAGTGATGTTTCAGGGAATTTAGCTGACCCATGCTCTGTGTCATTCACAACTACCGTCACTTCAACTGTGATAGCACCTGTCCCGACCATCCTCACATGGTGGTTGTTAGTGGGATCAACTGTGGTCGAAACATAAGTTGATGCCAGCTCAACCCACTGCTTGTAAACTTCAACAACCTCATTTTTTTCCTCGTGATTAGGGATCGATCTGCTAGTTGTCCCGGTTGAAACATGGGGAGGAGCAGAGTCGGGGTTCGAGGCCGCAAGTGGATCAGTGGAGGGACGACTGTCTTCTTGATGCGTCCTTTTGTTCTGTCCCACTTCCATGCAAAGCACCAATTGGCCGAGATATTTTTTGGTCAAATCTTTGTATCTCCTCCTCAGATCGACATCCTCCATGTCCTGCCATAAAAAAACTGTGGAAGGAAATTCGTGCGTCCACTCCTTTGTTAGCTAAGGCATCCACCACCTTGTTACTCTTTCGACGGACGTGCAAAAATTGAATGGTTGGGTTGGAGTCCAACAAACTCCTGAGAGCCATGAGTCTACTCTCCCACTTCCAATTGTAGGAGACCTTGGCTATGGTCGAGCTGTGCTAGATACGATTTGTTTTGGAGATGATGATGAGGGAGTCCCCTTCTACAACCAGAGGAGTTCATCCCTGCTGAAAGGTCCATCTCATGCCACTAACCATTCCTTCCAGTTCTACTACATTGTTAGTGTTTTCTCCTAAATCGCCCCAGTAAGTGCTCAAAATAATGCCTTCAGCATTTCTGATAAGTCCTCTGAATCCAGATGGTCCAGGATTTCCTTTCGTGATGCCATCGAAGTTGAGCTTGAACGTTCCTTCACTTGGGAGTTTCCACACTTTAGGGCTGAGAGGAGGTGCGACAAGCTTGCAGGGATGGCCAATGCTTGCCTGTAAGTTAAAAATGCCCCAGTCATTCAGAATTTGTCTCTCTGCACTGTCCATTTCATAGCTGCCGGAGTCCACTGACTTAAAGTTAGTGATTCCTTTATATGAATTTCCAACAGGTTCTAGATAGCTTCAATGGTTCGAGTTTTGTCTTTAAAGATGCATCTTTTCCTTTCCTTCCATAGTTCCCAAACCACAAAACCCATAAATAATTCCCAAATCCTGTTCAAAATTTCATTTTTAAACGCTTTGGGAGGCGAGTTGGCTATGGAAAGATCAAGATGATCAGCGACCCTGGCTCTCTTCCAAAAATGCTTTTTTCCCTTCTCCCACAGATAGGATGCCATGGGACAAGAATCAAGAAGATGGTTTATAGTTTTTGAATCTGTTTCACAAATGCTGCATCTAGGCGGTCCTATAATCCCCCGTTGTTGAAGATTCTCCCAAGTGAGAATGTGTCTTTGTAACAATAACCAACTAAAAGAAGCAATTTTGGGCCACCAGTTTCCTTTCTATATCTTGCACCATTTTTCCTCAGTCTCCATTCTGTAAGTTTCCATGTGCAACCCCATGGCTTCTTTGATACTGAAGTTTTCGGTATTCATATACCCCCAGCTAACCTTGTCCTGTCCCTCCATCTTGGGAATCCTGTGTTTACATAGATCATCGTAGAAGTTGTCTAAATTTTCGTCGGGAGTAAGGGATTGCCACCAAGATTTGAGTTTCCGGGTTCTGAAGTGGGCATTAGTTGATATGGGCTCCCAAAAGTCCTTCACCCGCTCAAAAGGACTATTTTGAAGGTAGAGAAATAGATCTAGGATTTCCTCGCAGTTGTACATGCAGGGTAATTGTTGCAAAGCATCCCGAGTGAAAAGGGCCAAGGAACCATCTCTAATCTCCCAAAAACTATGTCTTTGGATGAGACCCCTGTTTTCTTCTGCCGCCTTCCATACGCTCGAACCCAGTAAGTCTTCTTTAAATATTATCAGATGTTGTTTCGGCCATTGGGACACATACTTATGGTGCCAAAGTTTACCCCATGGTTCTTCAGTGTGAGTAATCCATCTCCACCAATTTTTTGCCACAAAACCTTGTTTGTGTTGGCTGGGTCCCGGAGTCCTAAACCCCGAGAATCTTTAGACTTGCATAAAGTGTCCCAATATACTAGGGCCCATTTCCTATGCCCGTCCTTTCTGCCCCATAAGAAATTCCTCTGAATGGTACGAATTTGCTTGAGGATAGACTTGGGGGTACCCAAAACAGAGAACAGGTAGAGAGGCATGGCCTGGAGCATTGATTTTACCAGGATGATATGGCTTGGAAGATTCAGAGCTCTGAAGGTCCAATGTCCTAGATTTTGCTTGAGATTACCGAGCAAGTCCTTCCAAGAGATTTGGTGAAAAGTGGATTCTGCTAGAGGAGCGCCTAGATACTTACAAGGTAGTATCCCTTCCAATAATTCTAAAATTATCAGGATGTTTCTTCTGGTGATTCTCAAAGTATTAAAGAAGTACACCTGACATTTCTCCTTATTCATCTCTAAGGCACTGGATTCAAGGAAGGTATCCAACCCTCTCTTCATGCCTTTGGCTTCTTGAACAGTAGAAGGTCTCATTAGCATAGTATCATCAACGAATTGCTGATGAGTTTGAGGGTCTAGTCCTTCAATGAGAGTAAGCCCACGTACCTGTCCCTCAGTTTGCATAGCTTTGAGCATGCAACCCAGACCTTCAGCAATGATGATGAAAATGAAGGGTGATAGAGGATCTCCTTGGAGAATATATTGGGAAGCCTGGAAAGGCTGAGACGGTGTCCCATTTCCCATGATCGAGAAAAAATCAGAGGAGACAAGACTCATCACCCAATTAGTCCATTTCGTTGAAAATCCGAAGTTCCTAAGAACCCTTGCAAAAAAATTCCAATTAAGTCTATCATAAGCTTTAGAGAGGTCGAGCTTTAGCAGCATAGATGGGATTTTTCCCATCTTCAGGGAGTGGATTGTTTCGTACACCAAGATTATGTCGTCCATAATCTGTTGACCTTCCACAAAATCGGCTTGATCGGGGGAGATAAGAAGCGGTAGCAGATGGGACAGTCTATTGGCAATAACTTTGGTGATGATCTTATAGATGGCATTTCATAGGGAAATCAATATGAATCTCCCCGGATCTTCCATGCCAGTTTCTTTGGGTATGAGCATGAGGAAGGTTGCCTTAAGGGATTTCAATATAGTTCTAGTCTTCCTAGAATCTTCGACAAGAGCCAAAACTTCATCTTTCAGCCAATCCCAACAAGAGTGAAAGAAATTTGTGGTAAACCTATCTGGTCCTGGGGCTTTATCTGCTGCCATCTATTTGACCGCTACCTCCAGTTCCTCCATTTCAAAGGGTTTCATAAACATGAGGTTGTGATCGTCTATTATCACCTTTGGAATCAATTGAAGCACCTAGGATTGGCCCTCCTTCCTATCAATATCGGGTTCCTCTAGGATGTCAGCGAAAAGTCATTTAAGGTGCTTTCCAGGTCTCCTTGAGTTTCCGTGTAAGTGCCATCCACTCGTTTAAGCCATCTCAAGAGGTTCCCTTGACGATGTTGAATGGTGGCTTTATGGGATAACTTGGTGTTGCGTTCCCCTTCTTGCAACCATCAATTTCTGGATTTTTTTTCCAGAGGTGTTATCAGACAATCTACCAAAAGCGAACTTAAGGCATGATCTCTCTAGCTCAACATAAGTTTAGAACAAATGAGACAGAATATGAAACAAATCTCCTAGATCTAGTTAGATATCAAGGAATTAAGCATCTTACCTTAGATTCGTAGATCTTTCTCCTCGTAGTTGTTTCAATATCTGTGGTCATCAGATCTATGGTTGCAAGACCTGTCAAAACATATAGGAACAAGACAAGTAGTAACATATGCCTAAACACTAACTAGTCTAAGTAAACAGTTGAGGAGGTAAAATATAAATATCATTAACACAATAGCATTTATATTACTGTATAAAAAGTGAGAAGTACAATAGAAGAGATGATTATAACCGATGCCTCAACATCGCAATCTCCTTTCGAAAATCCAGACCAAAGCTCCTAGAGAGAAGTAGGTGCCTCCAAGACTAGAGTATTGAATCATTGAGCTAATTTCACCAGCATAAGAGTACCATAGACTCCCCAACCTTTGAATGGGAAGGGCTCTTGTATTTATAGGACCAAGTGGATAGAGTAGGTTGAGGATCATGGGGAGAAGGTTAAGAGATCCTCCCATTAGGTTAGGGAACCATAGGCCAGCTCACCTAGGAGTTAGGGATAGGGATCCACCTCATCCAACTTCTGGAATTCACTCGAAAGATACCTTTATCCCATTTAACTAACTCCGGCACATGTTGCATGAAGGAAAATTGCGTTGGTGCACTTTGCTCAAAGACAACCTGCACTGACCTAATTAGGAGTGTGGATAAAGTCCATCAACTTGCTCTAAATGACTAGCTTGATCTTGGGACTTCAGGGATTCAGGCACTCAGGTTACAAAGGTGTAGATTTTGGGTGTAACAGAATCCCCCCCAAAGCATGAAGCTGGTAAAACTAATTAGGTAAAATGATTTGATAGAAGGAATGGTAAGGACTTGTCAGAGAGAAGATGCTGCTGCAGTACAACTGAATCTGAGAACATAGTCTCATATGACATACAACATGGCTACCGACCAATACATTGCAGATCCATGGTAATAATGATCGACTGAACACAATCATGGCTACTTGACACAAGCGTAGATCCATGATGAGATGATAACACAGCCACGACCAATACAAAAGTGGATCCGTGTAATATAACTCAAACAATATCCATCCCAACTTGGGTAAAACAGGACTCCCTAGGGTATTCAAGTCGAACCCACAATGATATGAATCTATCCATGTGATTACAAATGTCTGGACGTCGAACATGGTAGAAACCACTTGATTACCGATCATTGATTTAAACCATTAATAAGCGTGAGGGAAATCACCATTAATGTTAATGATCCCCAAGGTATCATAGTACATATCAACAAGCGCAAATGAATGAGTTGAAGTCGACTGCATGACGAAATATTTCAATCAAGAGTCAATGATGTAAACTCATGTCGAAAGCGAGGTAACCTACCATTAAGGCATGCAGGCCCAAGGTACTCGATTGGTTTCTAGATTCAATCCTCAGATGATGTGTTGAAGTCAATAAGGATGAATTCATCGAAGGAGGGCCATGATGAATCCCCCATCATCAACATGAAGCTCGATAACAGATGTTTGGAGTAGATTGTATGGTATAGTAACATGCAAGAGTAACTCAAAGTAGACCGACATGATGGATGGTGTATCGACTGCAAATGATGAGCGGTGAATACATCTCTTGAACATGGGCATGGCATGACTTGATAGTATTGATAGGACGAGAATGACGCTAACTACTAATGCAACTGATGGTAGAAGCATTCTTTGGATGACCCAAAGGAGTAACGAGACACATGAAGTTAACAAGACTCGAGGACAAGTATTGAATGAAAATGCAAGATGAGCACCATGTTCAAGAGCGACTAAGTACTGCCATAAATATAGGTGTAACACAAAAGTTTTCCTTTTTCCCCATCATGACTGATGAGTGCCTCATGTGTTTTTTACGAGCTTGATGAGGGTAACTAGATGATCGGTATAGCTCATATAATAGATGAGTCCAAACCCAAATGTTTTCCGAACCTGGGAAGGGAGGGGTTCATCCCATGGCGGGCCCTTCAATGTTAAGTTTTAACGAGTCCATAGAAGGTAAACTCGGGATCATTTCATGTTTAGAGAGTCTAAAAAGAACTAAAGAAGACTCCAAAGGTCTTTTTTCGTAAAGTTACCCTCGTCACCCAGAAAAGGGTAAAACAATGCGAGAGAGGACTCTTCCATTCATGATTGGCTAGAGTATTCATTTTTCGTAAGTAGTGCCCCCTGGTCTGAAAAGGGGTAAACTATCACCATGAAGATGACAATTCAAATACTTTAACAACGTGAATGCAACAAGTTCGCTTGGCAATCTTTTCATATTTCGAGAGCCTGAAAAGAGCTTAAAGAAAACTCGAGGGGGGGGTTCCTTTTTCAGAGGAGTTTAACGAGCCTGAAAAAGTGATAAAATATAACTCAGTGCCTTATTCTCATCGTTTAATGAGCACGAGAAAGAACAAAGAGTTAGCTCGGTTGTCATTTAATAATTTACATTAATGAGAAAAATAATGACAAAAAGACGCTCGGAGAGTGTTCATACCTGATGATACTTACTAGATGACTACCATGTCGAGAAATGGCACTAATGAGGCACCTGTAGCTCAAAATCTAGGTCAAAAGTGGTTAACCGAGTATTAAATATAATAAATGACCGAAACTATAGTAAAAAACCCACTAAGCCTAAAAAAATATAAAAAGGAATATTCCATTTTTGTTATAAAATGAATGAAATAGTGAAAAGAAATCACAATTGTTTTTTACCAATTTGGGAGAGTGCAAAGTGTCGTTTGGACCCAAATTTCAACAATAGTTTCCGGGAGCTACAATCAGTCATTTCGTGAACCGTCAATGCCAGGTAACCCTAAACCTCCTCATTTAACTTTTCAGTGGATTAGAATTTGCTTTTTTAGGTTTTTAGGTAGTTTTTGAGTGTTTTAAGTTGGTAGGAATGCGTTCACGGGCCGACGTAGGTAGCCCATTTGGGTTCTGCGCCGACACAGATCCCGAAAGGGAGTTCTGTACTAACGGTGCACTGTCAGAACAGGTGACCTGTGCCAGCGCAAATGACCAAATGAGACTCAAAATCTAGCAAAAATTAAAAGTTTTGGATGAGGGGGCAAAGTTCTAAACATGTTTAAATGACTTGTTTGGCAGGTTTGGAGTGATACAATGGTCCTTGAATGGAGGGAATGCGAGCATGAGCTTGAGGATTTGCAAGTGGAAAACAATCCACAAAGTGTTGTAGGATTGCGAAACTGTGGGCTTCTCAAGTACTTTCGAGTGCCAAGGATGAGATACCAAGTCAGCCTACTGACACACTTGGTCCAATGTTGGGACCTAGTTCAGTAGTACTTCTGGATAGGTGAGCACACGCTTACCATAGATGTCGAGGACATCTATTTTCTGACAGGATTATCTCGGCGAGGGAATTCTGTGTCTTTGACCGGGTCACGGGGTGGTGACTGTTCGGTTGAGGACATGATAGCTCAGTGGTGTACTCTGGGTACAACAATGGTTGGTGGGAAAATCCCCATCAAGCATGTCATGGACAGAGACCTACGAGCGATACTCTTCACCATTGTGTGAGTTGCTGGTATCCAAGCTGCTCACTTGGCCAACAAGTCGCAGACGACATATGCCGAGGAGTGCATGGCTCCTACAGTGTTTAACTGGAGTGAGGGGCTTCTTGTTAACCTCAAGGATCAGTTCACCAAGTGTCAGTGCGGGGCACCAAAATAGCTCGGGTATGGCTTGATTGTGGTATCCTTCATGTTAGAGTGGGTGCCTCTCTTGCCCCTTCAACAGGATTTCAAGGATCATGATATACATGATCCTCACATGCGGAGATGGACATATGCGATGGCTCGCCATGGTGGTGGGGGCCCCATCGTCAACTTCGATACCAAGTTCTTCTTGTGGCTACAGGAACAGATCCTCATTGTGGAGGATTATCCATATGCCGGTACAGACTTCTGGGGAGATCCCAACCTAGTGCTTCCATTGGGAGCGCAGTGGAGTGACATAGGTAAGAACCACTGCTCATTTTTTTATATTTTATGATTTTTTTGTAGTAGTGCTGATAATGTTTACATGTTTCTTCGCAGACGTAGGTCCACAGAGACCATTGGGAGTCTCCCGACAGGCGTGGAGAGGAGGAGTGATGGAGATGGAGCCCACGGCCCGTGATGATCTTAAGGAGAAGAGGTTCTTGGGGACAAGCTCCAGGGAATGACTTCCAACATTCCAGAGCCTGCAGTGCATGACTTACCCCTTCGATATCAGGAGTTAACAATTGGGGTATCAGCTCGTTTCGGCATGCTACTCGGAAAGGTGGCGAGGGCGGTTGTATGTTACCATGCTCAACCTGGGGCTGAGCGGCCTAGGGTTGTGTGGCCTAGGGTTTACGAATATGGCCTGTACATGTATATTCTGAAAACTTACGGGCTTCAGAATTTTTATAGAGATGACTCTTACTGAAAGATAGTATGCTTCAATTTTTGTATTAGCACTACCATTTTGTACTTTTGTACGGATTTACATATATAAAGACATTCCGACGAGTTTATACATTATGTGTTTTAATGGATGATTAATGTGGTCTTGTTTACATGTTTGCTTGTAAAATGAATTATTTACATGTTATGTTTGCTTTTATATTTCGTGGATATGTTATGTGTGTGCAATGTACCAATCTAGAATGAAATTGGCCATCGAGTTGGCAACTGCCTTCTTGTCTTGTGGAATGTGCAAGTATTGAATGGATTCAAGGGACCTTTCCAGAAGATGGACTCATCTATAGAGACGGAGTAGGGTAGGGTCACGGATATCATAAATCTGGTTAAGATGAGAGACCACTAGTTTCGAATCCAAATGGATAACAATGTGGTCCATACCCAAGGAAAGAGCATCAGTTAGGGTTCCAATGACTGCTTAATATTCTGTAGCATTGTTGGTTTTGAAACCTAGACAACTTCCTCCTGAGCTGATAAGCTCACCGGTGGGAGAGTAAAGCACATAGGATCCCTAGGAAACGTTATGGGTATGCTGGCTAGCACCGTTCGTGAATCCGTAGCAATTTTCCATCTACACACGCCGACAGAACATGGTATAAGAAGCAAAAACAAGATCTAGAAACACTAAACAAAAGCATGACACCACACAAAACACACCCACCATGTACAATATATACAATGCACTTATGCTTGAAAAACGCAGGCATAGTACCTCTTCAAGTAAAGCCCATTGCGGGGCTCACCTAAAGATATCTCGTCATAGTCTTCAAGTTCATAGGCTGCCTTCTCTAGAACGTGCTTCACTATGTAGGGTCCATGCCACATGGAATCAAAATTTCCTGGCCCCATATTATCATGTCTTTGGTCTTATGTGAGGACCAAATCACCCTCGCTATAGATGTGAGGTTCTACCAACTTGTCATACTGTGCTTTGATGTGTTTCTTATGTGCCTCGTTGGCAAGAGCGGCATCATAGCGAGTCTCGTCGATTTTTTCTAGGTAGAGGAAACGTTATTCCTCAGCAGTAGTGTTAGGGAGAATTTCAACTGCGAGTTTGAGGGATGAAATCTCACACTCTATCAGTAGGATTGCCTCCAATCCATAAACTAGTTGGAAGGGGGTATATCCAGTGGCAGTCTTGATGGAAGTTCGATAACCCCATAGTGTGGAAAAGAGCATGTTGTGCCAGATGGACTTGTGCATACCCACCATGCATTAGATCATGGTTTTCAAGACCTTGTTAATGGCCTCTACTTGTCCATTGGACTGTGGGTAGTACGGTGTTGAGTTTTCATGGAGAAAACCCAATCTAGTGCTCAATTCATCAACCATGTGGTTCATGAAGTGGGAACCATGGTTAGTGACTCTAGCTTGAGGAACTCGGAACCACGCTATAACATGATTGAACATGAAGAGTGCAGTGGTTTTGCTGTCGTCCGTGCATGTAGGCATAGCCTCAGCCAACTTTGTAAAGTAATCCATGGCTAATATGACATAACCATGCCCCCCAGCCGAGGTAGGCTTAAAGTGCATGAATTCAATGCCCCATTTAGTGAAGGGGCCAACGGCAATAACAGGGTGTAACGGGGATGGGTGGGTGCGCTTTTTCATTTGAAAGTGCTAGATGGAGGACATTTTTTCGGCCTCGATGCAATATTTAAAGATAGATGGCCAATAATATCCTATGCGAAGGATTTTTTGGGCTGTAGCTATCCCAGAGAGATGACTGCCACACACCCCAGCGTGAAGGTCATTTAAGACGTGTTTAGCCTCCTCATGAGTCAGACAATGTCGAAGAATAGAATCAATACCATGACGATACAATGTATCACTGATGATCAGGTAATAATTTACATGGTGGCCTATTCGACGACGGTCATCATGAGATAGTTGGGGGCTGAAATGTTGGGTCTGAAGATATAAATCAGACATGTTGATGAGGAACAATGATTCATCTGGGAGAGAATCATTGGGCTCAAATTCGACATCATCCCAGGGAAGATCACAGATTAGCTCGACAAACACCAAAGACTTTTTAGACTTAGCCTTTTCGAATAGGAGATCAAATTCCTACAGTATCACAATCCATTGTGAATAATTGCCCCCAAGCACCTGACATGTCAAAACGTGGTACATGGGGTTCGAATCGGCGATGATGGTGGTGGTGCAAAGAAATATGTAATGTCAGAACTTTTTGACGACAATAACTCCCACGAGAGCAAGCTTCTCAACATGTGAGTAACGAGTTTTGGTGTCAGTGAGACCCTTACCTGTTAATATATCACATGTTCTTGGGCATTGTTATCTTCTTGTACCAATACTAGGGCAATCATGGTGGTAGAGGCGGAAAGATAAAGGATATAATCCTTGTAGTAATTGGGAGGTTGGAGCACAAGGGCATGCATGATATCATGTTTGAGACTATCGAAGGATTGTTGTGCTTGGTCCTCCCAAATGAACGGAACGTCCTTCTTGAGTAGTCTCATGTAACCCTACATTTTTTGTACGAAATTATAGACAAAATGCCTTAAATAAGTTTCCTTCCCTTGCAAACTTTGAAGTTTTGTGATATCAGTGGGAGGTGGGAGAGCGACGATGCCTTCCACTTTCAATGGATCAATGCGGATCCCATATTTCGACACAATGAAACCGAGGAGGCATCTAGACTCATCGCAGAAGATTCACTTGTGTGGGTTCAAGCAGATGTTATACAATCGATATCTGAGAAATACTGCTCAGATGATCAATGTGGTACTCGCGCCGTCGTGAATGGGAAGGTGGATCATCCAAGTAGGGTTCCACAAAGTCCTTCACATCATGAAAGGCATACGACATGGCCTGCTGGAATGTGGCACCAGCATTTTTAAGGCCAAAAGGGAGCTTGCGATAAGCAAACGTACCCCAAGGACAGATCAAAGATGTCTTGTTTTGATCAGCCAGATGGATCTCAATCTGGTTGTAGCCGGAAAAGCCATCCATGAAAGAGAAAATTACACTTCCAGCACAATTTTCAATGATGTGGTTGATAAAGGGAGTCGGTTAATTATCCTTCAAACAAGCCTTGTTGAGATCCCGATAATCAACACAGACATGAATGGTACCCTTCTTTTTAGCTACAGGGATGACATTTGAGACCCATTATGTCAACGGGATAGGGTAGATAAAACCAACTTTCAAGATCTTTTCAATCCTGGCCTTAATTGTCGTAGCCTTTCGGGGGTGCACTGGTCGCAACTTTTTTTGGACTGGTTTAGCATCAGGATAGGCTTGAATCATGTGTGAAACAATAGCAGGGTCTATCTCAAGCATCTCCTCATAGGTCCAAGTAAACACGTCTTGAAATTGCTTGAACAAGGCCGTGAACATTGTAATCTCTTCAGGGGAACACTTCTGGCCTAAACGAATGTGTTCCACTACACTAGGGGTAACCGATATGTTGACTAAAATGGTAGGTTCAATGTTGTCCAAGTTTACTTCAGAGTCCGTTTGACACGTAAGTATCGAGGACTGAGAGCAAGGGTAAACATTCGGTGTAAAGATGGTGGTGATGCTATTATCCACAGTAGCCGATGAAGGAAGGAATGACGATTGATGATGGAGGTCTTGCCACAGAGGGTCATCCGCACTCATGATTTGCATAATGGACTCGTCAAAATGAAAAATCCATAGCAGAGGATCAGGTAGGGATGATGTCCTCTGTAGAGAATAGGAGGTGGAGGCCAAAGTTAAGTGGTCCTCCGGTGCTGACTGGATAGCCTCGTAAGTGAGTACAACGGGTGAAAGAGGCATAGTGTTTCCAATCAGGTGTGTGGAGGCTTCATCAGGTACAAGCCATTGATTAGTAGAGTTGCGGATTGATGAAATCTGGGAGGAGATCACGTTCACCATGGCGACAATATTTGGGGGATCCAAGGTTGGAAAAATGCCTGTTAACACCCAAAATGACCCCCTAGGTTGTGGGAGAGGGAAAACTGGGGTAACCACTAACCAATCTTTAGACTTAAGCTACTGACCCAACTTAGTCTGAGAGGGCTCTCTCTATAAACTCACAGAATACTGGAAATCATCAAGATTGTCAATAATGAAGAAACACACCAGCATTCGTCATTCAATATATTCAATTACAACAATATAGAAGATCATATTTTTGTGGGAAACAAAATGGTCTAAACATAGCTTGGCTAAAACATATTAATCTTTATTTGGGCAATGGAGTCACATTCAAACAAACTCTGAAAATTCATTTACAAATGCTTCACAAATGCATTAACATAGGGGCGAGATAGCAAACAACTCGTAGTCAAAGTGATTTTAATTGGTGAAACAGAAGAGAAAGAAACAATCGATTGACATAAGGCTTACAATGATGAATCCTATATCAATTTTAGCAGAGAAGTAATGGTGGAATACTTGGAAAAAGATAAGTAGAGCATAATTTCTATGAATTCTACTTAGCTATCACACTGCACCAAGTATGAAAGAATGTTACAGAATGGAATTAACAATGAGAGATACACAATTCACATGGAAAAAGAAGGAACAAACTACAATACCAATTACACAAGAATCCCTGAAAACATCTGCTCAACTCTGCAAATCTTTATTCAAAATATAGCTCAAAATGTCTTATAGAACAATACACAAAAAAATCCCATAAAGTTTTCAACAATATTTTTCAATGCTTTATCATTCTATTACATCACATATATATAGATGCTGGGAGCCCTTTGCTCGAATCGCCTAAACCAAAATAGTAATATCTGTGTGACACCTCATTGACCCAAAAATTCAGGAATATTACATATGTGTCATGTTCCAAACAGACTTATTAAGACAAGGAACGAAATATCATAGACAGAGGGCCGTCTTAACCCTGGGTTTGCAAATGACCTTGCGAGTCAAAGAAATCTTCCACTTTCAATGAGCTTTCAGTCTGTGATGTGTCATCCGAAAGGATAGGTGTCACTTCTTTAGTGGAGATTATAAAATTTTGAACCATTTCTGTGTCTAGCTAGCTACCCCGCTTGGTCCTCGGATTTTTCTCCTTCCTGTGTGGTCAGGCTTCTTTGGACACTTGTCGTCCATCAAGCTCCTCGTCTTCGCTAGCAGATATGGACTCTATGAGGTCAAGTACCATAAGAGATGGAAGAGTATACTTTTCCTCCAACTCAGCTCATGTTTGCTCTGGCATGAACACCACTTTGGATTCCTTCCCTTTCTCCATGATCCAATCCCAACAGAAAAGATGCTCAAACTGCCAGGTGTACCATCTTTCCCATATACCAACTTTGGACAAGGGACGTGAAGACCATACCCATAACTACTATGATGATGACACCGGTTACTTGTGGCCATAATTGCCATGATAACTCAATCGGATTCCTAAATCATGTAACCATGATGCCCATGGTCCGAGCTGACATGCAACATGCTTGGCAGCGTTTTTTTTTTTAGACAGACGATGCAACAGAAAATGAGGTTGATGCGGCTTCCCTTGCATCGACAATCATTTGGGGTGGCAAAAAGGTCTACTTAAGTCGCCTATCCCTATGATCTCACCTACGTCACAATGCTTAGCCTCATGTTTTCTCCCACATGCCGAAGTACATAAGTCACATCATCCTCGCAGCCAACTCAAGCTAACCAATAGTCTCCATGAGTAATTCTCTTTCTGCCCATATTTTTATCACCCGCTGCTTCAGGCCTATATCTCGATCGTCGACCGAACCATGGCCAACACGTCTGCTAGCCTCATCCCAGTGCTCGTTGCACCTCCAAATTTGGTGGTCGACTTCCTTTACCTTTCGATGTTCTGGTGGTTTCCTACTGAGGAAACTCCCATCAGATCAATAATTATGAACCTCTTCGGAAAACCTCCCAGCTCAGAGGGAAACGTACCTTTGATAAACGCTATAAAGGGAAAATGATCAATGAGAGACCTATATACAAGTATAAACTCTCACTAGCATGTTTATATTTCCTTTAGAAAAATACCCTCGCCCTAGTATGGCTGGGGTCGATGTCTTCACTGTTTCTTCATCTCAGTACCTTCCCCATGTCTCGGGCCAAGGCCGGAAGTCACTAGTACAAGAGGAGCCTATCGCTTGCGGGTGGATACCTTTGGTCAGATACTATCCCACTTCGAAGTCCGGTATCAGTCCATTTTCATCCCTGGGAAGATAATTCTTTCCTTTGAACACCCATAAGGGTTAGCAAGGCAACCTTCATAGAGGTTTTCCTGCTTTCGGGGGGAATCTGGCGACGACAGACATGCCTAGGTGGAAACTCATAATGGTCATTTGCGGTAGGTGCATTAATATCACCAAAGGGGTGAATTCAAAAGGGTCTATCAGTGACAGCTGAGGTCCTTTCCTGCACCGTCCGCTTTAGAAAATCCCATCGCCCTACGACCTGAAGCCCCTGATCCAGACGAGCTCTGGGAAAAACATCACCTTTAACCACCAACGACTATATATATACAATCCTCATTTCCTTATCCATTAATCTTGCCCATCAGTTGTCTAACAATCTCTGTCATTGGTTTCACATGTGCCGATCTTCGTCGTCATATTTGGCCTCTATCCAATCGCTTGATTTGACGACTACCATCTGTCTGCCGTCATCCGTGCACCACGTGTCCGCGGAGCGGTGTTGGTTAAAATTATTGATATTTAATTCACCTCAATTTAATTTATCAACCGGAGAATCGTAGACTTTGAGCTGCTACACTATATGTGCAGATAAACTAACCCTAATGCTCATTCCTCGAGAAACCCTAATCTACTTGCTAACAACAATGAGACTAACCCTAAAGGACCAATGCTAGAGATCACTAAATCTGCACTATAGAAAAGAGAACTCATTTGCTAATCCTTATCTCACTGTTGAACTTGAAAACATCCAATGAGGAATTCTTAAATTACAATTCTATGATTTTTTTAAAACAAAAGAATCTGCTAGGAAATAGATACAATCTTAGGCTACAGCAATGTTTAAAACAACTAACAATCTCTACAGCAATTTAAGTTATTATGACTACAATCTATAAAAAATAATCAATCCTGCTATCAACCAAATGCATATACCTAATTGACTTTGTTTCCTAACTAAATTGCAAATCTAATGCTTCAAATTCACACAAATATAACCTGTGGCCTTTTAGCTTAAAGTAGTCAACACACAGTCTACCAAAGGATTGCTTGATTGTTTAGTGGAATTCCAATGTACTCTGTTTAAGATTTATGCATACAAATGTACATAACAAAACAAAAACACTTCAATTCTGCTCATTGATATATGTCAAAACTGTGTGATAGGCGTTCACTGATTTTGGTTTCTACTGTGCAGTCAACTATTGACTCAAGGAACCATTTATAAACAAAGACTTCTCACTCACATGCAACTTCAACTTCTGTTCAATCTTTCATCCAAAAAATACATAAACCCTAAATACTTTATGATTACAGTCTTCAAACCCTTGACTCTGTTGTAATTGATATTCAAATATTGCAAGCTTGACAGTAAAAGAATAGGTTATTTATAAACCATTTTCATGCTGCAACACAACAATCTTAATATCCAGGGTCAAAATCCTAATTCATACACCAATATTACACACTAGAGGTTAAAAGAAAAGGTTTAAATACAAGCTATTCTTAATTCATTTCTCAGTCCCGTAATCAAGATAATTTCAAAACCATGCCTGTAGCTTATTGTTATAAAATAGAAATAAAATACTTCATCCAGTCGTAAACACTCATAACATTAAATCTACTGGAAATAACACTCAATCTATTCGTGATCCTTCATAGAACTGGATCTACCATAACCCATATCAATCAATCATGCGATTATATATATACCCTAGATTTTAAATAACAACTCACCCTAAACAGAACAGAGGAAATCTTAATTCAAACTGTTAACAAGCTTCATTCATGGCTATCAACTGTAAATGCTCTTAACTAGTAACCACAATCACTCCTTCTATTGAAATCCAGTGACAAGCAAACCATTTATATTCTGAAAGGAAATGTATATTGATAAAAACGCCAATCTGTCACTGCAAACCACACACACTACTGAAGCATTACTGTTTGGTGCTGAAGGTGGGCCCTGCCCTCAACGCCTCACACATTTAACTCACAGATTTGATGAAACCACGCACTGTATCATACTCATAAAATGGAGTTTGTACAAATTCCCCTATCTAAGGTGTCCAAAGTCACTTTTATACTAAATCATGCAGATTGAAAACGCCCTGGAGACAAGGGTCGATATGAAATAACAATATTCAAAATATCTTAACCATTCTGAGCCAAAAATGGAATCTCAGATCCAAAATATACACATAGCGTTGAAGAGAATATAATAACAACCCTTGATCCAAAGATCGTGCCTGAAATAGCAGTGGAGCAATCTTCAAAAGCATCTTAAAGATGATGTGGATCCAATAAAAACGCCCTGATGGTAGATCGAATCCCCAATCTCCTCATTTGAACGCTGGCCAAACAACAAAACGAACCCTGTGTAGAAGAGAAACCCACATCATTATTAGCATAGGGTTTAATGAAACCTAAAACCCAAAACATATGCATAAAATTAAGAAAATACAACAATCAAATAATTAAAATTACTTACCATGGCTCTTAGCAGTATTGATCTTCAAAAGACACATAAAGCTGATTATTATTGGATCCATTAAGACTTTAAATACTAGAAAATAGTACATCAAATGGGCAAAATAGAGGACCAACATCTCCCCCAGACTGAAGGTCTTGCATGTCCCAATGCAAGGAAATTTCTGGTAGGCAAAATTTTAAATCTTCAAAGTGAGTTGTCAATCCTTGGACCCAACTCCAGAGACTGAAGCTGAGGTATTAAACAGAACTTGCACCTGAGGAGGAGAGGGGGCAGAATGTTGCTGTATGCTAGCTAACTGCTCAAACTGTTTGTCCTTTTTCTTTAACTGTCTTCGAAGGCTATGATTTGTCCCTTTAACTTCATCAACCAAGGTTTGCAGGGACACTATTCTAGCTTTTAAAATGGCATTTTCTTGTTTGACAACCCGATCCAACCTCACATATTCTTGCAGCTTCTTTTTCAATTTGATATTCTTTTGCCTAAAATAGTCAATCTCTTGTGCTGAAGCCTCTGAACCAGATCTGGAAAATGATGCCCTAACAGATTTTAAACTTGATTTGGAAGAGGATACCTTGACAGAATTCAAACTTGACTTTGAAGGAGATCCTTTGGTAGATTTCAGACTCGATTTGGAAGGGGATACTGGCAGCAAGGGTTCACTGACAGGATTCAATGATGCAGAACAATGAGGGGAATCAGGAGAATCAGAGTTAGCATGGGTAGAGGAACCATCTGATGATGACAACTCAACTCGAACAGGTTCTTTACCCTTAGACCCCTTTCTCCCCTCTTTAGCGGCCATGCTGCGAGTAAAACGTCTATTTGGCAAAACAACCAAATTTTCCTGCTCCTTATCCCCCCCAGACCGAGAGTTAACGCACTGCCTTTTAGGGATTGGGGACTTTTTAGCATATAATGGAGCAGTTTTCTTTGAGCTATTAACAGCGGGTTCCTGAGGGCAATCATCTTGAGGAACTGAATTGTTGGTGGAGGAAGCTTTTTCCACTAAATCAGGGATACCAGGCTCTCCTGATTCATTCCTCAAGGGTGACTGAAGATGAGGGTTAGAGAGTTCATACACAAACTGTTCCCAACCCCGACCCTGCTTCTTTAATTCAGCTAAAACGATCATTTTAATAAGCCCATGATGATAAAGACTATGGGTTGGATGCTCTAAATTCTTCCTCACCTGCGAAGCCATCTTACTCAAACTTTTCCAAAAATAAAATGGGAAGTTCAGGAGCTTACCAAACTCGAAATGAGCTAGCAGACGAAAATGACAGGCTTTGTAGGTGGAGAATCGACCTTCACAGGTGATTAGCTTGGTGATGATCATCAAGGAATTATGGAATTCTTCTCTGACCCACAGCTTGGAGAAACCCTTCTCACCCTTCACAGCCAAATATTCTGGTTTAAAAACGCAGTCATAATCTTTTCGTGGCAGCCGAAAATTCTTAAACCATCTATAACCGGTGCGTGGAAGTCCCGTGGAAACTGAAATGGACTCCTCTGTTACTGCAAACTCTAGAGCCCCCACTCTAGCGGTATGCCCGTCGAAACTCAGGGCGAATTGTAGAGAGACCGCGTCATCGTGGCCCTGTAAATTAGTTAAAAATGCATGCCATCCCGCCCGAACAAACATATCCTTGCATGCAACGAACTCAGGGATGGCTAATAGCTGCTCATACGCAGAGGGTTCATGCCGGTTGAGCATGGTGGAGCCACGAAGGTAGCGAATTAACAGGGAATTATCAAAGGATTCGGACAGGCAATTCGCAGGTAATGACAATGGTAAGAGACTGTAGGAACCCGAATGAACATGGTAGAATGGTAGGAAGTAAGGGTAATGAAGACAGCGTCGTGACAAGAAAAAAAATCATTGCAAGTGGTGGCACATACTGCCCACTTCGCAGGGGATGCTAACCATGATTTAACACGTTTTCTTAACACGTCAGAACCCAAATTATCATAGAACAAGGTTATAATTAATTTTATTAAAGGTTGCCAATAATAGAAAATGAAATATTACCAAAAGTTTTTAAAGTAATTCATAACCATCGGATTTCATATAATGGCAAAAAAAATATTAATTATAAACCTTATTACTAATTAAGGTTTAGTCAATCGTAAACCTTTCCTTACCTCTATCAACGTCCATTACCATATACATGCCAATTTCCCGAATATAACTTCCAGCACTCAATCCGGCACTTTGACAAACACAGCAGTGCTTTTAGGCTGATAACTATGTACAGCAATTTACCAATATAAAGGTAAGTACCATCATTTGGAGCAGCTGTTAGGCTATGAATAGTGATATAAAACCATGAATCTCCCAAATAGACATCACTTGGATGAGCTCATAAGCAAATAGCCTGGATTAAGAGATTCGTTGGACCCTCAATAGTTTTATGGCCTGATTTCCTTATTGCAAAGTTGCTGCTCTATATAACCACACAGGAAACTCAATCGTGCTATGAAGCCATCTTTTATTGAAAATACAAATAACAATCAAAAACTCAAATTCCAATCAATCACTCATAACTCAATAATCAGAAATGCAAGTTTCATCAATCACTCATAATTTAAACAATCAAAAATTCAAACTCAAACAATCACTCATAAATAATCAGAAATGCAAGTTTCATCAATCACTCATAATTTAAACAATCAAAAATTCAAATGCAAACAATCACTCATAACTCAATAATCAGAAATGCAAGCTTCATCAATCACTCATAGTTTAGACAATCAAAAATTCAAACGCAAACAATCAACAATTCAGACTTCATCAATCAAAAATTCAGTCCTCACCCTTGTTATCCATACAGAACTTTTCCACCAGGACATATGCCACAGGATAAGGAAAATAATCAACAGAAGCTAATGGAGTACTGGTCCATTTTGACTCAGCTTCACACAGGATAATTTGAGTAGTGGAACAAATAGTACTACATTTCTCAGCTATGTTCTAGGCATCAAAATAAACCTTTTTTAGAATCAGGTAACCCAAAATGCCAAAAACAGTTGGAGATGATTATCAACTGGCTATCATTTTTTTAATGAATTTAATAATTTTTAATTAACCAGCCTCATGGCTTCTCTTTTACCTTCACATAGGTACGTTGTTCATATAGACAAGTATAGATGAGGCTGTTAAAGAAGATATTAAAGTCAGAACCCACTGCCAGCAAGCCTGATCAGTACTCCGGTGGGGTAACTATAACATCTTAAGAAGCTTCTTCCCCAGGCAGATGCCCCATTTCCAACAGGCCTGTTCAGAACCCTGATGGGTTTGCCTGTTCATACCACAGGTCGGTACCCGCTGCCAGCAGACCTGTTCAGTATCCCGGCGGGTTAACCTCTTACACCCTTTTTCTATCAGAGGTTCTTGTCCCAATTTCATCTTAAAGATAAAATTTATGATTTGCTTCAGCATAGATGAGTGGGAGAGCTGCTCTGAAAACCATCTAGGAGTGGGATGGTACCAGAATTGGAAGAGTATTCTTTGTATATGCCTGTAAAGATTTTCCCATATGAACAACTAACCTTTGTAACTGTAGAAAGTGAAAGTCATAAAGTGGCTAAAGACAGTATATATATATGTGTTTAATCTTATAACAGCCAAGAGATAATAACCCCCAAACTGCCCGATCTTGAACACCTTTTAATCATGATGCCTATCTTAAGAATAACTTCATGCCCATAGCTGTAACTAACATCAATTCCCACTCTTTATCTAGTGTGAAACCAAATCAAATGGTCCTCGCATCCCATAGGTTCATAAGCAGAAACATTTGGGAAGCTTAAAGCATTAATGTAGGCAATGCCTGGTGGCCAAGTATTCTTATGAATAGCCAAAACAATTCCAAAAAAAAATAAAAAATCTGACACACAAATGCAGACATTCCAATAATTCATTGAAACTCAGAAATTGACCCAAATTTACACAGTCCTTAAAAATGTCTTGCAAAAATAATCAGCATGCTGAAATAGGATAGTGATACCTCCCTTAGGTTTCAAAAAACATTCTGAGTCTTGCTGAAAAGAATATCTGCACCTTTCAAAAAGAGAAAAAAAAAACAAATCCCTGTACATATGTACAAAAAACAATTCCACTGAAGATTACTGAGAGAGAGTAGGAGATGAAGAAGTCTTTTCCTCACCTACCAGTTCTAGTTCAGACTGCTAACTCATGTTATGGATGAACTCTTGCTTAGAGAGAGGTTTATGATATACTTTTAACCGATGTCCATTTACTACAAAGGCAGTTTGTTCTTCGTCTATTGTTTTTATTTTGACAGAACCATTATCAAAAACAGTCACAATTTCATATGGCCCCATCCATCTAGTGGTAAGCTTACCTTTGAAGTGTTTGAATCGTGAGTCAAATAACAGAGCCCAATCACCTTCTACAAAAGTCTTCTTCTTCAAAAATTTATCATGCCACTTAGTCCGCTGATTCTGTATCAACACAGTTTGTTGGACAGCATCTTGTCTAATTTCATCAAGTTCATTTAATTGCATCAGCCTCTGCTCCTGGGATTCATCTAAATTCAGGCTCAGTTGTGCAGCAGTACGAAAAGTTTTCACCTGAAATTCTATAGGCAGCAGGACCTGTTTACCATAAACAAGTTGATATGGGGTATACCCTGTGGTATTTCTCCACGTAGTTCTGTAAGCCCACAATGCCTCGGGTAGCCTGTCTGCCCAGTCCTTATGATGTAGCTGCACAGTCTTAGTTAAAATGGATTCTAGCACTTTATTGGTTGATTCCACCTGACCATTTGCTTGGGGATGGTAAGGAGAAGATTTATAGTGCTTAATTCCATATTGTTCTGTAAGTGCTTTCATTGATTTAGAGACAAACTGTGCTCCATTGTCAGTCACAATTTCACGAGGAATACCAAAACGAGTAAAAATCTCTTCGTAAATAAATTCTATGACTGATTTCTCAGTGGCCCTCAATAGAGCTTTTGCCTCAACCCATTTAGTTACATAATCAGTGCAAACTAAAATATACCTCTTTTTCCTTGACATTGGTGAAATTGGTCCAACAAAGTCCAATCCCCATTTTTCAAAAGGTTCAATTTGTACCTGGGCTTGTAAAGGCATTTGATCAGCAGCAGTGGGTCTCCCCATTCTTTGACAGCTGTCACAGCCCTGTACATACTTCTCAGCATCTTTAAAAAGGGTAGGCCAGTAATACCCTTGATGTAACACCTTATATGCTATCCGCTTGTCTGAAAAATGGCCCCCACAGGGTCCATCATGACAGGCTTGGAGGATGTCACACATCTCATCCTCTCTCACACACCTCCTGATAATCAGATCTGGACCGGTTCGAAAGAGATCATTACCTACCCATGAATAATTAGCACTTTGCTGTATGATTCTTCGTTTTTCATAAGATGACAAATGAGCAGGTAGTTTCCCTGTAACCAAATAGTTGGCTACATCTGCAAACCAGGGTGTTTTAATAGAAACAGCAAACAAGTGTTCGTCCGGAAATGTATCATCTACAGGAACATTATTATCAGCATGAGTCAATCTGGAGAGGAAATCTGCAACCAGATTTTCCTTCCCTGGTTTGTCAACTATGGTAATGTTAAATTCCTGTAGCAAAAGTAACCATCTAGTAATTCTGCCACTAGTGATTGGCTTATTCATTAAAAATTTAATAGCAGAATGATCGGTATGAACAAATACCTCGTAACCTGTAATATAATGCCAGAATTTATTGATGGCATGGACTACTGCTAGAAACTCTTTCTCAGTCACTGTATAGTTCAGTTCTGCAGGTGTTAAATTTTTACTAATGAAATAAATAGCATAGGAGGACTGATTCTCTTTCTGTCCGAGCACTCCCCCCAAGGCAGTGTCTGAAGCATCAGTTTGTATATGGAAGGGAAAAGACCAATTTGGCCCCCGCAGAACTGGTGTTGAAGACAATTCTGACTTTAATGTGTCAAAAGCTGTCTGACAGTGTTGATCCCAATCAAAACCACTGTCTTTGGCCAATAATTTGAACAGTGGGGCTGCTATCTTTGTAAAATTAGCAATAAACCTACGATAGTACCCTGCGTGTCCCAGAAAACTTCTGACTTCTTTTTGTGTAGTTGGTGAAGACAGACTAGTAATGATTTCAATTTTTGCTGGGTCAACCTTAATTCCTTCTGATGAAACATGGTGCCCTAAAACAATACCCTCAGTTAACATCATCTTACACTTTTCATGGCTTAAAGCAAGATTTGTCTCTTGGCACCTAATTAGAACTTTCTCCAAATTATCCAAGGCTTCCTTGAAATCATTACCGTAGACTGTAAAATCATCCATATATATTTCCACACAGTCATGGACCAAATCAGCCAAAATACCTAACACTGCCCTCTGGAAAGTGGCAGGAGCGTTACACAGTCCAAATGGAAGCACCTTGTAAGCATAAGTTCCCCATGGGCAGGTAAAAGTGGTTTTTTCTTGATCCTCTGGGGCTATTCTTATCTGGTTATATCCGCTGTATCCATCCAAAAAAGAAAAATATTTCTTTCCAGACAATGTATCTAAAACCTGGTCTATGAAAGGAAGAGGGAAGTAATCTCTGAGAGTTGCTTTATTTAATTCACGAAAATCAACACATATTCTCCACTTACCTCCCTTCTTTGGAACAATCACCAACGGAGATACCCATTTGCTATCAGAAATGGGATAGATGAAATCTGCATCCAACAATTTTTGTAATTCTTCCTTCACAATGTCTTTAAGCGCAGGATTCATTCTTCTCTGTGGCTGCCTTACTGGTCTTATATTTTCCTGCGTATAAATGTGATGCATGCATGTGTCAGGGTGAATGCCTTTCATGTCTGTATAAACCCAAGCAAATGCCCCAGACTGTGCTTTGAGTAAATCAACTACCTGATTCTGCTGGCTTTGAGACAGATTCCCATTGATAAACAAAGATCTTCCTGGACTAATCTCCATTGGTATAGTTGCAGCTTCAACCTTCTCATCTATAAATAAAACTACTGATGATGAGGTGGCTGAGGGGTAATAGTGTTCCTGAAAATCTTCTGTGAAAACATTGTCTAAGTCAGAGAAGGACTGAGGGAACTCAATACTAGTGGTGGCTGAAATAAATTGATCTAGGATATCATCCTCAGTCTGGTGTTCCATCCCCCTAGTTTGACTGATGGACAGTAAGGGTTGTCCCACATCCTCATCCCCATAAGGATTCTCTAACCATAACATGTTTTCCGATACAGGCTGGGCTGGAGGATAAATAATTAGGTTTTGTAGAGAAGTGCCATTTGATATAGTTAAAATACCTTCTCTGCATCCTATAAAGGCATTAGCAGTGGCTAACCAAGGCCTGCCTAATATAACAGGATGTTCCCCCATTGGGTGTTTGGTTTGGAGTACCAGAAAATCCACTGGATACTCCCAAGAAGCTACTGTGACAGTAATGTCATCTAAGGCCCCCACAGGTTTGACTGTGCTCCTATCAGCCAACTCCAAAATAGTAGGAGTAGATCTGAGGAGATTATGCAACTGAAGTTTCTGCATGGTGGTCATAGACATGACATTAATGGCAGCCCCCAGGTCAACTAGAGTGTTTCCTATTGGAACCTCATTGATGTAAATGGTCACCACTGGATTCCCAGGATTTGAAAATTTTGGGGGTAAGGGACAGTCCGAAATATAATTAGACAGCTGGCCTAAAACATTTATCTTGGGTGGGTCTTTCTGTTTCCGACCAGGTTTCTTTAAACAGAGTTCCCTTACCAATTTTGCATAAATAGGGACATCTCTAATAGCCTGAAGTAATGGAATTTTTATGCAAACATTTCTCAACTCACTTTCCAAATCAAACTGTGGACGCATCACAGGCTTCTCAATTAATAACCTCTCTGGGTAAGGGGGGTTGTTATTTACCTGTGGATGGGCTGCTGGTTGGAAATGAGTTCCCAGTGCTTGAGTATTTTCTGAGGCAATCTGCACTTCTTCTTCCTCTGTAATCTCTTTTTCATCACTTTCTTCTCCAGTCTCTTCATGAATAATCACTGCTGGAGGATTTTTATTCAATGTTTTCCCAGACCTTAATTGTATTTCCTGTAAAGGAGCTGAATGAATTACATAAGTTGGAGCCATTTGAATTTCAGCATTATTAAGAGGCTGGGGAGGTCGATTATTAGGATTTGGAATAGGTTGGGCTGGCAACAATGTGGGTCGAGGTGGATTTGGATTTTGATATTGTTGTGGAACTGGGGGTATAGGAGGAAGGGCAGGTGGTGTAAAGCCTGGTAGTAACTGCTGAATATTTGGTGGCATTGGACAGTAAGTAGGAGGGGTGGTTGATTGTGTTCCTCCATAGGGTTGTACTTGTGGTCCTCCATATGACTGTCCCTGCCAGCCTTGCTGCCAAGGCTGGGTCTGAGTAGGTTGAGAGGGCCAATTCTGCCACATTTGTGGACTCCATGGCTGCTGAGATTGCTGCATGGGATAATAATATGCAGGGTTCTGGAAAACAGGCTCTGGGTACATGTTTTGAGGTCTAGGCTGCCAAGGCCTTCTTGATGCTTCAGTAGGTTCCGCATTAAGCTTGTAAAAAGCTTGCAGCTCTGGTAAAGAAGGGCAATTGTCAGTTGGGTGTTGAGCAGAGCAAAGAGCACAGACTGAAATGGTATTTAGAGGGCATTCTTTCAAAGGGTGTCTTTTTCTGCATTTGGGGCAGAATATGTGTAATGCTGCTATGTCCTCCTCCTCTTGCCGTTTCTTTGTTTTCAAAGCATCAAATTGGGAGCTTAAGGTGCCAAGAATGTCGGTTTTGAAATTTTCTAACAAGTTTCCCAACTCAACTCTTGTGACCCCACTAGTTCCTGCTGTTCTAGAAATACGAGAAGGACCTTCCCTTGTGCTTTTTCCTGCCTTGGCTCTACTCCTCGAATACTTTCTGCATAGTTCAGTAATCTCCTCAAAGGATTTATGAGATACATCACCTGATGCCATCAAGTTGAGGATTTCCACATATTCATCCAGGATCCCTTTTAGAAAAAGGGTTCTGACGGCATCCTCCTGTAAGGTATTATACTTATACTTCTGTAATACAAAGCAGAATCGTTTTAGGAAGTCCTCCAGACTCTCTTCTTCATGCTGTTGCATTTTAAAGATATCATTTTGGGAGTCTCGAGGCCCACAGTAGTCTCGGTATTTTCTGAGGAAAGCACTCCTCATTTGTTCCCAAGTTCGGATGGTGGATTCCCCCAAGCTCATAAACCATCTAAGTGCAGAATCCTTAAGGGTTGCTGGAAATAGTTTTAACTTTTGAGCATCCTGCAGATAATTATAACTCCTACATAAGATGTCAAACTCAAATAGAAAGGTATCCGGATCTTCAGTACTCTTCCCATAGAAGGTAGGTAATGAAGATGCTGGGATATTTTTCATACTGACATCCCGTGTAAGATCCAGAATGGGGAAGCCAAAATTTGTTTCAGTTCGTCCCTCATGTTCTACTTCTCCTTCCATCTGGTGTTCAGTTCCCTGATCACTCATGACAAGAGGGTTCCTGAACCAGTTGACACCTAACCTATCTCTTCTTGGGGATAGAATAGAATCCCAATGGTTTGGCCTAGGCCAAGTTTGAAAATTGAAAGGTAAATCTGTAGTGGATTCTAATTGAGAAACCACCAGATTCTGGTTATGTTCCAGAAGGAAGTTCACTTTTTCTATGTTCACTGTGTCAACCAAATTAGGATCTTCTTTTAAAGGTGAAGTTTGTTGGATCTGTGGGATTTCTTCTGAATGTAACTATTCACTGAGTATAACCTCAGTTCCTACTGGTTGGGTCCCAAATTCTGCTGAATTCTGAATGTTGTTGTTTTCAGTTTCGTTGCCGGTATCCCTATCCCTAGGGTTAGTGAAGGGGGGGGTTTTGTTGTTTACAAAAAGATCAGAATGAACCTTAATGAATCTACCCTTACTATCTCTAGGTCTCATCAAAACAAATTCTGAAAATCACAAGACTTTTAATCAAACCAAATTGAAATACCTGTGCCACAGTTGGGTTTGAAGGAACCTGTTATGAAATGCGCAATTTTGCCTTACCAATCCTCCTTCTCCAATCTTCCACAACTAGTCACACCTAAAAATTGCTGTAAAATTAGATTTCTGGAATTAAACACACTTAATCTACAAACGGATAACCACACTTGTAACTGAAAATAAACACTTTTTACAGGAAATATAAACACACTTCTAATAACTCAGGCTTGTAAAAAAAACAACCATACTTACCAGAAAGGACACAACAAAAATTTGGGGTAACCCACTAAAGTGGCTGCGGCAGGCTACTACACCTTGGGAATCCCAAAGTGAATTCGTCTTTGCGTCTTAATGTTTCCCCTCCACCTTGTTGTATATTGTAAAAAGATTCTATCTACCTGAACTTCTCAATCAATCAATTCAAAAAAAAATGAGCAAAATACCAGCTTACCTTGGAGCAACTCCCCGGCAACGGCGCCAAAATGTTGGTTAAAATTATTGATATTTAATTCACCTCAATTTAATTTATCAACCGGAGAATCGTAGACTTTGAGCTGCTACACTATATGTGCAGATAAACTAACCCTAATGCTCATTCCTCGAGAAACCCTAATCTACTTGCTAACAACAATGAGACTAACCCTAAAGGACCAATGCTAGAGATCACTAAATCTGCACTATAGAAAAGAGAACTCATTTGCTAATCCTTATCTCACTGTTGAACTTGAAAACATCCAATGAGGAATTCTTAAATTACAATTCTATGATTTTTTTAAAACAAAAGAATCTGCTAGGAAATAGATACAATCTTAGGCTACAGCAATGTTTAAAACAACTAACAATCTCTACAGCAATTTAAGTTATTATGACTACAATCTATAAAAAATAATCAATCCTGCTATCAACCAAATGCATATACCTAATTGACTTTGTTTCCTAACTAAATTGCAAATCTAATGCTTCAAATTCACACAAATATAACCTGTGGCCTTTTAGCTTAAAGTAGTCAACACACAGTCTACCAAAGGATTGCTTGATTGTTTAGTGGAATTCCAATGTACTCTGTTTAAGATTTATGCATACAAATGTACATAACAAAACAAAAACACTTCAATTCTGCTCATTGATATATGTCAAAACTGTGTGATAGGCGTTCACTGATTTTGGTTTCTACTGTGCAGTCAACTATCGACTCAAGGAACCATTTATAAACAAAGACTTCTCACTCACATGCAACTTCAACTTCTGTTCAATCTTTCATCCAAAAAATAGATAAACCCTAAATACTTTATGATTACAGTCTTCAAACCCTTGACTCTGTTGTAATTGATATTCAAATATTGCAAGCTTGACAGTAAAAGAATAGGTTATTTATAAACCATTTTCATGCTGCAACACAACAATCTTAATATCCAGGGTCAAACTCCTAATTCATACACCAATATTACACACTAGAGGTTAAAAGAAAAGGTTTAAATACAAGCTATTCTTAATTCATTTCTCAGTCCCGTAATCAAGATAATTTCAAAACCATGCCTGTAGCTTATTGTTATAAAATAGAAATAAAATACTTCATCCAGTCGTAAACACTCATAACATTAAATCTACTGGAAATAACACTCAATCTATTCGTGATCCTTCATAGAACTGAATCTACCATAACCCATATCAATCAATCATGCGATTATATATATACCCTAGATTTTAAATAACAACTCACCCTAAACAGAACAGAGGAAATCTTAATTCAAACTATTAACAAGCTTCATTCATGGCTATCAACTGTAAATGCTCTTAACTAGTAATCACAATCACTCCTTCTATTGAAATCCAGTGACAAGCAAACCATTTATATTCTGAAAGGAAATGTATATTGATAAAAACGCCAATCTGTCACTGCAAACCACACACACTACTGAAGCATTACTGTTTGGTGCTGAAGGTGGGCCCTGCCCTCAACGCCTCACACATTTAACTCACAGATTTGATGAAACCACGCACTGTATCATACTCATAAAATGGAGTTTGTACAAATTCCCCTATCTAAGGTGTCCAAAGTCACTTTTATACTAAATCATGCAGATTGAAAACGCCCTGGAGACAAGGGTCGATATGAAATAACAATATTCAAAATATCTTAACCATTCTGAGCCAAAAATGGAATCTCAGATCCAAAATATACACATAGCGTTGAAGAGAAGATAATAACAACCCTTGATCCAAAGATCATGCCTGAAATAGCAGTGGAGCAATCTTCAAAAGCATCTTAAAGATGATGTGGATCCAATAAAAACGCCCTGATGGTAGATCGAATCCCCAATCTCCTCATTTGAACGCTGGCCAAACAACAAAACGAACCCTGTGTAGAAGAGAAACCCACATCATTATTAGCATAGGGTTTAATGAAACCTAAAACCCAAAACATATGCATAAAATTAAGAAAATACAACAATCAAATAATTAAAATTACTTACCATGGCTCTTAGCAGTATTGATCTTCAAAAGACACATAAAGCTGATTATTATTGGATCCATTAAGACTTTAAATACTAGAAAATAGTACATCAAATGGGCAAAATAGAGGACCAACAAGCGGTATCGCGAACACCCCAACACGGTGGTACATACCACCTCCATGCTTTTCAACGGACTCTAGCTCTGACACCTATCCGGTGGGTTTCTCCATCACTTCCACCTTTTCCTTTTCTGACATGCATCTTCTGGATGCGACGATCATCCAAGACCGTCGGTCTACTTAGGGGAAATTTCATCCATTTACTTAGTCACATTGCATTCATTACTACGGGACCCTTGGCCTTGACCATAGGCTACCACTCTGCCTTTTCCAGATCTTCCACATGGCTAAACACTTGCCTTTACATCTTGGCACCATCGCAATGTTATTAAAATGATACCTCTCACCTCTTATAGCCTTTGCGATGTTTCCTCCAGCTGCCATCTGTTCCACGGTACTATCCATCGCAACCACTCATGCCTCTATTCCTTGCGCAACTTGGTTATGCGATGATCAATGATAGCCGCAGATCTCTCTCTTGCACCCATCCGATGGTGTAGACCTTCCTGCGGTATACCTCGTATAATATTCCCTTAAACCATAGTAATATGCTCCCCTTTTTCATCCTTTTTGGTCCCTTTAGCACCTAATCATCAAAATTTTTAGGGCTATCCCTTCATTTCACCTCCATACCAACACTGCGAAAAATAGGTGCTAACAACTGGCTCCAACCGGGGATGCTATCCTCCCCGCGAGGTAGCAAAGAACCTGCAAACCAAGTGCCCAATCCATTGGGTGGCTTCCAACCCTTAAAACTGCAACTTGAAGCTGAAAACATATTGAACTTTTCTAAAAATGTTGCAAGTTGAATGCAGAAACTGCTAACTAAAATAAATGCGAATGCTTGACCTGCAATCATATTTATATACAAATGCTCCTACCCTATTGGTTGAGCGTAAAGGGAAACTCAGGTGATCTCACACTTCCAATGAAGCCAGTCAAGCAAATGGCTTCTCGACCGAAATTCGCAGTCGACCCCTCTGGCCTAAAGGAGGAATTCAACAAATGATAACTCCAACTGAAAATATTTTTCAATTATTTCCTTCTTGAATAACACGAACCCCATCTCTTTTGATGATTCCAACAATTTAGCGAAAGGATATTTAAAAGAATGAAAGATTCCTATTTCTTTAAGACCAATCATGAGAGCGTCTTCACCTGGTTCTTCCTAATTGCTCACATCGTCTAAGCTGCAACAAGGCTGCTCAAATTGCAATTCCATTAGAAACTTACCAGAATGAGTTTCAGAAAGATTCTGAATGGTATAATCCTCTCTTTTGTCCTTCGTGTTTAGTACCTGGATTAGATTTTTATGACAATACTCAGGCGAAACATCCATACCATTATGGAGATTTGTTTCTATGCATAGCTCAATAGGTGAAAAGCTCTGACTCGTAGGAGATATTGGGCACTCAATTCCATGTATATAAGTCTCATAGAACTGTAGCTATTCTTGGGTTTCAAAAGACATAACACTCCGATCTTCAAATGTATTGCAAGAAAAAGCTCCCTGTAGGAAAACCTCCATTTCTTGATATTTATTGCACACTAGGTTGTTTTTCTCATTATCAATCTCAAAAAAACTTATAAAGTTTTCCAAGCAAACCCTTCATATTTGTCATATTTAGGTGGACTGAACCCCTCTTCAAAACCATTACCAATAGGAATTTTAGTAGGCTGATCACAATTTACATAAAACACATCATGATTGCCTTCTTCTGGCACTTCGCCAGTCTGGTCATCTCCCTGTGCATCCGAGGAAAAATAGGGATGTAGAGCAACTTCTCCTTGTTCGTGCCTCTCTTCAAATCTTATTTCTTTTTCAATACTTTCATCCTTACCTTTGCTTAATAATTTTCCTGACATCCTAAGATGGTCTTCAACTTCCAAAGCATTGAGGAACATATGCTGCAAATTAGTAGACCTTCTTTCCAACAGAAGAAAAGATAAATCCGGAGGAAAGATAGGCGCATAGTGTAACTTAGCAGCATTCTCTGCGGGATGAATTTCCCTTGGCATATCATAATAGAATCTTGAAAACCTTTTGTTAAAGCTGGACATGGCCTCTCCTTCTTGTCTTTTCATGGAGTAAAAATCTGAAAGAACTAGGTCCCATGACCTTCTCTTACCCCAAAATTCCAGGAAAACATTAGAAAAACTCTGCCATGTATCTATAGACCCAGGCTGCAAATGGTTGCACCATTGTTTGACATCCCCTTGGAAATATTGGGTGAAAGTCCTCATACAAACATCATCATGCTCTACTTCAAAGAGATCAAGAAAATGTTCAAATCCTTGAAGATGTTTCTCGGCAGTAAGGCTCTCGGATTCTCCATCAAATCTAGGCAGGTATTTGTGGTATTTGGGAGGGTATTCATGGATAACCAGGGGCAGCTTCAAAGGGCCATATCTCAGCTGAGATCTGGCAGGAAATGTAGTATGTACCGGGAGAGCATCTTCAACCTCACTCTTATGGGATTTGGATGGCCAGATATGGCTCTTGTAAGGTTCAACAGAAATGATGGGATCAATGCTAGGGGTTGAAGGAGTATATACATTTGAGAGATCTAGAGAGGGATATACAAATGAGGTTTTCCCATGACCTAGAGGTCTTTGGTGGAGGGAAAGTTTCCTGATATATATACATAAAGGTAAAAGGATACTGATACAAAAGTACAAGATTTCTTTGAAGCGATTGACGTTTTGATACCTAAATCTTGATTCTTCCATGTCTAAGGAACATGCACTCGTTCTCCAGTGGAGTCACCATGATAATCTTTCAACAGCTTAATTCTGATACAAGATCACTGATCTCCCCAGTGGGGTCACCTTAATACTGAAATTTCTCTTGAGTGGAGTCGCCAGATGAATGGCACAACCTTCTCGATGTCTGACTACTGTTCACCATCAGTATTTTAGATCTGAAACCTTTGTCGTTCTTCCAGGGATGATGGGACAAATTTGCTTTCTCTGGCAATGGAACCAGTTTGTTAACAGCCAAAATGACCCCCTAGGTTGTGGGAGAGGACAAACTAGGGTAACCACTAACCAATCTTTAGACTTAAGCTACTGACCTAGCTTAGTCTGAGAGGGCTCTCTCTATAAACTCACATAATACTGGAAATCATCAAGATTGTCAATAATGAAGAAACACACCAGCATTCGTCATTCAATATATTCAATTACAACAATACAGAAGATCAATTTTTTGTGGGAAACAAAATGGTTTAAACGTAGCCTGGCTGAAACATATGAATCTTTATTTGGGCAATGGAGTCACATTCAAACAAACTCTGAAAATTCATTTACAAATGCTTCACAAATGAATTAACATAGGGGTGAGATAGCAAACAACTCATAGTCAAAGTGATTTAAATTGGTGAAACATAAGAGAAAGAAACAATCCATTGACATGAGGCATACAATGATGAATCCTATATCAATTTTAGCAGAGAAGTAATGGTGGAATACTTGGAAAAAGATAAGTAGAGCATAATTTCTATGAATTCTACTTAGCTATCACACTGCACCAAGTATGAGAGAATGTTATAGACTGGAATTAACAATGAGAGATAGACAATTCACATGGAAAAAGAAGGAACATACTACAAGACCAGTTACACAAGAATCCCTGAAAACATCTACTCAGCTCTGCAAATCTTTATTCAAAATATAGCTCAAAATGACTTGCAGAACAATACACAAAAAATTCCCATAAAGTTTTCAACAATATTTTTCAACGCTTTATCATTCTATTACATCGCATATATATAGATACTGGGAGCCCTTTTCTCAACTCACCTAAACCAAAACAGTAATATCTTATTGACACCTCATTGACCCAAAAATTTAGGAATATTACATAAGTGTCATGTTCCAAACAGATTGATTAAGACAAGGAATGAAATATCATAGATAGAGGGCCGTCTTAACCCTGGGTTTGCAAATGACCTTGCGAGTCAAAGAAATCTTCCACTTTCAATGAGCTTTCAGTCTGTGATGTGTCATCCAGAAGGATAGGTGTCACTTCTTCAGTGGAGATTACAAAATCATGAACCATTTCTGTGTCTAGCTGGCTGCCTCGCTTGGTCCCAGGATTTTTCTCCTTCCTGTGTGGTCGGGCTTCTTTGGACACTTGTCGTCCATCAAGCGCCTCATGTTCGCTAGTAGAGATGGACTCTATGAGGTCAAGTACCATAAGAGATGGAAGAGTATGCTTTTCCTCCACCTGAGCCCATGTTTTCTCTGGCATGAACACCACTTCGGATTCCTGCCCTTTCTTCATGATCCAATCCCAACAGAAAATATGCTCAAATTGCCAGGTGTACCATCTTTTCCATATACCAACTTCGGACAAGGGACGTGAAGACCATACCCATAACTGCTATGATGATGACAGCACTTACATGTGGCCATAATTTCCATGATAACTCGATCAGATCCCTAAATCAAGTAACCATGATGCCCATGGTCCGAGCTGACATGCAACATGCTTGGCAAAGTTTTTTTGTTTTAGATAGATGGCATAGCAAAAAATGAGTCTGATGCAGCTTCCCTTGCATCGACAATCATTTGGGGTGGCAGAAAGGTGTCCTTAAGTCGCCTATCCCTATGATCTCACCTATGTCACAATACTTAGCCTCACATTTTCTCCCACATGCCGAAGGACATGAGTCACATCATCCTCGCGGCCAACTCAGGCTACCAAATAGTCTCCATGAGTAATTCTCTTTCTTCCCATATTTTTATCACTCGCTGCTTCAGGCCTATATCTCGATTGTCGATCGAACCACGGCTAACACGTCTGCTAGCCTCATCCCAGTGCTCGTTGTGCCTCCAAATTTGGCGGTCGACTTCCTTTACCTTTCGAGGTTTTGGTGGTTTCCTACTAAGGAAACTCCCATCTGATCAATAACGACGAGCCTCTTCGGAAAACCTCCCAGCTTAGAGGGAAACATACCTCTGACAGATGCTATAAAGGGAAAATGATCAACGAGAGACCTATATACAAGTATAATATCTCACTAGCATGTTTATATTTCCTTCAAAACAATACCCTCGCCCTGGTATGGCTGGGGTCAATGTCTTCACTGTTTCTTCGTCTCAGTCCCTGCCCCCTGTCTCGGGCCGAGGCCTGAAGTCACTAGTACAGGAGGAGCCTATCGCTTGCGGGTGGATACCTTTGGTCAAATACTATCCCTCATCGATGTTTGGTATCAGTCCATTTTCATCCCTGGGTAGATAATTCTTTCCTTTGAACACCCATAAGGGTTAGCAAGGCAACCTTCACAAAGGTTTGCCTACTTTCGGGGGGAATCTAGCGACACAAGGCGACGACCGATGTGCCTGGGGGAAAACTCAGAATGGTCATTTTCGATAGGCGCGCTGATATCACCAAAGGGGTGAACTCAATAGGGTCTATCAGTGACAACTGAGGTCCTTTCCTGCACCGGCCGCTTCAGAAAATCTCGTCGCCCTGTGACCTGAAACCCTTGATCCAGACAGGCTCTAGGAAAAATGTCACCTTTAACTACTAACGACTATATATATACAAGCCTCATTTCCTTATCTATTAATCTTTCCAGTCAGTTGTCTAACGATCTCTGCCGTTGGTTTGACACGTGTTGATATCCATCATCAGATTTGGCCTCTATCTAACTGCTTGCTTTGACAACTACCATCTGTCTGCCGTCGTCCGTGCACCACGTGTCTGCGGAGCGGTATTTTGAACACCCCAACGCGGTGGTACATACCACCTCCATGCTTCGCAATGGACTCTGGCTCTAACACCTGTCCGGTGGTTTTCTCCATTGCTTCCACCTTTTCCTTTTCTGGCATGCATCTTCTGGATGCGACGATCATCCAGGACCATCGATCTACTTAGGGGCAATCTCATCCATTTACTTAGTCACATTGCATTCATTACTGCAGGACCCTTGGCCTTGACCATAGGCTACCACTCTACCTTTTACGGACCGTCCATGTGGCCAAACACTTTCCTTTACATCTTGGCACCATTGCAATGCTATTAAAATGATACCTCTCACCTCCTATAGCCTTTGCAATGTTTCCTCCGGCTGCCATCTGTCCGACGGTACTACCCATCGCAACCACTCATGCCTCTATTCCTTGCGCAACTTGGTTTTGCGATGATCAATGATAGCCACAGATCTCTCTCTTGCGCACATCCGATGGTGTGGACCTTCCTGCAGTATACCTCGTGCAATATTCCCTTAAACCATAGTAATATGCTCCCCTTTTTCATACTTTTTGGTCCCTTTAGCACCTAATTATCAAAATTTTTAGGGCTATCCCTTCATTTCACCTCCATACCAACGCTGTGAAAAATAGGTGCTAATAATGCCCATAAGGGATGAATCCTTGATGAGGCCAACCCCCACACTCTCATAAGGATGCAAATATTGTCCAAGTAATGGAACATTATCACCCAAACGAGTAGCGACGTCAGGTGTACAGAAATCTAGTTGGTCGACAGTAATAATCCGTCCTTGATGGGGGAATTGTACTATGTGGAAGATAGATGATGTGACCGCAGTCATGGCGTAAAACCAATTATTACCAAGAAGAATATTATAATCTAACGGGGCAGTGACCACTTCCACGTTGATGGTTGCAGTCTTGTCCCCCAACTTGACTGCTAAGGCTTGTAACAGCCCATGAGGTTGAAAGCCATGTCCATCGAATGCTTTCAAGGTGGTGGGAGAACGGTTCAAATTGGGAGATCCAATGGCTCTCCAACACAAAATAGACATGATTGAGGTAGAGGCCTCTTCATCCAAGACAGTACGATGGATTGTCTTCCCAGCAATGTTTGTGGCAACTTGAAATTCCAACTGATGGGAAAGCCTCGGTTTAAAGTATTCCAGCTAGAACATGATGGTATTATTAGAATTTGGATCAACCATGCCGATGGCAGTGAGCAGAGTCTTGTGCTGGCTAGGACATTTCTGCAAGACTTCAAGCGTCGACATAGTAGAAGGAAATTGTGCCAGGTCCTCTACAATATTGTAGTTCTGAGCGTCCTGAGCATTGGGATTGAAAAAAAAAATTTGAATCATGCTCTTTGGTGGACACAACACTGACTCTAAAGAGGGCTTCCCAATAGTTAAAGAAGCATGTGGTATGGTGACGTCGGGAATCAAAGTGGAAGCTTTTTCAGTATTACTTCCAATAGGTTCCTTCTGAGGGACTGAGTCATAGGAACGAGAACGTGTGTTCAAGTTGATGGTCTCACTATGCATCATGAGAACATGTGCGGTGGAGGATGCTTATCCTTGGGAAGGAGAGGTGTGTGTGATTAGTTGTTGGTTCTGAGTAGGGAAGGGATCATTGAGAACTGCAAGAGTAGAGTTTCCTTTGAGAAACTCCTGAAATTCATCTCGGTGGGGACATTCCTTGGAGAAATGGTCTCCATCGCATAGTAAACAAGGACAATTCAATTTCCTCTTTTGTTTGGTGTCTTCGGGAGTGGGCTTGGTCTCCTGCTGATTAGAATATTTATTAGGTTTCCCTTTGTTTTTCTTCTTACCATCGGAATTCTGAGATGAAGCTGATTGCACAGAATTCACCTCTTCGGTGGAGGTAGGAGTGGTGGACTTGGTAGCATTGTTTCTAGCCTGTGGTGGTGATGGGGAAGAACCTTGGCGGTTCGAGGAGCCACCATTTTGAGTAGAAGGATGGGAGGTAAGGGGTCCAATGATCCCATCGGCTCGTGGTCCCTTTGGTGGTTTCGCGGGGTCATACGTAGGGCGAGGTGCATTAGGAACAATTTCATACAATGTGCCGGATTGAGCATAGACCAAGTCTAAGTAATGGGCATGGGCAATAGCCTATTCCTTAGTGACGGCCCCTCCCATAGCTATGTCTCGAGCTACGACAGGTAAAAGGGACTTTGTGAACCAATCAACTAAGAGTTGGTCTAGAATATGAGCTCTAATAAGACGTTGTCTTCACCGCCATTCATGAATATGATTTGAAATATGACTGGCAGTGTTTGGGCAAAGGGAGGTCAATAAGTTCGTACCAGTCTCATATCGAATGGGAAACTGGAAGTGGGTCAAGAATGACATAGCAAGAGATCGGAAATCTGGAAAATAATTGGGTGGTAGTTCAATATACCACTTGGCAACAGAGCCAATGAGAGTCTGTTGAAATAACCTAAGATGGATTGAGTCGTCGATCAAGGAATTGGATGAACACCATAAATGGTATGTCATCACATGGTTTTTAGGATCCTCACCAGGCTTGCCATCAAATTTGGGGATATTTGATGGTAACTTAACTGGAATGGGTGTCTATTTATGCCCATGGAAAATGGGATCATTCATCAGATGAGACAAATCGGGAAGGTCCAACGTAGCCAAAAAGGGCAGCTGTTGGTTCGATTGCACGTACTGATAGTACTGATAGGGCATGTATGGACCTGTAGAACCTTGAATCGACTAGTTGTAGGTTGTTCCCGGAGGAAACTGACCATAAGGGGGTATGTTTCCTGGACCATAGGTAGGTCTGCCACCATAATAGGGTGGTCCATTACCATAATAAGGTGGGTCGTTACCATAAGGTGGGGGGCCGCCTCCACTGCTAGGAGGGGGTGGGAAACCTCCAAATGGTGGGGGTCTGCCACTACCACCGGGATAAGATGGACCTTCTCTGCCTCCATCGGGAGGAGGTGGTGGTCCATCGTTGCCACCGGGATAGGGTGGACCTCCACCGCCTCCACTAGGAGAAGGTGGTGGTCCACCGCCGCCACCGGAAGGGTAAGGGCCTCCTCTACCACATCCACCAGGGTAGGGTGGTCCTCCACTACCACTGTCACATACCCCCCCATCCATCCAAGGCATGGAAGGGAACATGATGCCAAATTCCGGGCTTTTACATGATCTTAGCCCAATTCATTAGATTCACAGCAATAAAATCAATGTGTGTAGATGTAAATTCAACAAACATGCACAATGGAAATAAAACATCATCCACACATATTACTCATGCACACAGCATATCAACACTCATTAAATTAATACAGTGTAGAAGTAAATACACATAAGAATATACTCATCTTCATTGTGCAATTGTCCCCAAACAACTAGTTATGTCACTGCAACATTCCACCTAGCCATAGGTCTCTGCCCAACCTGTATTCTTTCAGCACTCAGAGACCACCCCCGAGATGGGCATGATTTCTACAAGGAAAGGGGAACAACAGACTCGCACATAGCCAAGGATTCACCAAAATTAGCCAAACCAATCCACAATTGGGTTTATCAGGATGTTAAGGAAATGGAAAGGAAGAATTGCTAATCTAGTGGCTCACCCACAGAGCCATGGATACCTCTACCAGATCTATCTAGCTCGGTACCCACGTTACCTACACACCTAACACAAGGAAGTATTCCCTTCACTGCTATAGTCCCTCAAGCCATACCTTCCAATCTAATATTGTTCAAGGTGTGCATAGAAGAGTAGCCATCCCCTTTGGATCTTTTGGGAGGTTTCCTTCCTCACTAGGTTTATCAAGCCAAATATGGTCCACTTCCACTCCTGATTCCTTGCTCAGAGGTTCAAACCCCAAATAAGAATGCACATAACAGCAAAATCACTAGTGCTGGCATGAAGAAGAATGTGGGAAACCAAAAACGAAGTGAGGAAAGAGTAATCCACCCTGGGAAGGCAAATTCGTTTTTAGAAAACGTTTAGGGACATCCTAGGAGCAAAAACAACCTCCATAACACCTCCAAATCGTGGTTCTTCTCTCCCAGTCACTATGCTAACCAAAAACGAGTTCCCAGCCATGAAATAAATGCAGAAAAATGATGAAAATGTGAAGGGAAAACCCCAGCTAGCTTAGATTGTGTGAGAGAGCAAAGGCCATGGGTGAAGAATGGCTCTAGGCACCATTTCATGGGTGTTTTCTTGCCCAAGGAGACAAAATACGATTTCCCAGGTTGATGGCTTGCCCATACATGAAATTGGCTGCCATACCTTTTCATTCCTAAGGCATTAACTACCTCAACCAACTCTTGGAAGAATTAAATGATTGGGTGCATAAGTCAAAAAGGGTAGTTGAGGGTTTATGGGTTCCTTCATTGACACTTGGCTTGACTTGATTGGCTCAAGGGCTTGAATGTTTTCCCTCCCAATTCCTTGTAAAATCATGCCCCCATCTCTTTGTTGCATTGCATAGCTAGTTGTAGGTATTTTATTAAAATGTATATTTACATGATGTTTGAATTCCAATGTGCCTGGCTAGCACGCAAAACTTATGCATCAATAAATCGATGGCGGGGCCTTGGCCTTGATCTCCTCACCATGATTTTATAACAATATTACATCATTTACATTTTAATGCAATAGGGTCAAGGTGGGGATGTGACAACCACCACTAGGATGTGATGGTCCTCCACCACCACCACCAGGATGGGATGGTCTTCCACCATAAGGTGGGGGTCCTCCACCACCGGGGGGGTGGCCATTTGCCTCCACTCTAAGGGGGAGGGCCTCCACCTCCACCACTAGGGGGTGGGCTGTAGTTTCTAGAATGAGGTGTTCCTCTGCTAGAAGGTAGAGGTCTGCCTCCTCTGGAATTGTGTGTGGGCCTGCCATCTCTGACGGAAGGTGGGGGTGGACCAAACGGGGGTGGTGGAACTTGAGGGACTATAGGTGGGGGTCCATGTTGTAAAACATTTTGCTTCCCCCATAAATTGTATGGATTTTCGGGATACGGTATCCCATAGAGTGCATTTCCGGGATTGAGTTGTCTCAACACAGGGTTAAGAAAGCATGGATACGCTTGAATCCATGGTGGTTGAATTACATTGGATGGTCCCTCAACATGGGATAATCCTATGGTGGAAGGTCCGGCATGTAAGGAATTTCCAATGGAAGGACTGATGGGAACTCCTCCTCCAGTATTATGGTTGGGAGGCAAGAGTTCCCCACCAGCAACCACTTGCTGACCACTAATTAAAGGTTAACCCAATGTGAGCTATTGATTATCTACTATAAGGTTAAAATTACCCACAAGGAAGGTAGGGGGTAAAGAGTATCCTCCCCATGAGTTTTGGGGTGGGGGAGGAATGGGTAATGTAACCATGGTAGTAACATGTGTGTTGGACTATTGTCCTTCAACAGGTTGAGTCATTGAGATATAGAACTGGTCTCTTGTTTAAGGGGTGTATGTATAGGAGGTGAGGGTTGACCAGGTTCAGAAGTGGTCACGTGTTGGGTGAATGATTCCAATGATTCAAAAGATAAATAACGACTTGGGAGTGGTTGATAAGGAGGTAACGTCAGGTCTTAAGCCCTTCGTAAAAGACTTTGTCTTCGGAACCCCTCGTCCATCACACGTAATCGAGTCAATTGTTCACGATAAGGTGCCATAGGGTTGTCAGGAGTAGCCCAACTAGGTGGGGATGCAACGAAAACATGAGCCACTGGGTAGCCTAGAGATGATGTCCAATAAGCTGCAGCTGGACCAACAGCTGTTGTAGGGTCATCCTGGGGTGGATTTAACAATTCCACCGATCCAAGATCTCCTAGTAAAACAAAAGGTAAGTCTTATGAAGTGGAAGTTTGCGCCTCTTCACCCTGTGGGGGGTTGGAGGTAGGTGAATTTGGAGGGAACATATGTTCTCCAATATTCAAAGTAGGATTTTCTACTTCAGGTGACATGATCGTCGCTTGTGGGTCCATTCTTACCTTTGAAATTACCTCCTAGTTAAGGGGATATTTAGGCGGTAAATTCAGAATCCTACGGGACCTTCTCCAAGGAAATTCAGCTAGATTGACTGCAATAGAGTTTCTCCTAGGGTAATCTAAAAGGAAAACCAGTCTAGAAAAATCCTACACAAACTAAGGCCACAAGCAAACTTATGTGATGGGAGTGGATTCAAAAGTATGGAACCTCACGGGATTGTCAAGGCTTCGCAACTCGCGATATACCCCAGGGTCCAACAGTTATACTTGGCCCAATTTTTCATAGCACTAACCAGGGAGGATTAGGATTGTACCCCTGACCATATAACCCGACTACCTGATAGTACGTGCGTAGTAGCTCCCTGATTGTTGTTCTCGGTGTATTTCTCTACCAAGACAGCCAAATGGATAGCTCAGTTGGTCTCAGGAATCCTAATGGTGTCTCCCAATATATGCAAGGTAAGAGGGAGCTCAATTATGTAGTGGTGTTGTCTAATGCACAACCGTATGGCGTAAGACCTTCCTATATACTACCAAGTATGTGAAACACCTTTCGATATATGCCAAGTATGTGAAGTACTTGGTGGGTAGGTGAAAGAGCTTCGATATACCTGGTTGGTACATGAAAGAGCTTCGATATACCGGTTGGTACATGGAAGACTACAATACCCCTGGAATACAGTGCTGAAAAATAATGACAGCTATCACGTTTTATGACGCCGGAACACATCTCTAACTTAGCACACAAGTTACTAAGACTTTTACCCTAGTTCTACCATTAATTTTATCTGGACGGTTAGGTGAATGCATGAAGTGAGTACATAAATGTAAACATAATGCAAGCCCTAACTACATGCAAAAAATGTATGGGAGGGAGAAATCTCTTTCCAAGTGGTTTTACCAAAGCAACAAAATGCAACACAATCCCAAATCGATCAAATTTGATAACAAAAATACTATTTTTTGTTTTTGCAAGCAAAACACAAAAAATCAACAAGCATCACAACCAAATCCAAGGATTTTCTTGTCTTTTCGAATAAAAAACTAAGAGATGAAAAGAGAGAAATTTCCTATCTAGAGCACTCTAACTTTTCAAATTTCGCTATTATGGCTTAAAATCATAAAAAATAAATAATGCATATAATTCTTCAAACATGGAATCACTTTTGTAAAAACTTGATCTCACTCAAATTTTTCAAGAAATGAATGATTCATAATTTTTGAAAAGTACAAATGATTAATTTTTCTCTCAAACTTTCTCAAAAGACTAATGAATGATGAGTTCCAATGCATGAACCAATTTCTACCACAATTTCCAAATGCACGTGAAAACGATAAAAATGATGCACTTTTAATTTTTCAATGATATGCCAAGATTACAACTTGATAACAATGATATTTTTAAGCATGAAAAATTGAAAAGAAAGTTGATTTGCAACACTCTAAACACTCAGGAGATTCTCAAGTGAATGACAAGCACTCATATGGACTGAAAACACTCAAAGCACTTAAAACACTCAATCAAACAACTGAATGCAATCAAAGTCAAACGACATGTGTAAAGAAGGTATAGGGATCTAAGCCAATGGAAGGATTAGATTGGGTGAGGAGAGTAGGGAATGAAAGGCCAAATAGATGAAGGTGGGGGATACTGTTTGATAGACAATCCATTCGAACGGACGCAAGCCAGATCTCCCTAGCTCAATGTGAGTCTAGAACAAATAGTACAGACTATAAACCACTTTCCTAGATCTAGTTAAGGATCAAGTTATCTGATGCCTTACCTTAAGTTTGCAGTCCCTTTTCCTGGATATTGTTCCACACCTTGCGGTCGTCAGATCTAAGCTGCAAGACTTGTCAAGATGCACAAAACAAGACAAATAAGTAAAAGTATCCAAACGATAACAAATCTAAGTAAACAGTTAAGCAGGTGAACTACACAATATCATCAATCACAACAATATTGGTGGAAAGCATTTATATTACTATAAATATAGGGAAAGTACATAGAAAATAATGATTACAATTGAGGCTTAACGTGGAAATCCTTATCCATCCAAGCCAATGCCATATCCTCCCAAGGAAGTGTGAGTCTCTCAATGGATGAGTAGATATCTCTCCAAGATGATTTCACCAGCATGTAGACACTATAGACTTCCTCCCTTTGGAATGGGAAGGAGCTTCATTTATATAGGACTAAGTGGATAGGTTCTGGATAGGATAGGTTGAGATATGGTAGGAGAGAGATAGGCGATCCTTCCAAGAGTTTAGGAACCGAGTGACAGCTCTCCCAAAAGGTTAGGGATAGGGATCCATGTTAGCTAACTTTGAGAATGGGCTCGAAGGATCTATTTTTGTCTATTAACTGACATCATCGCACACTGCAAGAAAGCAAGATGTGACGTCGTAGGTTGCATGAGTGCAGCCTACGACGACCTCTCAAAACCTACTGTAAATGGGTTATACTCTTCCAGGCCATTAAATTAGTCAAAGAAAATTTAGGGACGTATACACTGAATCTCATGATCGTAGGATTTTAGGTGTAACAAAAGGCCCTCCAAAGCATGAAGCTGTTGAAAATTGGACAGGTGAAATGATTTGATAGAAGGAATGGCAATGGCTTGTCAGATGAAGGATGCTGCTGCAATACAACTGACTCTGAGTACACAGTCTCATATGATGTACAATCATGGCTGCCAACCAATACAATGCAGATTCATGGTAGTAATGAGCGACTAAACACAATCATGGCTACTAGACACAAGCATAGATCCATGATGAGATGATAACACGGCCATGACCAATACAAATGTGGATCTGTGCAATATGACTCAATACAAACTCCATCACAACTTGGGTAAAACATAACTATCCAGGGTCTTCAAGTTGAACCCACAATGATACAAATCTATCCATGTGATTACAAATGTCTTGATGTCGAACATGGTAGAAACCACTTGAATACTGGTCATTGATGTATACCGTTAACAAGCGCAAGGGAAATCACCATTGATATCAATGATTCCCAAGGTATCACAATACATATCATCAAGTGTGAATAAATAAGTTGAATTCGAACGCGAGATGAAATATTTTAATCAAGAGTCAATGATATAAACTCATGTCAAAAGTGAGGTAACCTTCCATTGGGGCATGCAGGGCCAAGTTACTTGGTTGGTTTCTAGATTCAATCCTCAGATGAAGTGTTGAAGTCGAAAAGGATTAATTCGTCAAAGGAGGGCCATGATGAATCCCCCATCATCGATATCAAACATTACAAAGGATGTGTAGAGCAGATTGGATGGTATAGTGACATGCAAGACTGACTTAGAGTAGACCAACATGATGGAAGGTGTACTGACTACAGATAATGAGTAGTGAGAGCATTCTTGAACATGGGCATGGCATGCCTTGGCAGTATTGACTTGACGAGTTATGATACCAACTCCTAATGCAACTGGTGGTGGAATCATTCTTTGAATGAATCAAAGAAGTAACAAGACTCAGGAAATAGGTAAAACTCGAGGACAAATAGATGATCCAAGTGTAGTATGCAAATGTAAATGAGTGCCATGTTCAAGAAATGACTAGGTATTCCCACTGATAAGGGTGTAACATAAAAGCTTTCCTTTTTCCCCATCATGAACGATGTGTGCCTCATGTGTTTTTTATGAGCTTGATGAGGATAATAGATGCTCGGTATAGCTCATCTCATAGATGAGTCCAATCCCAAATATTTTTTGAACTTGGGATAGGAGGGGTTCGTCTCATGATGGGTCCTTCAATGTAAAAGTTTAACGAGTCCATAGAAGGTAAACTCGGTCATCATTTCATGTTTAGAGAGTCTGAAAAGAACTAAAGAAGACTTCAACGGTCCTTTTTCGTAAAGTTAGCCTTATTTCCCGACAAAGGGTAAAACAATGCTGGAGAGGATTCTTCCAGTCATGACTGGACGGAGTATACCTTTTTTGTAAGTAGTTCCCCTAGTCCAAAAAAGGGGTAAACCATTACCAGGAAGATCATCATTCAAATCCTTTTACAAGCGTGAACGAATCAATTTCACCTGGACATCTTTTCCTATTTTAGGAGTCTGAAAAGAGCTTAAAAAGGACTCCATGAACAACTTTGTCATGGTTGATAATTGAGTACGACAAAGGAAAAAGTAAACTCGGCACAGTTCATTTTCCGTAAATAGTCTAGAGAGGCCGAATAAAGTGATAAACCTATACTCGGTAGACACACTTTTTTACTCAAATTTTTAACAAGCACGATAATGGTATCAAAAGCACTCGAAATATTTTTCATATTTGAACCAGAGCATGAAAAAGTAAAAACTAAGCTCAAACCACTTTTCATGTTTTAACCAAAGCACGAAAAAGTGAAAAGTAAGTTCAAATAGTATCTTACTATTTTTAACGAGCTTGAAGATAGGTTGGAATAATGCTCATGATGTCTACTGCATTTTTTAAATGAGCTTGTAACAGAACATGAACTATGCTCGGGATTATGCCCATTGGTGGGTTTCTTCCCAACATGATGGCTAGAGGTTGGAAAGTTTGCCCCCAGCACAAGAAACTGACGGCTTACTTCTAGTATGATTTCTAGAGTTACTGTTTCATTTTTTAGCGAGCTTGATATAGGAAAAGCTTGGGCTTATTTTCATGGTTTAATGAGCTTGAAAACCAGAAAGGAAAGTATGCTTGAAAAATGTTCCCATTGGTGGACTCTTCCCATCACAATATCCAAAGGCTGGTACATTCCCCCAACATGATTGCTGGAAGTAAGTGACTTAGCTCCAATGTGATGTGGAGAGGCGATCGAGTTGACTTCAACGTAACTTCCAGAGGTTGAAGACATGCCCCCAAGGTTCATTTCATTCACCTAAGGCATAAGCTGGTGAAAAGAAGGTTCAGGTACTAAGTCTATGAGGAGACTCGACTCGAAGGGAAAGGATATGTTTCATTTTTTAACGAGCTTGACACAGGAATAGAACTCTCCTCAAAAGACCCATTTCATTTTTTTAAAGAGCTTGACACAGAAAGAGAACTATGCTCATGAAGCTGGTCTCATTTTTATGCAAGCTTGAAACCATAGGTAAACTATGTTTAAGGGGTCTATTCCATTTTTTAACGAGCTTGGAATCAACGACTAATCTATGCTCATGGGAACCTGTTTCATTTTTTAACGAGCTTGACACAGAAAGGGAACTATGCTCACCACTAGCACCTATCCATAGGTTGGTAGTGTGCCCCCCAGCATGATGTCTAGAGGCTGGAGATACACCCCTCGTGCTTAAGGGGAAGAAACCACTAATACATGTGGAATGTTCAAGGAAGTTTGTTGAGCGGTAGTCATGCGATGATTGGGTGTCATGAAGGAAAGCTGATCAATGGTCGCAATCCTCCCATCATAGGGAAAATACATCACTCGAAAGAGTGTGGACATGACAGCTTTCATAGCATAGACATAATCACATCCAAGGAGTATATTGAAATCTAAAGGACCTTGGACAACCATGACATCAACAAAAACAATTTCACCTCTCAACGTTACAAGTAAATGAGGGAGAATCCCTAAAGGTCCAGTAGGCCTTCTATTAAAATCCAAAATATAGCCAGTAACAGGCACAAGCTGAGAAGATCCTATAGATTTCCAAGCAGTTGAGGATAAAATACTAACAAAAGCTCCCTAATCAACTATAGTGCAAACGATTTCCTTATCGGCAACACCTATAGATATTTGGAAAGGAAAATCTGAGGGGAGATGAGGTTCTGCTAGATTATTCCAATCAAATGAAATAACCTCAGTACTTGGAGGGGGTCCCATGGAAACGAACTCTTGGAACCCATAATCGGAACTGACTAGAAAAACATCAGTGGTTATTAATCCACTCTCATCGGGGAGAGTGGGATGAGATGAAGACTTTGTCAAGGTGACAGTTGCAGTCTGAACGCTCCCTAATAGAAGAGCCGGATCAAGTGGAGATGATAGTGACTCGATCACTTCACTCTTGGAAGGAAGAGTGGGATCAATTACAGATAAAATTGAATTGATCACTTGGTCAACCAGCGGGGGGTCAAGGGACAACTTACTATCACTAGTTGGAAGCACCTGTTGAGGACTAGTAATATCTTCCAACCACCATGAAGCTTCATCCATGTTTGGACAAAGGAAAGTATGGTGCATACCCTTGCATATCAAACAAGGATACAGGACTTTACTCTTCCGACCCTTCACCAACGGGTCAATGGTTGAGGGAGTGTCATCAACATGATGGTCATAGGTTGATGATACAAGCGGTTTGGGGTTTTTAGAACACACTTCTAACACACAAGAAAGACCGAGACAATCCTTGAGAAGGTGATCACCCTTATAAATTTTGCAAGGGAATTGGGATTAAGAGTTGTTCTCATAGAATGAGTGCCATCAAAGGAAGATGGTTGATGCTCGATCTCTTTCTTATCCTTCTTCTTTTTTATCTTCCTTTTCTTCTTCCTCTTCTTCTTCTCCACCTTCTTACTAATATCAGAGTTTTAGAAGGAGAAGAGGAAGAGACGGATGCCGATTCAACTTTCAACAAAGAAGGAGAAGGGTCACCATGAGATTAATGCTCATGTGGTGAAGGACCTAGGTTTGACACGATTGGCACACTTGGTGTAACCAGATTGGAGAATAACCATATTGGTAATCCTATCATCAATCCAGGAAGACTCAACGCAGCCATAAAGGGAGGACCAACAATTCCACAAGGGGGAATAACAAATGGCATACCCTGGAAAGGGGCCTCTTAGTTTGTAGTCCCAGAAGAATATTCCATATCTTAACTTCCTAAGAGTCTCTAAAGTACCACACAAATCAAACACTACTCAAGTCTAAAAGCCACAAGAAAATTGTGTGAATAGGAGTGGATTCAAAGTTTGGAACCTCACGGGGTTGTCAAGGCTTTGAAAATCGTTATATACTGCAGGGTCCAACAATAAAACGCGACAAGGAGGATTGGGACCATACCCTTACTTGAATACTCGACTACCTGGATGGTACATGCATAGTAATCTCCCCAAGTGTTGTTCTCGATGTACTTCTCTGCCAATGTTCGGATATCCACATCATCATTGTTAGGGTTTTGCATGTAATTAGGGTTTGCATGCATCCTAGTCACCAGGTTGATGCCTCCAGCACCTTATCCACTTCTTTCTAGCACCCGGGAGCTTCTTACCTCATATTTTTATCCCTTCTAGTCATGAAGGCGCCCACATCTCACCTACTGCCAAAGAAGGGTGCACTTCCTCACCTACCCACTCAGTTTACACTCAGTTAGCTCCGATTCTCCTTGATTTGAGGCTAGTTTCACTCCTGTTGATGTATATGTAACTTCGGAATGTATTTCATCTGTGTATTATATATATATTTATTGTACCCTTATAAGAGATGTGTTATTCCTCTATAAGGAAGTGTCGTCATGTGGATTGACAAGTGTCGCAAGTGTGTGTACTTGCCGATGGGTTATTAGACCACCTTATGGGGTCAGCCCTAATTAATATATAATATAATGTGGATGTATCTAAGTAGACAAGTCGGCCCAGTAGGTCACTGGGCAAAAAGGTGAGTATAAATAGAGATAGGAGATCTCTATTTTACTTACTCGGAAAAGTAACTATCTCTCTCTCTGAAAAGTGGCGCACTAGTGAGGAGGAGGAGGATCATCTGCTAGGAGACTATCTCAGTGTTATTTGGTTGTATTTTGGTTGAGCCATTGCTCTCTCTATCTCTGAGGAAGTTGTGGGGTTTTTCACCTTAGGGTTTTCCCCACGGAAACTCTGTGTCTCTTGTCTCTATGCTTTTGATTCTTGTGATGCTTGTGATGCTTGTCATATTATGATTGTCATGCATTGATATACTGTAGATGTTACTCTCTCAGCAAAGATCCTATAGTATTGTGATTTAATACTAAAAATTTAACATGGTATCAGAGCTTAACTAAGAAGAAGACATTTTGCAGTGACGGAAGCTTGTATTCCTTGTTTATTGGGTTTCTCTCCACAGATTTTTGAAATTCAGTATAGTAGATTGGATCTACTCATGAAGGCGCATCTATCTGTCCAATCAGAATTCAGTTCCGAGCATTTTCAGATTTGGCCCTAAAAATTAGGGTTTCCACAAAAATAGGAATTTCTGGAAACTGAAGGCACAGCTGGAAGCTCCTTGCAAAAATCGAAGGTTAGAGCTTTGGATCGAGATTTTTGGCTGAGTAGATCTCCGGGAAACTCAAACCCTAATTCAGGGCTCTCCCTAGTGAACCCAGGAGGACAAAAAGGCAATTTTGAAGGACAAGACTTTGTTGATCTCAAATTTTGAATGTACTAGGCTGATCAGCTCTCCAAGGCGCATCTTTTTATCCTTCCGGAATTTTGAAATTCACATTTTGAATTTTTAGGGTTTCTCTGACAAACCCTAATCCGGGACCAAATCCAGTTTTCAGCACTTTAAGTGGTAAGTCCTAAATCTTTTCTATTTCCATTTGAAGTACTCTTAAAGATGTCTCTCCACACCAAGCTTGAGGATAAGCTTGAAGGGGATGATAACTTCCGAGCCTGGAAGTATAGGATTGGGCTAATCCTAGAAGAGAATGAGTTGGACTCATATGTGAAAGAAGACATCCCTATCCCAGAGGATGAAGAGGCCAAGGCATTGCACAAGAAGAACTTGGTCAAGGCAAAGAGAATCATTGCTGATTCTATCAAAGACCATCTCATACCCCATGTGTCTTCTCTCAAGACACCCAAGGAGATGTTTGAATCCTTGACCAAGCTATTTGAAGGAAAGAACATAAATCGGAAGATGACCCTGCGGAACCAATTGAAAGCAGTAAAGTTTCAGAATGGAGAAACCATTCAATCTTATTTTTCAAGGGTCTCTCAGATCAAGGAACAACTAGAAGCAGTGGATGAAATGGTGGAGAATGGTGAAGTGGTGATAACCACTCTAAATGGCCTACCCAGGTCATGGGATTCTTTTATTCAAGGAATTTGTGCAAGAAAGAAGTTGATCTCCTTCAACAGACTGAGGGAAGAATGCTCTCAAGATGAAGCTAGGCTTATAGCTCATGAGGAAAAGATGGGAGGAGAAGATCAAGCTCTTGCAGCTCACACCAAAATAAGCAAAACCAAGAAGGATCACTCTCACCACAAAATATCTCATCAAAGGAGTAAGAAGGACCTAAGATGCTTTACATGCAATGAGAAGGGTCACTATGCTTCAGATTGTCCCAAGAACAAAAGGGATAATAACAATAACTTCAGTAAGAAGAAGAAGGGCAGCAAAAGAAGATTTCATGCTCATGCTGCTGAAGATGATGAACCCCCAAAGAAGAAGGCTAGGGCAGAAAGTGATAGTGATGATGTCTCATCATGTGAAGAAGAGTATGTTCTGATCTCTGCTCTCACAGGTACAATCTCCCATGGTTGTAATGATTGGTTAATTGATAGTGGGGCATCCAAACACATGACTGGATTCAAAGAATCTTTTGTGAACCTATCTGAACATGAATCACCCCACAAGGTGAAACTTGGGGATGATTATCAATACCCAATCAAAGGAAGTGGTGAAGCCTCCTACAACCTAGATTCTGGAAAATCTCTGAAGATGAAGGAAGTCCTCTATGTACCTGGGCTCAAGAAAAACTTACTCTCCATCTCTGCATTGGATGCAAAAGGTATGAGGGTTGCATTTGTAGATGGCCAAGTCCTGATGTGGCCAAAGGGAAAGACAATAGATGAAGCAGTAGTGATTGGAGAGCAAGAGGGAGGACTGTATAAATTGAAGGGACAACCTGAACATGCCATGGTGCACGAATCCATGGAGCCAAGTGAACTTTGGCATAGAAGACTTGCTCATATGCACTATAGGGAACTTCCAATTGCAAGCAAGGAAGTAGAGGGTCTTCCTAAAATCAAGACCAAACATGAAGGTGTTTGCAAAGGATGTGCAAAAGGTAAGAGCACTAAGAAGGCTTTCCCAAGTAGTGAAAGCAAGGCAAAAGACATTCTGGAAATCATCCACTCAGATGTATGTGGCCCTATGTCTTCCAGTTCCCTGAGTGGGTATGTTTACTATGTATCATTTATTGATGACTTCTCCAGGAAGACTTGGGTATACTTCTTGAAGGGCAAAGATGAAGTGCTTGATAAATTCAAGGAATTCAAAACCTTGATGGAAAATCAAACTGACAAGAAGATCAAAACATTCAGATCCGACAATGGTGGATAATTCACCTCAAATGACTTCAAGAAGCTTTGCTGTGATTCAGGGATTAAGAGGGAGTTGACTGCTCCTTATAATCCTCAACAGAATGGAGTTGCAGAAAGGAAGAACAGAACTATCATGGAAGCAGGAAGGGCAATGTTGCATGACCAAGATCTTCCTATGCATCTATGGGCAGAAGCAGCTAGAACAGCTGTATATGTGCAGAACAGAACACCCCACAAGATATTGGACAACAAGACACCAGAAGAGGTCTTTTCTGGTAAGAAACCTGAAGTTAGCCATCTCAGAATATTTGGTTGTCCAGTATATACTCATGTCCCAAAAGAAAAGAGGACTAAACTAGATCCTTCAGGAAAGAAGGGCATCTTTGTGGGTTATAGTGAAAGCTCGAAGGCTTACAGAATTTACTTTCCAGGGTTCAAGAAGATTGATGTCAGCAGGGATGTAACATTTGATGAAAACTCAGCATTCATCAAATCAAGGAAGGCACCTACCGAAGTTTATGAAGAACCTAAGGAAACAAGATTTCAGGATACTACCATGACTGAAGCAGTTCCAGAAATTGTTCGTGAGTTTGAAGATCCACAAGAACTTGTAGATCCACCCCGTGAGAATAACTCTCACAAGAGGAAACCTGTATGGGCTAGAGAGCTCATTCATGATGCAGAAAGATTTGGCATTCCAGAAGAAGAACACAGAGCAAAGAAGAGAACCAGATCACACACCAGTTATGTTGCTTTGCTCTGTGACATTATGAACAAAGAACCTTCCAGTTATGAAGAGGCAGCAGAAAAGAAAGAATGGAAGGATGCTATGGTTGAGGAATACCAATCAATAATGAAGAATGATGTTTGGGATGTTGTCCCAAGACCTAAAGAGAAGTCTGTTGTGACTTCCAAGTGGATCTACAAAATCAAGCATGCTGCAGATGGCAGTGTGGAAAAATACAAAGCAAGATTCGTAGCTCGTGGTTTCTCTCAAAAAGAAGGAATAGATTATGAAGAAACCTTTGCACCTGTAGCCAGGTATACTTCCATCAGAACAGTGCTTGCCCTGGCTGCAGCAATGAAATGGAAAATACACCAGATGGATGTCAAGACTGCTTTCCTGAATGGTGTAGTAGAAGAGGAAGTATATGTGGAACAGCCACTTGGTTTTGAAATACATGACAGGGAATCATATGTTTACAGATTGAAGAAAGCCTTATATGGCTTGAAGCAAGCTCCCAGAACCTGGTATGGTAGGATGGACAGTTTCCTATCTAGTTTGGGCTTTACCAAGAGTAAAGCGGATTCCAACCTTTACTACAAGGTTGAGGAAGGGAATCCTGTGATTCTACTACTGTATGTGGATGACCTATTTGTGACAGGAGATGACAGACTGATTGCAGATACTAAAAGGAAGCTTGCAGCTGAATTTGACATGAAAGATTTGGGAATGATGCACTATTTCCTAGGTATGGAGGTGTGGCAGAATGCAGGTGGGATCTTCCTTGGTCAAGGGAAGTACACAGTAGATATCCTGAAGAGATTCGGGATGATGGATTGCAAGGCCATGGCCACACCTATGGCATCGAATCTGAAGCTTCTATGTGATGATTCATCTGAACCAGTTGATATCACTATGTATCGTCAGATGATTGGGTCCTTGATGTACCTGACAAACACGAGACCAAACATTTGCTTTGCTGTGAACACATTGAGCCAGTTCCTGACGGATCCGAGGAGTGTTCACCTGGTTGCTGTAAAGCATGTTCTGAGGTACCTGAAGGGTACAGTGGATTATGGGCTCAAGTATGAAGCGAATCAAAAGTTTAACCTACAGGGTTATGTTGATTCAGATTGGGCTGGTAGTGCTACAGATAGGAAGAGCACATCTGGGTGTTGCTTCAGTATGGGATCAGGTGTGATCTCTTGGTTTAGCAGGAAGCAGTCCTGTGTAGCACTGAGTACAGCTGAGGCAGAGTATGTTGCAGCCTATTCAGCTAGTTGTGAGGCAGTATGGCTACGGAAGCTACTGTCTGAGTTATTTGATCTCTCGTTGGAGGCTACTGGTATCTTCTGTGATAACCAGAGTTGTGTGAAGCTGTCCGAGAACCCAGTGTTTCATGATAGGTCGAAACACATAGAGATCAAATATCACTATATCAGGGATATGGTGCAGAGAGGAGCTGTGAAGCTCCTATATGTTGCGACAGACGAGCAGATTGCAGATGTGCTGACGAAGCCACTAGCCAGGGTGAAGTTCGAGTACTTCAGAGAGAGGCTTGGCGTTCTTCAGATCGAGGACACTTCGAGGAAGAAGTGATGGACACATTTGCTGAAGCCATTCCAAGCATGTTGGAAGGAGGATCATTCACATGGCTGTGGATGTAAGCGCTGGATAATGGGCATCAGGATGATGTTCTGGTTTCTGCTTGGATATGATCAGTTGGATCATTTTTATGTATGTATGTACGCATCATGTTGGATGCTGGATATGATCAGTTGGATCATTTTTATGTACGCATCATGTTGGATGCTGGATATGATCAGTTGGATCATTTATGTATGTATGCATCATGTTGGATGCTGGATATGATCAGTTGGATCATGTGTATGTACCTTGTATATGCATCATGTTGGATGCTTGGACCATGTATCTGTATATGTATCAGGTGGATACATTGTATGATCAGGTGGATCATGTATGGTGATACGTATCATGTATTTGTATTTGTATCAGGTGGATACATTGATGATCAGGAGGATCATGTATGATGATATGTATCAGGTAGATACTTGGTATGCATCAGGTAGATGCATTAATGATCAGGTGGATCAGGTATGATGACATGCAGCAGGATGTTGCAGTGATGATCAGGATGATCATAGATGACGAGCTTCAGGATGTTGCTCCAGATGACATGCAGCAGGATGTTGCAGTGATGATCAGGATGATCATAGATGACGAGCTTCAGGATGTTGCTCCAGATGAAATGCAGCAGGATGTTGCAGTGATGATCAGGATGATCATAGATGACGAGCTTCAGGATGTTGCTCCAGATGACATGCAGCAGGACGTTGCAGTGATGATGATCAGGATGATGTATGGTGAGTATCAGGATGATACTCTATGGCCGTGGATCAGGTTGTGCAGATGAGCATGTAATCCGGTGCCCTGGGAGATCCGATAGGTTGGGCTGTGTGCCCGTAATCAGTCCTAGGATGCTCTTGCGAGGTTTTTCCATGACCACATATAATAGCGCCCTGGGAGATCCTACAGGTCGGAGTTGTGTACCCGTAACATCCTGGGATTCTCTTTCAAGGTTTTGTGGTGGGGTCACATGTAATAGCGCCCTGGGAGATCCTATAGGTAGAGCTGTGTGCTCATAACAGCCTGGGATGCTCTTTCGAGGTTTTGTGATGCACGTAATAAGTCCTGAGGATTCCACAAGTATGGCCAGTGATGACGAAGACCTGCAGGTGGTGGGCCTACATCCAGTATGAAAAAGGACTGGCTCTGTAGAACTTCCTATGACGAGTAGAGACAGAGATTGGTTGAGATAGTAGCAGCAGTGACGATGATGATGACGATGATCCAGAGAAGAAGACTTGTCTAGCAGATCTGTGTCGAGAAATACCTTCCTAGTTAAGAGGGAGTGTTGATGTATATGTAACTTCGGAATGTATTTCATCTGTGTATTATATATATATTTATTGTACCCTTATAAGAGATGTGTTATTCCTCTATAAGGAAGTGTCGTCATGTGGATTGACAAGTGTCGCAAGTGTGTGTACTTGCCGATGGGTTATTAGACCACCTTATGGGGTCGGCCCTAATTAATATATAATATAATGTGGATGTATCTAAGTAGACAAGTCGGCCCCAGTAGGTCACTGGGCAAAAAGGTGAGTATAAATAGAGATAGGAGATCTTTATTTTACTTACTCGGAAAAGTAACTATCTCTCTCTCTGAAAAGTGGCGCACTAGTGAGGAGGAGGAGGATCATCTGCTAGGAGACTATCTCAGTGTTATTTCGTTGTATTTTGGTTGAGCCATTGCTCTCTCTATCTCTGAGGAAGTTGTGGGGTTTTTCACCTTAGGGTTTTCTTCACGGAAACTCTGTGTCTCTTGTCTCTATGCTTTTGATTCTTGTGATGCTTGTCATATTATGATTGTCATGCATTGATATACTGTAGATGTTATTCTCTCATCAAAGATCCTATAGTATTGTGATTTAATACTAAAAATTTAACAACTCCTAACTGACTGTTTCACTCCGTTGGACCTCTAGATTGACTAGATGACTTTTTATGACTTCATTTAGCCTCCCATGTGCCCTCCACTGAGTCTCCTTCCCTATATCAGTGCTACACACTTTAGTTACACTCAGTTAGACTCAGATTGACACCTAGATGACTGGTTCTTGTGCATTGATGACCACCACTGATTGATGATGAGGACTCCTAGTTGGAACCAAGCCATGCCATTCAGTTAATTCGAATGACCTCCTTAGGCAATTCAAATTGCTCACTCATTGTGACATTATTGTATTGTATTTTCACCCTTACTGGGATATTGAGCACTGATGCAAGTTTATGCACAATTTACACCATATTTTCTGACTTTCATCTATTGTGATTGATTTACTTGTTCATTAGATCTGCTGTGACTAATTTTACATGGTATGAGAGCCATTGCAGGGACAAGATCTCTTTTCTACAGGTGTTCTACAAGAAGATTTGAGTGAATTTGCTCAAAATTACAGAAGTTTTGGCATGAAAGATCTCATGTGCATTCGCTCATGTGCATGCAAAGTAGAAAAATACACTTCCAATCCACTCCTAAAGCTTGAGTTTTCCACATAATTCCTAGATTTGATACATTGGACCCATTCAACTTGTTTGATCTCCAATCCCAGGTGTGATGCAACTCTAAAAGGGTGGATTGTTCGACTTTATTGTTCTTGTTTTGATTGTGATTTGTAGGTTAATCATCTTCACCAATTGCATTCGCTACCTTGCTTTTTGCAAGGTTTTCTACATCAAAGTGCACTTGCTCCTAGCAATGGAATACTCTTCTTCAAAGCCTATCTTCACTCCCTTCAACTATTTTTATTGGAAAGTTGATATGGAGATTATATTGCGTTCAAAAGGATTCTATAGAGTCGCCATTGGCCTCAAATTGGAGCCAAGCACATTGTCAGAAAGAACCAAACTCTACAACAAGCTTGATGAAGCTTGTGGTCTCCTTTGCCTCTCTATTTCCAAATATCTTCACTTCCATCTCAGCGGATTGAATACTCCAAAAGCAATATGGGAGAAACTTGACACACTTTTTGGCAAGCAAGACGAGCTTAGGGCTTTTCAATTAGAGAAAGAATTGATTGCTCTTAGTCTTGAGAATTTTGAGACCATCAATGAATTTTTCACAAGACTCAAGCACTTGGCCATGCAGTTGAAGAATAGTGGAGTTATCAAAGAGGATAAGCAATTGATCCTCTCCATTCTCACCAAGCTTGGTAAAGACTACTCGGTATTTGTCTCTGCTTTCAATTTCGGTCGGCTAACTACCCCGAATTGGAGGATTCCTACCTTGAATGCATCATTGGATCCATTACCAAAGAGCATGACAAGTTGATTCAAATGGGGTCTATAAACTCCAAAGATTCAGCTATATTTGTTCAAGGATCCAAGAATTCGAATGGCAAAGGAAAGCAAAAGAAAGAGAAGCCCAAATTCGAACCTCACAAGCAAAGAGAGAAAGGCAAGCAAACGGATGCACCATCTAGTTCAAGAAACAAGCAAAAGGGTAAAGAGGGAAAATAAAAATCTAAGTGTTCTTATTGCAACCGTGGCTTTCATCCCGAAAGTTCATGCATGAAGAAAACAATAGATCAAATGGCTCTCCTTTTGGAAAAGAATTGTTAGAAAAATAGGATCGCAGAGCAATAACAATAAACAAAAATGCAAATATAATCACACATACACATTACAAGAGAGACACGGATATATCGTGGTTCACCCAACTTGGGCTACGTCCACACTGAATTTGCCAGTCCTTATTATTATTACTGTCCAGGAAGGTGAAGGGATACAACTTGCAGCACAACTGCTGCACTTCCTCTTCTCTGTTTCACAGTCTCTCTCCTGATCTCAAAGATCTTTATAATGCATAAAACCTAATACATCATCATCATCCCTAGCCATATTACAATGTCTTTATTTTATAAGGGAAATACAATGGAAAAATACCATGGGATACCCAAAACCATGGGCCCGCAAAACAACTGGCGAAAAAAGCCCCAAAAATTTTCTTCGGGGGCGTTGCCCCTGAACCCCCCAGCCAAGGGGGATGGCCCCCCTTGGAACCCCGTGAGGGAGCGATGCCCCCCAACACCCCCCCGCTGGGGTGACTGTACAGTCCACCTACATATCATATAAAACTGGGGTACAAACACGGCTGATACAATATCATCTATGAGACTAGAAGATCTGGCTCCACAACCAACAATCTCCCACTTGGAGACTGATCACAACAACTCCACCACTGCTGCACTTGCTGGACTTGGACTTGGCGAATTTCTCCTCTTCACCTTCATGCTAGAAGGCCAACTGAAACCGAGCACGAACTCAATTTCTCTCTGGTCACTACCTTTGTGAACATGTCTATAGGATTTTGGCTAGTATGTATCTTTTCCAGCTTCAACAGTTCATCTTCCAGAACAGAGCGTATGAAATGGTACTTGAGCTGTATATGTTTAGTCCTGGAATGGAATGCTGAGTTCTTTACAAGATGAATGGCACTCTGGCTGTCACTATGCAATCTGCTATCCTTCTGCTTCTTACCCACTTCCTCCATAAACCTCTACAACCAAATCATCTCTTTACTAGCCTCTGTAATGGAAACATACTCTGCTTCTGTTGTTGAAAGTGCAACAACCTTCTGTAGTGTCGAAATCCAGCTTACTGTTGTTCCACCTACAGTAAACACATACCCTGTGGTGCTCCTCCTACTATCCTTGTCACCTGCCATATCTGCATCAACATATCCCTATAGAACAGTGTCTGAACCTCCAAAACATAATGCCTCAGTGCTAGTGCCTCTCAAATACCTGAGAATCCACTGTACTATCTTCCAATGTTCTTTACCTAGATTGTTCATATATCTGCTCACAACTCCCACTGCATGTGCAATATCTGGTCTTGTGCACACCATGGCATACATCAAGCTGCCAACTATTGATTGATAGGGAATCTTGGACATGTAATCTGTCTCTTCTTATGTCTTGGGACACATTTCCTTACTTAGACTGAAATGCCTAGCCAAAGGTGTACTTACAGGTTTTGCATTTTGCATTATGGACCTCTCCAACACCTTTTGTATGTACTCACTTTGATACAATGTCAATTTGTGATTTTTCCTATCTCTCGTTATTCTCTTACCAAGGATTTGCTTTGCAGTACCCAAATCCTTCATCACAAATGAATTAGCTAGCTTCCTTTTGAGTACATTTATATCCTGCATGTCAGACCCTGCAACAAGCATGTCATCCACATACAATAACAAGATAATATATCTTCCATTGTCTAGCTTCTTGAAATGAACACAATGGTCAGAATGACATTTACTATAACCTTGTTCTATCATAGACCTGTCAAAATTTAGATACCACTGCCTTGGAGCTTGCTTCAAGCCATACAAGCTCTTTTTCAACCTGCATACCAGATCCTCCTTACTTTTGACCTCATACCCTTGTGGCTACTGCATATATATTTCTTCCTCTAAATCCCCATGGAGGAAGGTTGTTTTTACATCTAACTGTTCAAGATGAAAATCTTCTACTGCCACTAGACTTAAGATAGTCCTAATTGAAGTCATCTTAACAACAGGAGAAAATATTTCATCAAAATCTATACCTTTCTTCTGTGCAAACCCCTTTACAATAAGTCTGGCCTTTTACCGCTTCTTACCTCCTTCTTCTTCCTTCAACCTGTAAATCCATTTGTTTTGCAATGCTCTTTTACCAGTAGGAAACTGAACCAAATCCCAAGTCTGGTTTCCTACCAATGAGTCCATCTCCTCATTCATGCCTTGCTCCCACTTCTTTCTAGTTTCCACCTGCATTGCTTCTGCATAACATTCTGGTTCACCAGAATCAATCATCAATAAATAATACATTGAAGGAGAGTATCGTTCAGGGAGTCTACTTAACCTGGTAGATCTTCTTACAGTTGCAGGAGTTTCAGGTACTTGCTGCTGCTCTTGATTTTCTGGCACCTTCGGAACTTCATTTTCTTTAATTTCATCAAGCACTATGTACTCTGTGTTTTCCTTTTCTTGTTTCTTTCCCTGCAACTGATCTTTATACATGACCTTTTCATTGAATATCACATCTCTACTCCTGATGATTTTGTTATTTTCATAATCCCATAAACGATAACCAAATTCATCAACCCCATATCCAATAAAGGTACATTTCTTAGATTTAGCTTCAAGCTTTGTTCTATTTTCTTTATCAATATGGACAAATGCTTAACAACCAAACGTTCTCAGAAATGAGTAGTTTACCTTTTTATCTGTCCATGCTTCCTTTGGAATACCACCATCCAAAGCACTTGAAGGTCCTCTGTTTATTAAATAAATAGCAGTATTTACAGCATCTGCCCAAAACTGTAAGGGCAACCCTGCATGCAGTCTCATACACCTTGCATGCTCCATGATCGTTCTGTTCATCCTTTCTGACACACCATTTTTCTATGGTGTTCCCGGGACTGTCTTCTCTCTACGAATCCCATGGTATGAATAGTAACTATCAAACTCCTTGCCGCAGTACTCACCTCCATTATCAAATATGAGACACTTCAATATTTTTCCTGTCTCATTCTCAACCAAAGCTTTCCATTCCACTTCTTAAAAGTAGCAAACACATCAGATTTTTGTCTAATGCAATAAAACCAAGTTTTTCTAGTTGCATCATCAATAAATGTAACATAATAATGAGAGCCACCAAGAGATTGTACCTGAGCCAGTCCCCATACATCTGTATGCACAAGCTCTAATTTTTCATTCTTCTTCTGTTTCCCAACCCTGAGAAATCTGACTCTCTTCTGTTTTCCATAAACACAGTTTTCACAGAATTCCAAACTTACCTGCTTCAAATCCAGCAACAACTTCCTTGAGTGGAGAATCTGCATGCCCTTCTCACTCATGTGGCCAAGCCTATGATGCCACAATGCTGTATCTGTTCCTGTGGAAGCTAAAGAGATAGAATGGTCAGTATTATGAGGACATAAATACAACATACCTACTCTGTCTCCTTTTGCTATCACCATTGATCCTTTAGTGATCTTCCACCACTTTTCTCCGAGCGTAGATAGACAGCCGCCATATCCCAACTGCCTTGTTGAGATCAAATTTCTTTTCATAGCAGGAATATGCCTAACTTCTTTCAAAAACCAATCAGTTCCATTCTTAACTTTTATCCATACCTTACCCATTCCAACAATTTTACATGGCTCATCATCACCCAATAAAACATTTCCAAAGTCGCCAGGAACATACTCATGAAAGTATTTCCAATGGGGTGTAGCATGACATGAAGCTCCTGAATCTACTACCCAATAATCACTAGTATTATCTAATGCAAGAATCAAAGCATCTTGTAACACATCACCTGCTACATTTGCTTCCTGGGTAGTTTCCTTTTGTGCATCTCCTTTCTTCTTTAGAGATTTGCAGTCTTTCTTCAGATGTCCTTTCTTTCCACAGTTCCAGCACTCTATCTTTCCTAGTCTGGACTTGGATCTTCCCATTTTAGACTTTCCACAATTACCTTGGCTCTTTCCTCTCGCCTTTTGTCTTCCCCTTCTCTCCATGGTCAACGCATTACCTGATGTCTCACCTATGCTTTTTCTTCGCATTTCCTCGCTAAGAATAACACCAATAACATCATCAAATTTCAAGGTGTTTGAACCAGAGACAGAGTTACTTACAGCCATGACCAAGCTATTCCAGCTTTCTGGCAATGAACACAAGATTAGAAGAGCCCTAACCTCATCATCAAAGTTCACACTTACAGAACTTAGTTGATTTGTAACCGTATTAAACTCATTTAAATGATCAGTAATAGATCCACCTTCAAACATCTTCATATTAAATAAACTCTTCATTAGAAATACCTTGTTGGAGGCCGAGGGTTTTTCATATAGCTTACCCAATGCGCTCATCAAACCCTCTGTTGTCATTTCTTTTGAGATATTGAAAGCCACCGACGAAGCCAAGCTCAACCGTATTGTTCCCAGAGCCTCTCTGTCAAGAACCTCCCATTCTTCGTCCTTCATAGCCATCAACCGCTTTGATTTTCCTCCCAACGGTAGGAATAGATCCTTCTGGTACAGATAACCCTCCATTTGCATCTTCCATAACCCGAATTTTTGGCCGTTAAACTTCTTGACCTTAAACTTTCCTTCTTCTGCCATTGCTCCCACTCGAACCAGAAATCCTAGCTTCCTGCGGGTTTAACTACCAAATAGACCTTTGGCTCTGATACCAATTGTTAGAAAAACAGGATCGTAGAGCAAGAACAACATATGTCTTCCCGACGGTGCAAGGAAGAAGGATATGAATGATGATCATGAGAGAGGTCAAGCACTCATGGCCACTGTTTCGAAGCCCACTACGCTTTTGATAGATTCCGGTGCCTTGAATCATATGGTTGCAAATATTGATTCTTTTTCTTCATTCAATCCAAACAGCTCCATCCCCATCCATCTAGGAGATGACTCAAAAATTTCTTCAAAGGGCAAAGGTACCATCCATGTAGAACATGGAAGCTTCAAGAATGTTCTCTATGTTCCTTTCTTGGTTTCAAATCTACTTTCTGTGTATCAAATGACACACACTGGTGAACCAAAGCAAGTTACATTCAGCCCTAATACAGTTGAAATTTCTGATATCAAAAGTGGAAGACTTATTGCAGTCGGAAAGGCAAACCACACTGCAAAATACTATGAGTTTTCTCACTTTGTGCTGCTTGAAACGCCCACTACTCTCCTCACTCATGGCAATGAAGTTAGTAGGATTTGGCATGAAAGGTTTGGACACCTTAATTACAATTATTTGCTTCTGCTACAACAGAAATCCATGGTAGATGGTCTTCCACAACTCCGTTCCTCGAAGGGAATTTGCACCGGTTGCATTATTGGGAAGCATCCCGAGCACAGGTTCGACTGTGGCAAATCTAGCAGAGCTTCCACCATTTTGGGCCTCATAAATTCTGATATCACTGGTCCTCTACCAAATATGTCATTAAATGGTTCAAGGTATGTTTTGACATTTATTGATGATCTTTCCTACTTTACTTGGGTATTTTTTCTCAAAAACAAGTCAGAAGTGCTTGGAAAATTCAAGGATTTTAAGGCTTATGTTGAGACCACCACTGAGAGCAAGATCAAAGATCTTAGATACCATAATGGTGGAGAATATTGTTCAGATATCCACATCATCTTTTTCAGGATCTTGCATGCAATTAGGGTTTGCATGCAAATTCTGGGGTTTGCATGCACTTTGCATGCATCCCAATCCCCAAGTTGATGCCTCTAGCACCTTAGCCACCTTATTCTAGCACCCGGGAGCTTCTTACATCATACTTTTAGCCCTCCTAGTCAGGAAGGCGCCCACTTCTCACCTACTGCCAGAGAAGGGCGCACTTCTTCACCTACCACTGTAGTTCCACTTCAGTTACACTCAGTTAGCTCCGATTCTCCCTGATTTGAGGCTAGTTTCACTCCCGACTAACTGTTTCACTTCCGTTGGACCTCCAGATTGACTAGATGACTTGTTCTGACTTCAGTTAACCTCCCATGCGCCCTCCACTGAGCCCACTTCCCTATATCAGTGCTACACACTTCAGTTACACATGTTACACTCAGTTAGACTTAGATTGACACCTGGATGACTGGTTCTTGTGCATTGATGACCACTACTGATTGATGATGAGGAATGCTAGTTGGAGTCAAGCTACTCCATTTAGTGATTCAAATGACCTCCTTAGGCAATTCGAATTGCTCATTCATTGTGACTGTATTCTATTGTAATCATTCACCCTTACTGGGATATTGAGCACTGCTGTATGTTTTGCACAGTTTTACACCATATTTTCTATGTTCATCTGTTGTGATTGATTTACTTGTTCATTAGATCTGCTGTGACTAATTTTACATGGTATCAGAGCCATGGCAGGGACAAGACTTCTTTTCTGCAGGTGTTCTACATGAAGATTGAGTGAATTGCTCACCAATATATTTCAGCAGCAGCATGCAAAATCTCATGTGCATTCGCTCATGTGCATGCAAGGATGAAAACATAGTGTTTGTTTGTGTGTGATTTGTAGGTTTCTTACTTCCTCCATGTGCATTTGCTAATGCAAAGATGGAGACTTCTTCTTCACAAAATATTCTTACTCCATTCAACTATGATGAATGGAAACCAAAGATGATTGCATTCTTGAAGAGACAATGTCTTTTTGATATGTGCATTGGTAATACAAGAGTTTTTGATTCCGATGAAGAGGAGAATGATTGGCTCAATGATTGTGACAGAGATTTTGTAACAATGTGTCTTGCTATGTCTCCTTGTATGCGCTACCTCAGTAATACTGCTGAAAATCCAAGTGATCTATGGGTCCAACTTGACAGAGAATTTGGAAAGCAGGAAGAAGAGGATCATGCTAGCCTTTTGGAGAACAAGCCCAGTGAGATATCCTTATGTGTTCTTTCTGATCATGTCTTGGCCTCAACAATTGTTCAAGATGAAGAAGAAACTATAGATTCAAAACTCACTCTCTCAAAGTCTTCTATTTCGAATTTTGAGCAAGATAAACAAGCTCATACTCTAGATTCTGAAGAGGTTCTTGAATCCTCTCTTTCACATGAGTTTGTCGTCATGCAGAATAATGATCTACTTGACGTTTTGGAGGTAAAATCTGATTTGGGAGGTGAAGCATTCACCCTACTTGATTACATGCTTCCTATAGACTTATGTTCTATCATTTGCAAAGTTTCTTAGATTTTTAATGAAGATGAAGAGCACTACCATTCGCTTGAGTTCAATTCTCATGCACTTTTTGCTGATTTTGGTTTTGATCTCACCCTTGTTGGTTCAAAGGAGATCTCAAGAAACCATTCATCTATTTTTGGAGCTGATTTAACTTCTATTGATAAGAAGTTCAAGTTTCAAGAGCTATTTGATCTTATTGGAGCTTATCCTACCTCACTTGGTTCGAATCACAGGTTCCAGGATCATCCTTATATTTTCAGATTTGTTCTCACCATTTTTGGTATGAAGAGCAAGTTCATAAAGTCTCCACATTCGCTTGCATCCACTGATGGAGAATTCAAGCACATGTTTTTGGAGCATGATCCATTTACTCCCAAGAGTAAGATACCTCCAGACATATCTACTTGATTTTGGAGCAGTTAAATCTTTTGGTATGCTACAGTCTATTTTTGAGAGGGGGTATTTTTCCCATGAGGTTTTCCCCATTTCCTTGGTTTATTGACTGTTATTAGTTTGGATTATTATTGTATTGGGGTGACCTTTGGTCTTAGTTACCAGGGCCCTACATTATTTTTTTTTGCACATCATAGTCTATCTTGAGGGGGGGTGTTCGGATATCCACATCATCTTTTTCAGGATCTTGCATGCAATTAGGGTTTGCATGCAAATTCTAGGGTTTGCATGCGCTTTGCATGCATCCCAGTCACCAAGTTGATGCCTCTAGCACCTTAGCCACCTTATTCTAGCACCAGGGAGCTTCTTACATTAGACTTTCAACCCTCCTAGTCAGGAAGGCACCCACTTCTCACCTACTGCTAGAGAAGGGCGCACTTCTTCACCTACCACTGCAGTTCCACTTCAGTTACACTCAGTTAGCTCTGATTCTCCCTGATTTGAGGCTAGTTTCACTCCCAACTGACTATTTCACTTCCGTTGGACCTCCAGATTGACTAGATGACTTGTTCTGACTTTAGTTAGCCTCCCATGCGCCCTCCACTGAGCCCACTTCCCTATATCAGTGCTACACACTTCAGTTACACATGTTACACTCAGTTAGACTCAGATTGACACCTGGATGACTGGTTCTTGTGCATTGATGACCACTACTGATTGATGATGAGGACTCCTAGTTGGAGTCAAGCTACTCCATTCAGTGATTCGAATGACCTCCTTAGGAAATTTGAATTGCTCATTCATTGTGACTGTATTCTATTTTAATCATTCACCCTTACTGGGATATTGACCACTGCTGCATGTTTTGCACAGTTTTACACCATATTTTCTATGTTCATCTGTTGTGATTGATTTACTTGTTCATTAGATCTGCTGTGACTAATTTTACAAATATATCAAGGATGAGTTGCTGCAACTTTGTGCCGAAAGCGGAATTCAGATCCAACATACAGTTCCCTACACACCCCAGCAGAACAGTGTAGCGGAAAGGAAAAATCGGTCACTGAAAGAGATGGCTACTTGCATGATTGAGTCAAAAGGTTTGGCTGCAAATATTTGGGTTGAAGCAATTAATGTTGTTGCATATATTCAGAATCAAGTTCCACATTCCTCCGTGAAAGGTATGACTCCTTTCGAAGCATTTTTTGGTCACAAACCGAATGTGTCAAATTTGAGGGTTTTTTGCTCCACTGCATGGGCTAGAATTCCTTCCAAGAAGAGACGAGCTTTGGATCCACAAAGTATTGAGTGCATACTGATAGGATATGGAGAAGAATCAAAGGCATATAAACTCATGGATATCAGATCCAAAATATATTCATAGGGCGCAGTGTGCAATTTGAAGAACCGCTTCAAGAATTGCAACTAGTTGAGGAAGAAACTGTCGTTTCACCGCCTCTACCAGAAGAAGATTTGAGCAACAATAATGAAAGTATTGGTTCTGATATTTCTAATATTTTAGAAGAACGTGATGGTAATGAAATATTAGGTTCGAAATCCGACCATTATGATCCTCCTCAGTTACCGAAGTGGTCCCAAAACACTCTTCAATCTGCTGGTTCGAAGATTGGAAATCCTGTTGTTCCAAGACGAACAAGAGCGGACTTTCAAAGAGCAGGTATGGATATTTCTATTTTGGATCCATTATTATCTAATATTTGTTATTTGATGATTGGTTTAGATCCCAAAACATACTACCATTCCCACCGAGATCCGAGATGACAAAGTGCCATGGATGAAGAGTACAGTTCTCTTCAAAAGAACAATACATGGGAGCTAGTTTCTCTTCCACCTAGAAGAAAATTAGTCCAATGTAAATGGGTCTACCACACGAAAGTTATTGCTGATGGATTTATCATAAAATACAAAGCTACCTTGGTGAAAAAAGGTTTCTCCCAAGTCCAAGGAGTGGACTACATAGAGACTTTTGCACAAGTTGCAAAGATGGATTCCATCTGCCTAGTTTTGGCTATTTCCGCATCCAAGCACTGGGAAGTGCACCACATGGATGTGAAGAGTGTTTTTCTACATGCATATATTGCTGAAGAGGTATATATGAAGCATCCAGAAGGTTACACATAAGATCCATCATTAGTTTGCAGATTGAAGAAATCTTTGTATGGTTTAAAACAGGCCCCAAGAGCTTGGTATGCAAAGATGGACTCCTTCCTTCTTTCTTAGAATTTTAAAAGATGCAAATCTGATCTGAATGTGTACCTACAGCAAGTTAAAGGTAATTTGTTGATTATTGTTCTTTATTTTGATGATCTTCTCATTACTGGTAGTACTCTTACTTCAATAAACAAGCTAAAAACTACCTTAAATCTAGCTTTTGACATGAGCGATTTGGGCTTGCCGAGTCACTTTTTGGGCTTGGAGATAGCTCAAAATTTTGATGGGATCACTATATCTCAGAAAAAGTATGCTTCCAACTTGTTATTGAATTTTAATATGGCTGAATGTAAGGCACCCCCGTTCCCATTCCTCTCAGGAATCAGTCTTGAGGAGGAAAATTCTACATCACTTGCAGATTGCACTATGTATCGACAGTTGATTGGTTCACTACTATACTTGACACACTCTAGGCCTGATATATATTATTCCATGAGTGTTGTATCAAGGTATATGCAGCAGCCCCATGAGCTTCATTGGCAGGTAGCCAAGCAGATCTTCTAGTATGTGCAAGGTACGAAACATTTTGGCATACATTATGCTGCAGATTCTGAGCTAGATTTCATTGGTTTTACTAATTCATATTGGGCAGGTGAAAGCATACATCGAAATTCCACTTCCAGATATTTTTTCATGATTGGACATGGGCCCATTTACTGGTCAAGAAAAAAGTAGGAAGCCATTGCACTTTCTTCAGCAGAGGTAGAGTATCGAGGGGCAGTCAATGTCTGCATTTAGGCAATTTGGTTGCAGGATATTCTTTCCGAGTTTGGTTTTGGTGGCACTTCTTCAAATATCCTCTTTTGTGACAATCAAAGTGCTATCAATATCTCTATGGATCTAGTTCAGCGGTAGAGGACCAAACACATTGAGATTCACATGCACTACATCCGAGAGCTTGTGCATGATCGCACTATCATTCTGCAATATTGCCCTACCGACGAGCAAATTGTAGACATCTTCACCAAGAGCTTCATTGAGAAGAAGTTCTCTTACCTCCGTTCATTGTTAGGGGTGAGTTCCATCATGGTGGAGATAGATTGATCCATTATTATGTTTGAGCTTGAGGGGGGGCTTTCTTCTCACTGGGTTTTCCCTCTTTCCTCACTTAGCTTATTTTCAACATTTTTTTTGGATTATTGTATTGGGGTGACCTTTGGTCTTAGTAACCAGGGCCCTACATTATTATTTTTTACATCATAGTCTAGCTTGAGGGGGGGTGTTCAGATATCCACATCATCATTGTTAGGGTTTTGCATGCAATTAGGGTTTGCATGCAATCTCTAGGGTTTGCATGCATCCTAGTCACCAGGTTGATGCCTCCAGCACCTTATCCACTTCTTTCTAGCACCCAGGAGCTTCTTACCTCAGATTTTTATCCCTCCTAGTCATGAAGGCACCCACATCTCACCTATTTCCATAGAAGGGCACACTTCCTCACCTACCCACTCGATTTACACTCAATTAGCTCCGATTCTCCTTGATTTGAGGCTAGTTTCACTCCTGACTGACTGTTTCACTCCGTTGGACCTCCAGATTGACTAGATGACCTGTTCTAACTTCAGTTATCCTCCCATGTGCCCTCCACTGAGCCTCCTTCCCTATATTAGTGCTACACAGTTAGACTCAGATTGACACCTGGATGACTGGTTCTTGTGCATTGATGACCACCACTGATTGATGATGAGGAATCCTAGTTGGAGCCAAGCTATGCCATTCAGTTAATTTGAATGACCTCCTTAGGCAATTCGAATTGCTCACTCATTGTGATATTATTGTATTGTATTTTCACCCTTACTGGGATATTGAGCACTGATGCAAGTTTATGCATAGTTTACACCATATTTTCTGAGTTTCATCTATTGTGATTGATTTACTTGTTCATTAGATTTGTTGTGACTAATTTTACAGCCAAGACGGACAAATGGTTAACTCGGTTGGTTTCAGGAATCCTAATGGTGTCCCTCGATATAATCAAGGTACGTGGGAGCTCAAATCCGTAGTGATGTTGTCTAATGCACAATCGTATGGCACGAGACCTTCCTATATACTACCAAGTACATGAAACACCTTTCGATATACACCAAGTACTTAAGGGACTTGGTGGATACGTGAAAGAGATTCGATATACCGATAAGTACGTGGAAGACTACAATACGCCTAGAATACAGTGATGGCAAATAACGACAATTGTCACGCTTAAAGATGTCGGAACACTTCTCTAACTTACACACAGTTACTAAATCATCTTAACCTAAGCTAGAGTTAATTTTATCTTGTACGATTAGGTGGATGCATGAGGTGAGTACATAAATGTAAAGATAATGCAATCCTCAACTACATGATAATGCACATTTTCCTTTCCTTTTCAATGAAAACTACTTAAGGTAAGGAGAGATTTTTCTTTCTTTCAAACCAAAAGTACTTAAGTAGTAGCGAAAAGAAGAATTCCTTCCTAGAGTGAAATAACTCTAACTTTCTGCAATAATCAGCTAAAATGCACAAAGAAAATGAAACATGCAGCTAATCTTAACAATGTATAAGACAAAATAATGAAGCACTTTCAATTTTCAAATGCATGAACCAAAAATGGGATTTGATAGCTAAACGCTTTTCATATCTATATACATAAAGTGAAAGAATATCTACAACACTCTAATCATTCAGAAATTCCCAAAGAAAAATGACAAGCACCCAAACAACTCAAAGGCACTCAAGAAAGGCTCAAAATCTACCAAATGCAATAATTCAAATCCATTTCCTATCTTTTTACACTTCGAGAAAGACACATCTAAGCTACTGAAAGAAATATTCCATCAATATTTCCAATTAAATGCAAGACACAGAAAAGCACTTAATAATCATGTCTAACTTAAATGTACACAAAACTGAAACAAGCCTTCTCTTCTTCCTATGAGTGTAAGACCAAAAATGCCAAATGATCAAATTAAAGCAAGAAGAATACTTATGTTTTCCAATTTCATGAATATAGAAAAAGAGTGACAAAATCAAGCTTTTCTTTGAACTAAAGTGGAGACAAAGAATCAATCTTTTCCAATAATCATTAGATAGCTTAGCATGTAAAGGAAACAAGATGCATAACTCAAGGAAAAAAGGCTAAAAAAGACATGGATACCCCACACTCTTCAAGTCTTTAAAACAAGCCAATCACACCAAACCAAAAATGATCTCAAAACCTTAATATGGGTCAAAATGACTGCAGGATGCACGATCCGAAAATAGAACCCAATTCGCTTAAAAAAGCAAGCAAAACACTAGTTTTTACTCAAGGGGCCAAACATGGATCCAAATCTCAAAAAGACCCAAAAGTCCAACACAGGCAAACCAGATGCAAATAATGATGAATGACAAGTGCAAAAAGAAGTTTGGGATCAGATCTAGTGCAAAGATTAGATCAGGTGAGGAGAGGAGGGATAACAAGGTCAAGTGGATGAAGGTGGGGGAAACAAAGCATCCACCACTACCAAGCTGAAACTTGTTAAAATGGGACCCAATACAAATCCACACAAAATACCAAACACTTTCAACACACAAAATAAAAAATGGGGTCTCTGACTAGATCTTGCAGTACAAAGGGGGTTTGTACATCAAACCACAACTCAAATAAAAAAATGGAGAAGGGATTCTTGTATGCTAATTTCGACAGATCGGCGCAGTCTGTGTTTGTACACAGAGCGACGTCACAACTTACCATTGTGGGAAGTGCGACAATGTCGCAGTAGACCAATGAAAGGGTTGTGACAATATGCCAACAGACAGAGAAAAAAGATAAAAAAATGACACAGTGTCACTTTGGGTCCACTGACCAGGTGCGATGGGAAATATCTAAGTTCAAAAAATGAATAAATATCCAAATAGTTAGCAATGAAATGGTTTGAAAATGATGAGTACAAACTCATAGGAAGGTAATCAAACTCTTCAAAGTGAATATCTGATGGTGAAACCAGTTTAAGAGGCAAATGACAAATAAAATGGCTTCTAACAAGAAATCAATTGAAAATGACATTCTAATTAACAACTAAAAAACAATGTTTTTCCCCAGTATGGTCGCCAGATTTGTTTGACGGACAATCCACTCGAGCGTACGCGAGCCGGATCTCCCTAGCTCAATGTGAGTCTAGAACAAATAGTACATACTATAAACCACTTTCCTAGATCTAGTTAAGGATCAAGTTATCGGATGCCTTACATTAAGTTTCCAGTCCCTTTTCCTAGATATTGTTCCATGCCTTACGGTCGTCAGATCTAAGATGCAAGACCTGTCAAGATGCACAAAACAAGACAAACAAGTAAAAGTATCTGAACAATAACAGATCTAAGTAAATAGTTAAGCAGGTGAACTACACAATATCATCAATCACAACAATATTGATGGAAAGCATTTATATTACTGTAAAAATAGGGAAAGTACATAGAAAAGAATGATTACAATTGAGGCTTAACATAGAAATCCTTCTCCATCCAAGCCAATGCCATATCCTCCCAAGGAAGTGTGAGTCTCTCAATGGATGAGTAGAGATCTCTCTAAGATGATTTCACCAGCATGTAGACACTATAGAATTCCTCCCTTTGGAATGGGAAAGAGCTTCATTTATATAGGACTAAGTGGATAGGGTATGGATAGGATAGGATGAGATATGGTAGGAGAGAGATAGGGGATCCTTCCAAGAGGTTAGGAACTGAGTGCTAGCTCTCCCAAAAGGTCAGGGATAGGAATACATGTCAGCTGACTTTGAGAATGGGCTCGAAGGAGTTATTTTTTTCCATTAACTGACATCGTCACACCCTGCAAGAGAGCAAGATGCGACGTCGCAGGTTGCATGAGTGCAGCCTGCGATGACCTCTCAAAACCTAGTGTAAATGGGTTATATCTCTTCCAGGACAATAACTTAGTCAAGGAAACTTTAGGGACATATACAGTGAATCTCATGATCGTAGGATTTTAGGTGTAATAGAGACCAAAGTGTCTGCCACTGCCAAACTCAATCTCATCCAAAAATGGAACCCAAAACCACTCCAAATTGAAACAAACAAGACCAAATACTGACAATGCAACATCAAACAGGTCCCTGACTAGAAGATACAATGCAGAGAGGGTTTGCAAGATAAAACAAAACTCAAATAATGGAGAGGGATGACTCAAATCCTAGGTTTGAGTGGTCAACACAGGTTGCAGTCAGGCACAAAGCACCCGATGCAGATGGTCCACTACTGTTTAGCACTGGCAGCGCAGAAGACAAACAGAGCTTTAGCACCGATGGCGCATATCTCAAAAAGGAAAAATGCGCCTGTAAGAGGATGGCACTCTGGTTACACTGCCCAGGTGCACCGAGCGAATTCCCAAAGCAAAAATGAAAAAGATCTTCAAGGATGAGCAATGAAACGGTTTAATAATTAAACCCACAGACTCAGAGAAAGTTTACACCCTTCAACAAGAAGATTTGATGGTGAAAAAGGTTGAGGAGGCAAAATAAATGGCTTGTAAAGCAATCAAAGAATATGACAATCAACTTGAAAACTTAATTCAACGCACAATTCCCCATTATGGTTGCCAAATTTGTTATCAAACAATATACCAAAAGCAGACTTAGTGCATGATCTCTCTAGCTCAACATATGTCTAGAACAAATGAGACAGAATATGAAACAACTCTCCTAGATATAGTTAGAGATCAAGGGATTAAGCATCTTACCTTATATTCGTAGATCTTTCTCCTCATAGTTGTTCTGAGCTCCGCAGTCGTCAGATCTATGGCTGCAAGACCTGTCAAAACATATAGGAACAAGACAAGCAGTAAAGTATGCCTAAACACTAACTAGTCTAAGTAAACAGTTGAGGAGCTAAACTATAAATATCATTAACACAATAAAATTTATGGAAAGCATATATATTACTATATAAAAAGTGAGAAGTACAATAGAAGAGATTATTACAACCGATGCCTCAACATCGCAATCTCCTTCCGACAAGCCAGACCAAAGCTCTTGGAGATAAGTAGGTGCCTCCAAGACTAGAGTATTGAATCACTGAGCTAATTTCACCAGCATAAGAGTACCATAGACTTCCCCCCCCTTGGAATGGGAAGGGCTATTGTATTTATAGGACCAATTGGATAGAGTAGGTTGAGGATCATGGGGAGAAGGTTAAGGGATCCTCCCATTAGGTTAGGGAACCGAAGGCCATCTCACCTAAGAGTTAGGGATAGGGATCCACCTCATCCAAGATCTAGAATTCGCTAGAAATCTACCTTTATCCCATTTAACTGACTCTGGCGCATGTTTCATGAAGGCAACCTGCGTCGGCACACTTTGCTCAAAGACAACCTGCGCTGGTGCACTTTGCTCAAAGACAACCTGTGCCGACCTCATTAGGAGTCTAGATAAAGGACATTAACTTGCTCTAAATGACTAGCTTGATCTTGGGGATTTAGGGATTCAGGCACTGAGGTTACAAAGGTGTAGATTTTGGGTGTAACAAGAGGATTTCTTCCTCTTTCTCATGAGTATTGAATTCATGTGGGAGGTGCTGCTTCTCTTTTCTCACCTCCTCAGTGAAGCCCTGGGTCATACCTTTCTGTTGTACCTCCTGCATATTCTTATCCAGCTAAATTTGTTCTTGGAAGATGTTCCCAAAAGAGTCCAGGTTCCAACGCTTAATTTTACCTTTAGGATCTTCAATTTTTGTTGGAACTGGTACATTAACGTACCTTTTATGAGAGTTATCTCATAGCACCACTGTTGAAGTTTCAAACCTAAATGGTTTGCAAAGTTTCTCCCCAATCCGCAACCATTCAAGTCTTAACGACTAATGATCCAAGCCGGCTGAAGGAAGTGCTACCGCTATCAACTCACCTCCTACCATCATGACTGATTCCGTGACCAAGAAACGGTCTAAACAGAAGGAAATGCTCTTGTCCCCTGTCCGCTTGTTATTCCAAGTGAAGATACCATTTGTCGTTCAAATATACACCAATAGCAGAGATTCAATGACTTCATTAAAGTTATCATTGATGGGATTCAATTGTCGAATTCCTCCTTTTTTTTCAATCAAGCGTGTGTATCAGGTTCAAATCCCCCCGAGGATCCAAGGTACCGTACCCACCATATCCTTTAAAGAATGTAGGGAATTCAAGAAGGTGGGTTTCGGATTGGCTAAAGAGGGACCATAAATGTTAGAGAGAAATCCTCGAGTCTTTGTTCCTAACACACAGAAGGTGACCGAAAGGGAGAAGTGAGAGGCGAAGAAGCCTATGAGAGTATCCCTCCCGCCGTGCCTCTTGCATCCATTTCCATGACCTCACAAATGGGCCATGCTTTCCTACCTATTACACTTAGCTAATCATCCGAGCATTTAGTTTCTTGGAGAAACATGATCATCAGATTTTCCAACTCGATTTTGCGTTTTAGAAGACGGATCTTCAGCGAGCTATTACAGCCTCTTATATTCCAGGTTGTGATCGAGATCAAATCACTACTTGGGGATTGAGGTAAGGGCTGTGAAAATGGTAGGATATTGTCCTGAGGTGACTAAATTTGCTCCTACTAATTGGATTCTCTGCGCATTGCTGTGTCTTACTCTTTTTCCCTTTCTTCCTTTATTTTTCCCATCTAGTTGCTTGAGGGATTTCGAGGTTATTCCCAAGAATTTGATGTGCTTGGTCTTTCGAATTTCCTTCTCCAGTAGGGAGACCTGCTTATGCAAAATGGGATCTGGGACTTTTGCAGAGACGGCCGCCTCCAAACCCTCCATATCTAATTCTCCAAACTCCAATTCTTCCCCTTCTTCCCCTTGAGGGGGGACCTCCGCCATATCTATTTCTTTTTTTTGTATCTTGGGAAATATTTTTCGAGGATGTAGGGGGGGTTTTTGAGATTGATTCTCTTGGATCTAACCTTCCTTAAGGGTTTCACTACCTTTTTCTGGTTGCAGTACCTCAAATCTGTTGTGGGTCTGATTCTTTTGATTGACCTCAGGTCTTGATATTCTTTTGGACACTCTTTTCTTGGTAGCCACTTTTGTGAATCCTTCTTCATTATTTCCTTCTGGAATGTTATCTACCCCTAGTATTTTATTGAGAGGGCAGTCTCGGAAGAGATTCCCGTGTTCATGACAACGTTTGCATATAAAGGGAATCTATTCATAATCAATCACTTGAAACCATTCTTCGTCATCCCACGATAGCTCAATCCCATCAAGAAGGTCTTGGGAGATATCCATGTACAGGAAGATTCTGGCAAACAAAGTGTATCTCATCTGCTTTGTCTGCTCTGATACTTTGACAAAGAATCCCAATATATTGTTGATATCTGTGAGAATCTCTTCTTTCCATTATTTCATGGGGAGGGAATACAGACGGATCGAAACCGGGGCGCTAGTTAAGTTCTCCTTGTTAGGATCAAAACATTCTTTCCATGGTCGCGAGTAAAGGCCTGCAGAATGGAAGAAATATGGCCCATTGTCGAATGTTCTGGAGAGATCAACTTCATTAAATAAAACTACGGTAAAGAAACTTTTGGCCCCGAGCTGGAGATCGTAATGGCCTTGGGATTTCAATGTGGTATTACTCCACCATATCAATGCCTTCTCCGCCGGCCAAATTCCTACAAACTTTCCAATAAGAGCATGGTATTTCATGTACTGAATATCTTCTCGAATCTAGTCCAAGCGTATCTGAATTTTGGGTAACATTTTAGATTTCGGCATACATTGCCTTGGTTTCCTATTTTCAACTTCCAGAGGGGTCGCTTTACTCACACCGCTAGACCCTTCTCCTCCTTTTCCAGCGAGTATTTCAGATCCCTGCATTGTTTCTTTTCCTTTTGCCTTATCCAAGTCTAGAGGAGGAGGCGGTTCCTCCCCACCCATGGATTCATCCATATTGACTAGCCCTTCCCCAATGAGAAGGTACAGGAGCCAGGCCCTGACAAACCCAACAACAGACTGATCAAACCAACAAACCCTAGATCACCGTGAAACCATCCACCTCTTTCCCACCCGAACAATGAACATAATACATTCTACCCATCTTGATTACTTGTTATTCTCCACGGTTATGTTTATAACCTATATGTTTTTACATATTTATTAATTTATGTTTTTTTAAATTGTATCAACTAATTTAATGAAGGAGGTTGTAAATTTCAAGTTTCAATGTTTCAGATGTTCACTATGTTTATTAATTTGTGAAGTGGATATGTATAATATGAATGGTGTAGTCTAAATATTCTACATTTTCAACTTTTCCCAAGCTAATTGTCCATCTTATTTTGTTCCAAATCTGGTTGGAAATATTTTAAAAATATTAGAATCACATATATTAGCTATAGAAATTGCATAATTTGGGTACCAAAAACAAAATTTAAACACTTCCAAATTTGGATTTCTTTTACCAACCAAAACCCACTGTAAAGTTCAAAACATAAAATAAATAAACTACTTCTAATATACATTAACAACCACATATGATTAGATGGATATGTATTAGTAGTTCTACATGTATATGTAAATTAATGTTCATATTTGATACATTATATATGGTTTTCGGATTGGTTACATAAAAATAGTTGATGTATCACTTCCATTTATATACTTTCTTTAAAATGACTAATAACTAATTTAATGACATGTCTAAATACTTTAAGATAAATATTATATTTTTTTAACAATCTTTAATTTATGATTATTATCTACCATATTTATTATAAACTATTACTTAAATAGTTGCATATTTCTGATATTATTTCATTCCATATTAATATTTTAAATTTTACTCTACTTTGATATGCTATTGACAGTAACCTTTTAGATTCCATGAAACATGGTTATCGACTTGTATTTAAAAATAAATAAATTAAATTGTGTTTTTTAGCGGAAAAAAAAAATAGTTTATTTATTTTTAAATACAATTCGATAACCATGTTTCATGGAATCTCAAAGGTTACTATCACTAGCATATCAAAGTAGAGTAAAATTTAAAATATTACTCTAATTTAAAATTTAAAATTAAATTGTTTTGTTTTAAAATTAATTAATTTAAAAATAAATAAATTACATTATAAATTAAATTGTCATTAACAATTTATAATTTAATTTTATAGAATGAACCTTGAAAACCAATTTGATCTTAAACTTAAGGAACCAGTGGATACTAGCAAACCTTAAGGTTATAAATTTTTTATTTCATGGTTTGAAATATTCACTATGTTTACTAACTTGTGAAGTGGATATATACATTTTGAATTAGAAACCACATGCGATTAAATAAATGTGTGTTAGTATTCGTATTGAATATATTATATTTAAAGTCTTTGGATGGGATGTCATGTGGACAATGAGGAGGGATACGTGGAAGTTGGTGGGGAGGGTCAGATGGTGGTGCATACTCCCACACCAAGTTGGGATTCAAAGATTATTTAATGTGATGTATACAATCCATTTAAAGAGGGATCCTCTTAGACTCATTCTCAAAGAGTTGATGCTCCGACACACACTCCTTTGTTCCTTTCTATGGTAGGTGCAGTTAATCCTTCACCATATAGACATGAAATCCCTCAAATTATGCAAGTTGTGCTTTGTGGTAGATGATTTTCAGGACATTTTCTTTGGATGTGATTGTGCACTTATCGCTTGGGAAAACTGATTTATCTATCCATTTTGGTAGGCCTCCAACACTCAATATTTCTTTCCCTTGGGATCTCTCTTTAATCTCGTCGGATCATGGTGATCGAATCTATTTGTTTTGGATTCAAGGGATTCCTAGGCCTCGACTAAGAGGGAGTTCTTCTCATTCCCAGGGTGTTCATGCTCATGTTCTACATCCTTTAGACTCTCCCACTGCCTCAATATTGTCCTCCGTTCACTTTTCGTCAGTGGACATGGTTGATAGAAGAGAGAAGGATGCTTCTCCTAGAATGGAGGCGACGTCTAGCAATTGGGGTTGCCTTATCGAATGGTTCGATGACTACGATTGCTCCTTGGGTTTTGGGGAAAATATTTTTCCCTCCTCTTGTCTCTAGAAAGCAAGCCTCATTTCCTCTTGTCTCTAGAAAGCAAGCCTCATTTGTATGGAAACTACTATGTGAATTCTTCTCAACCTCATTGCAAACCAATTGTTGAAGCTCCATGCTTCTCTTATGATGCGAATGCGATCATGGTACGGGAATTATGCGATATGGTATTTGACAACCATAGTAGTATGGAGGACTTACGTTTCATATTGAAACTCATGGACATACAACTTTCTTATATTTTCTCGTTACTCTCTAGCCAAGGAAGCAATTCTCCTCAGCTAGAAATTGTGAACCATGAATCCATCATTTTGTGTGATGCCATTCCTACCTACACTCGCCATGACGACCATCCCTATGTGGATGAAAAATGGCTCTCATGTAAAGCTATTTGTCCTTTTTTTTGAGTTTATGTTTTGTATCTTTACAATTTAGTTATGTATTGGGTTCTCGGTCTTTCTTGTCCATCCTTAATGGAAATTTTTGTAAGCTTTTATGCTATATGTAATAACCTTGGAAGTGATGTAGAGTTGAGTTACTATCGCATTTTTTATCATTCATTCTTAAGGAAGGTCACTGACCCCTTCCATGGTTATGTATCGTTTTGTTTCTAATATAATATAATGCTCTCTTATTTTAAAAAAAATATTATATATAAATTTTTTGATTGGTTATATAAAAAAGTTAATTAATAAAGGGCTACAAATAATATTTATTTGTTCATGTCAAACAATTTCCATACACATGGTATTGGAGAATACACTAATAGATGACTACACACAGCCACCCAAGATGTATTAGGAATAATATTAACATCAAAGACAACATCTAACATGACATCCTTGATGACATATTTATCTACCCGAGAATCTAACCTTGATTCTTTTCCAATTCATTTATTCTTTCTCCTTATTATGTTTTTTATCTCAATGAGACTAGCACAAATCAAGTCCTCTTCGTCCCCATCTCCAAAGAAGGAATGAAGGGAATTCCACAACTTTTTGGTCAAGTTATCATTCTCCAAAATATCAATGAACAATTTAACCCATATTTCAAAGAGGTTCTTGGATTTACATGGATATTCTAGTTCAACCTCCCTTTCGAAACTTGCCAAGGGAGGAACAATTCTTGTACCACCTATTAGAGGTTTTCCACAACTCCCTTCACAACCAATGTAGGGATACAAAAAAACATTTCGCATGCTTCTTTGAAAGTGTCCTTTCTCTAAATATGTTCAAACTTGGGTACATTTGGTCCTTCTTTCTAAACCCTTGGAAAGTCATGACTATTATTACCTTCATAGGCTTGGGTTCCTTCCTAAGTGATAGCATTGATTGTTAGACTAGTTGATCCACTACCATCACGTGCTTCTAAATTGATCAAATTTGTTGGTTAGCTCCTCACTATATCCTCCAATTTCAAAATTAGCTCTAGACATTCTTTAGTGCTCTGGGTATTTATACAAAAATAAAAACAACATGGCCATCTAGGTAAGGGATAGTCTCATGCAACATGACCCACCTCATTGAAATTTTAGCAATAAATAGTGCATCATATTCCAATGGATATTTTTCCCCTATAATCTCCTCCTCCTTCTCCTCAGTCTCCTCCTCCTTGAGATTGTGAATTATCATAAATCTTGAATGCATATTATCCAATCTATTCACAAAAGCATCCAAGACCTTGCACTTATTTGTGTTGTGGGTGGAGGTGTTGTGGAATTTATAAAACATTGTTGTGGGTGAATGTCATTATGGGATGATGACCCATGGGATTATTCTCATATTATTGATACCTTCTTTAAAATCCCTTAGTCGAATTCCAAGGACCAACACCCTTCTCTTTGGAACTAGCCGGTTAAACTGTACCCATTTGGGAACACCAATGTTACTATACAACTCGAAAGAAATTTATGGCATGTCAAAAGCATGTTTCTTGACACTTTTGAGGTAAGTCACCATCAATTCCCTTATATTTTGAGGAATCTTGTCACGTGATCAACATTGAAAATGGTAAATTTCATGAACGTTAAATGACATTATACATTTATATTCCCACTAACTACAAGTTATTCAAAGATAAGGTACTGCCAAGTGATAATGTCCTGCCTAACAGCTGCAAAGAGGAAAAGAATATGTTGAAAATGTTGGGTGTTGAGTAAATATCGTATCATGCATGTTTGGATGATTGTATTCTATATAGAGGCAAATATGTAGACAAAGATATATGTCTAAAATGTGGACATGATAGGTACCATAAATCAAGAAACAAGGGTAAAGCACATGTGTTCCTCCTCATAATATATTGAGTCACATTCCTATAATCCCAAGGATTCAAAGTCTCTTTCATTCTAAGGAATTAGCTATGTTGTAGGGATGGCATGCCTCACATCATATTGAGTCAAGAGTTATGTGAATCCCAACATATTTAATAGCCATGAAGCATATAGCAGATACATGGACCAATAAATTGAAGGATGAAGTATGGAGCCTTTGATTAAGCATATCCATGGATGGCATCAACCCATATTCCATCCAAAACACCAAATATTATGTTTTTCCCATAGTACTAATCAATAGAAATATCCCCCCATGATTGTTCTTATGTTGTCTCTTATAGTCCATGGTAGAAGATAAGTGACGAATATGAATGTTTACCTACAACCATTGATTGATGAATCGAAGGAATTATGGGAAGGGATACAGGTATATAATGTATCAATCCCTATCCCAAAAGAGAGGTGTTTTACATTATATGTAATATGTGTGTACACCACACATGATTATCCAAGATTAGGAGTTTTCTTTGGTAAACATGTTGATTGGTTTTTTTTATTAGTAATTTTTTTTTGCCATAGTTAACTCTGTGTGACTGTATTGATATTCAATAGTATCGTGCTCTATATATAATAACATGATAGGTATTGTAACAAAAGGGTATCATGGATGTAAATGTTGTGTACCTTCTATGAATGGTAGGTTGTCTAGCCACCTACGAAAGTTGGTGTATGATTGCTTGAGGATATTCCTCCCAAAATCCCACCCTTATTGAAGAGAAACATTTTCTTTGAATGGTAAACCAGAGAGAAACCAAAGCCCTTAAATAATGACACTGACTCACTATATTAGGGTATATGATAGAGAGAATATGAAGGAAATTGTAGAAATTTTTTATTCAAATAGGGAACCTATGTTTGATGATCTTGAATTCTTTGACATCAATGTTGAGAAAATTCCCATTGGGATGAAAAGGAAATCAATATTTTATGTTCTCCCATATTGGGATAAATCTTAATATTGTCCACTTACTAGATCCCATGCATATATTTAAAAATATTTCATCTTCTTTGTGAAGGGACATATTGTCGAAACAAAGTGACACATTGGTTTTTATGAGAGATCTTATTTCTTCAAATACTAAAAATAAACATTAGCCAAGAAAATAAAATAGAGGAGAGGCTAGGCCCTCTTGGTCTTTTATAGAAGGTGATGTCCCATGGGTTTTGAATAAAGATGATATTTATATGGCAAAGGAAGTAATATTGGGTGTGAAGGTTCCTTCTTTATATGGGTATACTCTACAACATTGCTTCACTATAGACGAACATTTGTTGGGATTGAAATCATATGACCATCTAAACCTTCTAAGGGTATGTATGCCAAAAAATGTTTTTTTTTTTTAATCTTCTACCCCACAAGTTAAAACACAATTATATTTTTATGTGTTTACTTTGTAGTGTCATTATACTGCTCTCATACATGGGTGTGTAAACCATGACTTCCCCAAGGACCTACGGCATGCCATATCTCAATTATATGCATTTGTTAGGTGGATCACATAAAAGGATATTCATATGGATAACATTCCACGGTGGTTTCAAGAGATAGTTGAGATTGTTTGTATGTTTGAGAAGGAGCTACCAAAGAGTTTTATGATTTTGTAATTTCATCTCCTAATTCACCTAGTTGTTAAGGTTGAATTAGTCATGGTGGTCTCATGTCGTTGAATGTTCTTATTAGATAGGTACATGAAAAATCAAAGGGATTTGCTCGACAAAGGGAAAAAACCAAGAGTTCTATGGAATATGGGTACATAGTACATGAGTCATTTTATTATTCCAGTGAGTACATCAAGAAAATCGACCACACACCGGGTGCATTGATTTGGGATGACCAAATGGATGAGGACAAAATGGAAGGGGAGCTACTCCAAACAAACTAAAACAGGCTCATGATAAAGAGTAATCCATTTATATTTTGTCACATTTTGATCCAAATGGATATTGATGGCATCCTACCTATTCCACTAGCTCAAAACACAATTTTAAAGTTTGGTAGCTCTTTTACATTTTTTCAAGTCTTGATCTTTCGGGGCCATTTTTAGGCCACAAATGAAATATTTTGACACAATAGTTCCCATAAAACAAATGAAGGCATGTTATAGGCCATTTGAAATGTGTACTTCTCATCCATACCTTTTCAATGGCCTACCAAACACCCCAGATGGAGATTGTATGCAAAAGTTATGCCCCCATGAAGTTGGCATATCAACTAACCACAATGAGGCCCACAATCCTTTTAGCGCTTCATATTTTGGTGTTATGGTTTTATATTTAGGGTTTTCCCATTGATGATTTAAGTTAAAATTCACTTTTGGCCTCATTTGTAACTCAACTTCTCATGGATGAGCATAGCCACCACATCTCTTCTCAGAGATCAACTACCAAAATTCTAGCTATTTTGTATTTTGCATTTTATAGTCTATTCTATTTCATTATGTTATATAGTTTGAGTTTGCTATATCAAAGGTTTCTTGAAATATATCTATGTATACTCTATTCTATATGCTTTCTTTCATTTTGTTCTCACACAAACCCATATTATATATCTATAGAGTAAATATTCACATTGAACTCCATAATCAATATTTGATCTCATATGTACTATATGTAGATTTTATTTCATGAATACACCACGAATACACCAATGGATTTAGAAATTGTTGCCATCAATGAATTTAGTCTTTACAATGCAGAAGAAACTCATCCACATGTTGCATTGTATGAAAATAAGAGGAGGAAGTGGGACATTGACATGAAACAATTTAGATGGTTGAATACTAGAAGCATGCCTTACATGGATAATTTTAAGAACCCCCCTAAATTTATATGTATAAAAATGGGTGAATCCACATGATACAAGGGAAAGTGTCAAGGCTATTTTATTGATATTATAATATGTACATATAAGTTTTTAGTGAATCTTTCATAGGTGTTGGCTGCTTTTTGGACAGACCCGGGTTTTAATGAAGCGCAGCAACAAACAGCCCTTGGCGCACTGGCCCTCTCGGCAACGAGCTGCGCAGCAGCCCGAAGTCTCACCCGAAGTGGCTATGGGGGGGCTAAGGAATCAGGCTTCATTAACCTTGGCGACCTCCTCTCTCGCACTGGAGGATCCTTGGCGCGGAATGTCTTACTCTTCCTTAGATCTCTTGGTGCGACAACGCTGAAACTCGTACCAGCCTAGCTGCGCGGTATCTCCACTTTGACGCCTAAGGCGATCACCCTCAGCGTCCGATATAGTAATGTTTCCGGCCCTGCGCCACGACATGGCCTCACCCTTCTCAGCGACGGCGTTGTACAGATCTCTGATACTTAACACTTATAGCGTCGAAGGAAGCTTTGAGAATGGACTTAACATATTCATAAAGATAACACACTGTTCATGAAAGAACATATAACAACATAGACATGCATTCACGCGAACATTAACATAGCAACAAGACTTATGGAATTCACCTCCATGGGAAACCACGTCCATAGGAAGTATGTCTCTTATATTAATTCAAAGGGAAGTTATACAGTAATGCTGCGCACACAGCTGCAGCCTTAGATCTTTCCAGGAAACTCCATGCACATAGCTGAGAGCCCTTCTCCTAGATCTACTCTCTCCTCCACAGAGATTAGAATAGTTCAGACGTCGACTCAGACTGTCTGCAACTCAGGGATTAGCTTCACAGCTATCCAGTTCTAACTCTTGTCTTCTAACAACACAGTAGAAAACAATCAATAAACAACCAACCAATATGCTGCGCACACAGCTGCAGCCTTAGATCTTTCCAGGAAACTCCATGCACATAGCTGAGAGCCCTTCTCCTAGATCTACTCTCTCCTCCACAGAGATTAGAATAGTTCAGACGTCGACTCAGACTGTCTGCAACTCAGGGATTAGCTTCACAGCTATCCAGTTCTAACTCTTGTCTTCTAACAACACAGTAGAAAACAATCAATAAACAACCAACCAATTTACTAAAACTAACCAACCTTCTCCCTTATCAATTATACATATATATAGGTGGCCCTGAGGGTCGCACCTTTACAAAACTGTGGGCCTTTCCCAACAGTATTCCCCAAAAACCCTAACCGCGTACATGGCTAGGTGTACTGTAGGCGCCGCTTGCAGTCACGTCGTCGCTTCTTGCAGGCTCCATGATTTCCGGTGCAGATTGCGGGTATGGGCGCCGCTTCATCATTTATTGCTCCATGTCCTTCGCCTTTAATGCCTTGGTCTATTGCTTCTTCCTTGGTTAGAGAAACCATAACTTTTGTACTTAGCCTTAATGAGGGTAGCTGAGCCCTCTACTCCGTTGCTTCATTTATTGTGGTAGCTGAGCTTTCTACTTGGCCTCATTCATTCTTCTTTGGCGTGTGCGTGCGAGCTCCGCGATTTCTGGTTCGTGATCTGCGCTGAGCTCGTCCATCTGGCACCGTACTACGCACTTATTTACTTATGCCCAAAAATTGGGCCTTATACAAAATTAGCACTTACCTCTCGACACTTGTGCTTTTTCCTCAAAATTTGCAGCTTTTACTATAGCTGCGGCCTATGCTCCAATAGGCCCCTAACACTTACTTGTGGCTCGTCCCCGAGCCACTCGCACTACCGTGTGGTCGCTTCAGCTGCGCATCTGACCTTGCTTTGATCGTGGCAAATGCATTCTTCCACTGCGCAATAGCGGAGTCCATTTCATCCAAGCACTCCGTAGCTGTATGGACCATGTCTGAACTAGCTTCTTCTTTAGTTATGCCATCAAACAACTGTTGAGATTCAGCAATTTCTTTAATCTTTGCCTCGGCTTGGCCAGCAAGTTCAACATACTCATCCATAAATGGCTGAATGCTGTTGGTGAGATTAGCATCTTCATTTCTGAGCTTGTGCAGTTGTTGTTGTACTCTGCGCACTTCACTCATTTTCCGCATCTTTGCTAAGCCTTCTAAGGTCTTAGCTTCTTCGGTCAGAACAGTTAGGGACTGTTCCGCTGCTTGTACCTGTTCCAAAAGGTCGACTTTGAAAGGGAGTGTCTCCAGCTCAGTCCAAGCCTCCATAGCTTGTGTCATCAAGCTCTCAGCTTCATTTGCTTTGGACTTCATTTGTGTGGAAGCTCTGCGCAGTGCTTCAAATTGTTCCTGGCTATCATCTTCAGGATGCGCTGCAACATGAGCTTCCAACTCGGCGATCTGGGATCTATGGTCTTCAACCATAGCAACTATTTCTTGCTCTAGGGATTTCACCCTTCCTCCAATAATTTGAACTTTCTCAACCAGAGGGAGGTCTGGTTGAATTTCACAGGCTGGGATTTCCTGGGCAATTTCATCAACTATGTTTCTTATCCCAGTGTCTTGTGCCTCATAATGTGCAAGCTTCTCAGAGATGTTCTTATAGCCTGCCTTCAGCTCTATTTCCTGCGATTGCAGCCTTTGGTTTGCATGGAATGTGGAGAGCTCTCTAGCTCTTAGCTCAATAAAGACCTTCTCTTGCACTAATTGCAAGGTTTCTATCGGAATAACAGACAAATTTATTTCAATGGGGTCAATTGCGCTTACCTGCAGTGCGGCCAAAGGATACGGAAGTGTCATGCTTGTAGGCGGGACGTGCTCGACAGTATGTCTCTCGGCAAGTGCTTCCACTCACTCAGTCCTTGTAGGTACCTGTGGCACCTGTGAACTGGATGCTGGCGCATGGGTCTGCGCAATTCTTCCTGTGAGTCCTTTTATTTCTACGAACTGCAGGTCTAGCGCACTTCTGATGTGTGCGTGCGAGGTCCACAGCTCACAAAATTGCTCCTTCAAATAATGGCCAATCCCCACGGCAAGGGCCTCAGAGGGGTCTTCTGTCGCTTCTGCAGGGTGCAACGGTTTCTGCTTCTTTGGGGGTGGTCCTGCTAGAAGTTCATCAGTCTCCTGCGCTGCTTTTTCCTTTCCCCTATCTTTTTCTTGTGCAGAAGGGGGTGGCATCGCGGATGCGACTTCGGCGGCCTCCCTCCATTCATCCGACCAAGACTTGACAGTTTCTTCAACATCTTCAGTGGTCATCCTGTAAAGGCCTACAACCCATTGTTCCTGAATGCTGTAAGGGCAGAGGTAAATTTCATGCGAGTTGGCAAAGAACGCCAACTTCCCTTCATATCTTTCGGATGTCTCCTTACTCAGCCTCGGCATTTCTTCAATGGTGTCCTTGAGGAGATAATAGTATTCATATAACACAACGCGGTTCATCTTGCACTTCACGGGATTGCTAGAATCTTAGAGGTTGACATAGCGCATGCCGACAACCTCTCCTGCGTGGCGTGGAAGGAACTGAGTGTTCGGGGGCTCCTTCCACCCAATAAAAGAACATAAAATTAAAAGCCAAGAAAAATGGAACAACTAACCGGGGTTGTCTTGGACGTTCCGACAGTCTTCCAAGAAAGAATTGAGGAGGAAGAGAGACCAGTTGTACTACTCTCCCTCCGCAGCTGCGATAGCGAGCTCCACGACAGCTCCAGTAACTTCTTTAGGTATGCACTTCGTGAGAAGTCTTCCTGCAAGCAGACTGCCTGTAAATCTAAGTGCTTCATCCTTGACTATAGTGAGGTCATAAGCCCGACCTCCTCTTGTCAAATTATATTTCTGCACCAGCTGTGCAGCCAATTTTCTGTCCTTGTCTTTTCCGACAAAATGAATATTAGGGTCCTTACCAACCTTAGATAGGCCGGTAACATGATGAATCAAATCGACATTCAAATCGATTGACCTCCCCAGCCAAAGATAACCTCCATGAACGCAAGATAGCAGTGCCTTAACAACTGCATTGACTTCGTTGCTACACCCAAAGTGCGGTAGCTTCAGTAGATTCAATAGACCAGGCCTCTCCAGGTTTGCTGCGAATTCTTTTGGGACAAATTCATCAACCTTTCTATCAGTATTATAGACTACCATCAGATAACGATCTGGCGCAAACTGAGGATATGTTCTGTAGTCTCCAAGGTTGAAATCAGAAAACTTGACCAGTGGAAGGTGTCCAAGTAGGGACCCTTCTTGTCGCACGATTTCCGGCATTGGAGGCAGCGGAATCGGATACTTAGCATTTTTTGGAATATGCACCTCAGGTGCATCATTTGGGCGCGGCGGAATGTAATTCACCATAGTGGTCAAGGGCTCTGGAACGGGGTTGTCCGGCTGCTGTGGCTGAGATGCCCTTGTGCCCGGAGACTGTCTAGGATCAGTCCAACCAGGGTGTGTGTAAGTCGAGGCCGTCATAGGAGTAGTCATGCCGAAATCTAAGCCTCGGCGCATAAATTGACGAACAACTTCTTCAGTTGACAGGTTCTCCGTCGTGAACCAGTAGGCAACAAAACTTGAATAGACGAATGGCGGAACAGCGTAAAATACGAACGCTGAAAACAAAGGAAGCAATCTGCACAACTCGGCTCTGAAATCAATAACTTAGATTCTCAAACAAGTCACTATGCAATTCGAGAAAAGTAACCCGAAAATATACAAGTGCGGGGTATTTATAGCTAAAGGCCATAGTAAATGCGGGCAAGTGGGGTTAATAGCCGTAGGTGTGCATGAGTTGACAAGCCCCCTATCCCTCGCGCCTCTACGGTGCATTAATTGTGATGGACGGGCTCTGACAGCCTTCCGGGAGAAGCTAAAGCTTTCGACGCATGACATAAATGCAAATCTTAGGGAGATCAAGCCGAATCTGTCAGAGTGGCTACAATTAAATGGCGGGCTTATCCTTCATTAATACTAAGGCGCGGCTACATAACTGCTGTAATTCAAATTTTTCGGCGGGTCACTTCATCATAGGTAACTATGCATATGGAGGGGTCCATAACGAGAACTCCCGAAGCAGCAAATTGACAACAGGGAACTCCGCAAAAGCGACGGTTTGAGAACGCGGAAAAACTTTGCAAGAGCACAAATAGGGTCACTCAAAACAAACTTTATAGACATGCGCGGATGTTTCAAGGAACTGCGCGGGAAGCCAGACTGAAAGTGTCTCGCAACTTCCATGTAGACTGTGATAATGCGATGTCTCTTTCAACTACACTGGGCATCTGCACTTCTTTTAGCAGCTAATTAAGTCGACAGGGCGGAGTGGTCGTCGCGATAAAGCTTGAGCCGACTCCTGCTAATCATTGTGGGCAGCAATTCTCCATTAAGCTTTGCAAGTTGAACTGCTCTTCCTTCTGTTATCTTGATCACCCGGAAAGGGCCTAACCAGTGTACACGAAACTTGCCTGGGAACTTGATGAATTTACTATCATAGAGGAGTACCAAGTCTCCTTGTTGAAAGACTTTATTCTTAATATGCCTGTCATGCCAAGCTTTCTGTCTTGCCTTTTGTACTTGTTGATGGAATCCGACCAAAAGTCTGTCTTCTTCTAAGGCAAGCAATTGTGAGAGTCTTTCACTCATAGTATCGGTGTCTGCGATTTCTGTAATTTGCGCGATTCTGAAGCTGGGAACAATGTATTCCATGGGCATAACTGCTTCTTGTCCATACACCAAACTGAAAGGTGTGTGACCTGTTAATTTCTTGCATGTGGTTCTGTAAGCCCATAATACAGCTGTGACTCTAAGGTCCCAATCATCTCTTTGTTGATTACAGATCTTCATCAGGGCATTCTCAAGGATCTTATTGAATGCCTCCACCGTACCATTAGCTTGAGGGTGGTAGGGTGTACTCTTGTGGTGACTGATGTGGAAATCCTCGGTGAGGGCCTCTATAGTGTTGTTCAGAAAATGCGTGCCCTGATCACTCATTAGAATCAGTGGACATCCAAATCTAGTGATAATGTTCTAAAAAATGAACTGCGTGGCAGTGGTAGCGTCGCAATTCTTAACTGGCTTCGCCTCAGCCCATCTGGTGAGGTATTCAGTAGCTGTGATGATGTATCTTGCGCCGGTTCGCTTTCCTGGTGGGTTGATAGGTCCTACAAAATCAATGGCCCACTTATCAAAAGCACGCAATGTTATCTGGGGTCTTAGCGGCATTTCATCTCTTCTTGAGGGTTTTCCTGTCCGCTGGCATACATCGCAACATTTGCAGAATTCCTTAGTATCCTTGTGCAATGTTGGCCACCAAAGACCTGCGGCTAAGATCTTCTACGTAGTCGACTTTCCTGCGAAATGGCCTCCTGCGGCTCCTGAGGGCGCTTCTGCGATTATGGAGTGCTTCTCATGCGGTAAGATACATTTGCGCAAGACTTCATCAGGAGCCAGCTTATAGAGCTGGCCGGCTATCAAGGTGAAGTCTGCGGCTTTGACAACAAGTTGCTTTTTCTGCTGGATTGAAAACTCAACTGGCGCTTGCCTGGTAGTGAGAAACTCAAGAATATCGGAATAATACTTGTCAGCTGCTTGAACATAAAACAACTGCGCATCAGGCAGATTGTCCTCTAGATTTGTAGGTTCCTCTCCTGACTCTATCCTAGATAAGTGGTCAAGTCCTGCATTCAATCTACCTGGCTTCACAATAACCTCGAAATCATACTCCTGGAAGAGTAGTAGCCATCTACAAATTCTCCCCCCTAACACTGGCTTATTGACCAAGTATTTCAAAGCAGAATGGTCAGTATACATTTTAAAATGTGCGCCCAATAGGTAGTGCCTAAATTTCTGTAGGGCATACACCATAGCTAGTCCTTCTCTTTCTGTAGTGGTGTAGTTCTTCTCAGCTGTAGAGAGTTTTCTACTAGAGTAAGCAATAGGGTGGTCAATACCTCCTTCTCCCGGTTGTGTCAGCACAACCCCCAATGCTATGGAAGAAGCATTGACATGAACATGAAAGGGTTTTCTCCAGTCTGGGAAAACTAGAATAGGCACAGTGATCATCTTTTCCTTAAGTGTATCCAAGCTTTGTTGGAATTTGTCTGTCCATCGGAATTTCGAATCCTTTTTCAGCAATCTTTCCATAGGTGCAGTTATCTTTGCATATCCCTTAATAAATTTCCTGTAGTATCCTGTATGTCCCAATGTAGTGTGTAATTGCTTGACTGAGTTGGGCGTAGGCAAGTTAGCAATGATGGCAACCTTCGCAGGATCCATCAGGAGTCCTTGTTTGCATACAATATGGCCCAACAGAATACCAAAAGGAGCACAAAAGATACATTTTTTTAAGTTAAGGGAAATCTGATACTGTCTACATTTTTCTCACATCATGCGCAGGTTCCCTATATGGTTCTTTAGTAAACCAAACACAGTCCAGTCATCAAAATAGACTTCTAGAAACTTATGAATGAATTCTTTAAGAACAGCAACAACGGCTCTAGAGAAGATAGCAGGTGCGTTTTTAAGACCAAAGGGCATTACCGTATACTGGAATGATCCCCATTCAGTCGCAAAAGTGGTCTTATGGCGGTCTTCTGGATGGATTCTGATCTGATGGTATCCCGAAAAGCCATCAGTGAAGGAGTAAGCCTCTTGTCCTCCAACATTATTAAGCACTTTGTCTGTAAAGGGAGTAGGAAATGGATCATGCACTGATGCGTCATTCAGCTTGCGCAAGTCCACACAGATTCTTATTTCACCTTTTGCCTTTTTCTCTTGTACCACCATAGGACTATTCCAATCACTTTCCTCTACTGGCTCAATAATACCTGCTGCGAGCATTTTATCAATTTCTTCTTTGACCTTTTCTTTATATCGCGGGTTCAACCTGTACGAGCGCTGTTTGACTGGCTTGGCATCTGCTTTCAAAGGTATGCGCATCACTCCTAAGTCTCCTAGGATGCCTTTCATTTCTGTAAACTTGGTAGGAAAGATATCCTGGTAGTCACGTAGTAAATCTGAAATATGGCCAACAGTTTCATCATCCCAATAATCTCCTATAGAAGCAAACTTGGGTTCGGGTTTTGTACTGATGTTGATCTTTTTGAGCTTGATGTGTTCTGTAATGGCAGGGATATTTAGCTGAGGACCTTCGACAATGCGCGTCCCTTCTGATTCTAGAATATTGATGTTGCGAGGATCATCTTCCTCTTCACCAGTGGTGAAATTATAGCATTGTAGTGCATGTTCCATCTGGACATCCCAATCTGGTTGAGAATATTCTGGTACTGGACATTGTTCAAATACCTTCTTTTTAATACACTTTAAAGCGTGGTCGATACTTGGATGTTCTGACTCAAAGCTGAAGGTAAGTTGAAAACTTTCTATCATAAGAGGCCAAGTGATAGTGCCTTTGCGCAATTCTGTTTCAGTGTACCAGTTCCTTGGAACTGTATCCAATGTGTGGATGAATAAGTGAACCCACTCATCTTCCGGGATATCTGACCATTGCTGAATACATGCGTCAACGTGTGACCTGGGGTCACTCTGTCCATCATATTTGTGCAAAACTTCTACTGTAGTTCCTTGAAATCTGCGCAGTATCAATCTGCGACAGTCTTGCCATGTGTTAATATTCTCTTTATGTGCACCCTACCATCTTGCGGGTGCAGTGCGTAGTGCTACGTCCAATGCTTGTATGTGCTGCTCATCTGGGATCTGTTGTTCATATGTGTGTATGAATTTACTTACTTCAGTTAAACCATCAAAATTTGGAGTGTCATTCAATTCACTACCAATCCATCGAATAGATTTAGTCATCATGGTGCATCGCCTTGCAGAAACCTCATGTAAGAGATTCTGCCAGTTTTCCAGTCCTGCTTCTGAATATGATGTGCATGAGCTATCGCATCGCCAACTGATATGGCCGTCCGCTGTGGGATTGACATAGTCACTATGACTAGCAGTCATCTGGTGCAAACTTTCCATGTGGCGTGCTTCTTCTTCTGCCCGAATGGGTTCAATATACCATGGTCCTTGAAGTGGGTCAAGCGGTGCGATGACCCAGATCTGCTCATCCTCAAAGGTCATCTGTCTTTTCTTCAAATTAATGACAGCCAAATTATCAAATGCCCAATCTATGCCTAAGAGTGCTGGATATGGTCTACTATCATCCAGAATTTTGATTACTTCGAAGTCTGCAGAACTTCTTACTCCCTCAGTATCAATAGGTACATTGGGTAGTTTGCCCAATGGAGAAACTCGTTGCTGATTCACAAGTCTTAGCTGGATAGGAGATCTTGTAAGTTGAGGGCTACCCATCTGTTCCCATGTCTGCATGGTGAGAACATTGACTTCTGAGCCTAAATCTAAAATGACTTCATCCATTTCAAATGCTCCAATCTGCGCTGTGAGTCTCATTTCTTTCCCAGTTCTAATATGATTTCCAATCTGGTGAACAGCACGCTACAGTGTATTCATCGAAGCAGATTGTTGACACTTATCCAATAGGTGTTGAAGTTCCATAGTTTCTTTTTCATTGCGCAGCAACTTTAAGCAGTTTCTCAGGAAAACATGGACACTGCCTAGTGCATCCTCCTCCTCATCATCATCATCAGGCCTTCCAGATGTAGTGGCATGTTCTTGTACCAGGTTCTCTTGTCTTAGCACTTGCGATCTGATATCATTATGCAGAATTACGACAGATCTTGAAGTTCGTGGGTCTGAGAAATACTCCTGAGCTTGCTTGAATGCTTCTTTTTGCTTCTGCAGGTTGAGCGGAGATGGTTTGATATTAGCGCGGCGCACCCATTGCGTTGCTTGCTTTCCAGTTCCCAAATATAGCACACCAGTGGTTGCTCCACTGCGCATCACTATATTAACTGTAGGATCTAGTGCTCTTTTTTCTGCTCCAATCAACTGAATATTCTGGTTGACCTGTCGTGTCTTTGCTTGCATCTTGGCCATCAACTGAGGGCATTCTTCAATGATATGATCATAAGATATACAATATCTACAGATGGTTGTAGGATTTTGGAAATCCCTTGCATAATGTCCTTGAGCTCGGCAGTTGTAACAAGTGATCTGTCCTCTTCCACGAGCAAATCCTACTGCGCGTCCACGGCCCCTATAATTTCCTGCTCTGCCTACGTGATCTGGTTCGTATAGTGGACCTGCTGTGGGTCCTTGTGCCTCTGATTGTACTCTATAAACATCATGTTTTCTTTCCACCATAAGGTCATATGCTCTACAGTTGTTCTCATCATGGCCTACTGATTTACAAAAATTGCAATATAGATTCTTTGGAGTTTGTATGTATTTCTGTAACAAGTGACATTCTTGTGGTCTATGACCTCTAGTTCTACAAATTTCACACCAAGGCCCATGTGCCTGTGGTAAAGGGTTAGGTGCTCCAGTTGCAATATACTCTATGAAAACGGGACAGTGGTCCTTTGAATGACCTTGTGCTTTACACTCTGTACACCAAATTTCTTCTTTAATATCCTTCCCCTTCTTAATATCATGGATTTGCAAGGTTAGGTTTGCTAACTGGTTCTGCAACTGCGCAACATCGTTGCTTGTTCCAGCAATTGGTGAGGCTTCTAGTTTCATAGCCATCTCTAGAGCTTGTTCCTGAGTAGTAAGATTCTGCTGCATAAGAGGAAGTCTAATGTGTGGAAGCAGCGCGGCAATGAACCATTCCTTATGTTGTTGTGGTGCAAACTCAAAGCTTACTTGATCTATCAAGGATTTAAACTTCTGGTCAAAGTCCCATACTGACTCTGTAGGTAACTGTTTTATGTCTTTGAGTTCTGTTATACACTATGATTCTGATTTAGGTTTCTTGAATTCCTTAATCATAGCACTTCTTACATCAGCAAGCGTCCTATTCTGTGCTGCTGAGTATTTCATAAACCAAGTTAAGGCTCTTTCTCTTAGTGTGGTTGCTAACTGAACTAGCTTAACAACATCGTCATTAATTTGCTTAATTGTCCAAATGGCTTCACATAGGAACCAGTGCTGCTTAGGGTCTTCTAGCCCTGTTCCTCTAAAATTTGGTAGCTTCATGTCATCACCCATCCTTCTTGCGCGAGGTTGACGTGGAGGTGTTGTAGCAATGCCTCCGGGATGGTTAAACAAAGGTGTGGCTGAGGTACTAGAAGTACCGTGTGGGCTACTAGAAGGTGTTACTGCGGGGTTATACTGAGCCCCGTCTGGCTTTTGCGGTGTAAAAGGGTGATAAGGGATATGAGCACTCCCTTGTCTCTCTATATGGCTCGCTCTAGGAACTTGAGTATCTTCTGGGCTAGACTCAAAAGAGTGTTGATCAAGGCCTACTTTATACCATTTTCCACTACGAGTGCAACCAATAGCTTCAAAATCACTATCAGAATCTACGGACATTACTTGTCTATGCTACTCATCAGAAGCTATGCATAGTTTTCCTTTTTCATACAAAAGAATTTTAATCCATAAGTTCAGAGAATTTGAACTTACCCCTGTGTGCTTGGAAGAAGTTCCTGTCAGCTTCGCTGAAGCTTTTTCTCGTATCTACTGCAAACTCGGTGATGAAACCTTCCAGTAGACTGTCCAACCAGAAGTCTACTGCGTGGGACACAGAATTATTTACCCGCTTCAAAATGCTAACTAACTCAGGCGTCCAAGCGACGGGTTGAGCAACATTCACAGTGGGTCTAGTATGTGCTAGATTGGCTAGCCATGCATGCAACTCAAGTGCAAATGTGACAAAGAAAATTTCGTGAAGGTCTGTATAAATATACTTCTGCAACCAGTCTTCTATCTGAAGCCTAGAGCTTCTATTTTCTCGTTCAGTGAACTCTCTAGCCTTTGAATCAAACCAGTCTTGAATTTCTTTAGCTGTAGGATTCCAGTAGCACATTGCCTTTAGAATAATAGTGTTGAAGCCGAAACCATTTGTTGATTGAGCAAGTCTCGAGGCAACAAGTCGCAAGGCAACAGAACCATTTGTTGGCTTAACCAATCATAAGGCAACAATCTCGCGCGTCGCCGGAGTAACAAGTTTCAAGGCAACGGAACCATTTGTTGGCTGCTTTTTGGACAGACCCGGGTTTTAATGAAGTGCAACAACAAACACCCCTTGGTGCACTGGCCCTCTCAGCAACGAGCTGCGCAGTAGTCTGAAGTCTCACCCGAAGTGGCTATGGGGGGGCTAAGGAATCAGGATTCCTTAACCTTGGTGACGCGAAGACTGCAATCTCCCTCCTCTCTTGCACTGGAGGATCCTTGGTGCGGAATGTCTTACTCTTCCTTAGATCTCTTGGCGTGACAGCGCTGAAACTCGTACCAGCCTAGCTGCGCGGTATCTCCACTTTGACGCCCGAGGCGATCACCCTCGATGTCCGATATAGTAACGTTTCCGGCCCTGCGCCACGACGCGGCCTCACCCTTCTCAGTGCCGCAGCGACGGCATTCTACAGATCTCTGATACTTAACACTTATAGCGTCGAAGGAAGCTTTGAGAACAGACTTAACATATTCATAAAGATAACACACTGTTCATGAAAGCACAGATAACAACACAGACACACATTCACGCGAACATTAACATAGCAACAAGACTTATGGAATTCACCTCCACGGGAAACCACGTCCACGGGAAGTATGTCTCTTATATTAATTCAAAGGGAAGTTATACAGTAATGCTGCGCACATAGCTGCAGCCTTAGATCTTTCCAGGAAACTCCACGCACACAGCTGGGAGCCCTTCTCCTAGATCTACTCTCTCCTCCACAGAGATTACAATAGTTCAGACGTCGACTCAGACTGTCTGCAACTCAGGGATTAGCTTCATAGCTATCCAGTTCTAACTCTTGACTTCTAACAACACAGTAGAAAACAATCAATAAACAACCAACCAATTTACTAAAACTAACCAACCTTCTCCCTTATCAATTATACATATTTATAGGTGGCCCTGAGGGTCGCACCTTTACAAAACTATGGGCCTTTCCCAACAGTATTCCCCAAAAACCCTAACCGCGTACATGGCTAGGTGTACTGTAGGCACCACTTGCAGTCACGTCGCCGCTTCCTGCAGGCTCCGTGATTTCTGGCGCAGATTGCGGGTATGGGCGCCGCTTCATCGTTTATTGCTCCATGTCCTTCACCTTTAATGCCTTGGTCCATTGCTTCTTCCTTGGTTAGAGCAACCATAACTTCTGTACTTAGCCTTAATGAGGGTAGCTGAGCCCTCTACTCCGTTGCTTCATTTATTGCGGTAGCTGAGCTTTCTACTCGACCTCATTCATTCTTCTTTGGCGTGTGCGCGCGAGCTCCGCGATTTCCGGTCTGTGATCTGCGCTGAGCTCGTCCATCTGGCACCGTACTGCGCACTTATTTGCTTCTGCCCAAAAATTGGTGCTTATACAAAATTAGCACTTACCTCTCGACACTTGTGCTTTTTCCTCAAAATTTGCAGCTTTTACTATAGCTGCGGCCTATGCTCCAACAATAGGATTATAAAATCTTGTAAATTTTGGGCGAATCTTTCACAAAATTATAAAAACTTGTAAAATTTTTGGTGAATTTTTCACGTAATTAGAAAATCCTATGAAATCTTGGCGAATCTTACACTAAACTATAAAAACTTGTAAAGTCTTGAAAAAATAGTTGAATTTGACTTAATAAAAATTCCTAGATGATTTTGTATTCACTTTATATTTCCCATGTACTCATGCATTAGGACACCTTGTAAAAAAAATCCAAGCTTTTTAGGTGACCTACTCTCTCATTTCGTAGTCCCACTGATAGATCCCTTGCAATTGGTGCATGAATGAGACACACCAAAATGACAGTTTATGCATCTACTAGGACCTATGACTATGAAAATATTCAACCCCAAGAATAGATTACAAGGAAGCATGTGTTGAAATTCACAAGTGGATCACCCTTTGAGACATGTTCCACCTTCAATAACTCATCACAATCTCCAAGAAAACCTACCAACCCCGATTATAAAACTCCTTTTGAAACTATGCATCTAATGTTAGGGAATCACAAATACATGTGTCCCAAGCACCCTAACCACTTCAAACATAAATCCCTAAGTATTTCACTTAGGTGGTGCTCTCTCCAAGTGTTAGGAAAGTAGATGGTTGCATATCCATTTATGTCAAGAACACTTCTCCAAGCAACAATATGATTAGGGCATCCCACATGTGCCAATATAATATTCTTTCAAACAAAATCCATTTCCACCCTTGAGTATAAAACCCTTCCTCAATCTGCGCACCGAAGGTTAAGAAGTCACAAATCCACATGTGCCAAGCACCCTAACCACTCCAAACACAAATCCATCAATATCACACTTAGGTGGTGCTCTTTTTGAGTCCATGTGTTAAGCAATTAGATGGTTACATAACCATTTCCGTTGAGTGCACCATAAATTTTTATATAATTGTGTTGTGTTGATAGCCTATTCATTCATGGTGTGTGTCTAACTGTGAGAAAGCTCACCCGTTGAGTGCACCATAAATTTGGATATAATTGTGTTGTGTTGATAGCCTATTCATTCATGGTGTGTTTTTAACTGTGAGAAATCTCATCCAATAACAAGAAGGTTTGGCCTCCAAATACACATCATCCATGAAACAATGACCTCATTCATCAACATATAAGTTTCTAGGTAAGATATAAAAACAAGGTTTATTGGATGAACCACATAAGCTACATGAATATTTTCCACCTTCAACAAATATATCCAAGCAACCCAACCAAATCTCAAATTTTCCCACTATTATATTAATCAAATGTAGCTTCATGCCAAAGTTATTTATAACCATACACTCACTCAACCATTTTCATACAATCTTGTAGCTTACTCTATTTGCATGCCTAGTAAAAAATGCGGCGGGTGAGACTATTTCAACGTTATTTATGTGACTATGCATATATATACATAAATGTGATGCATGAATATACTATGTACCAATCACCATAAACCAAATATACAGTTCTCAAAGATTCAAACATGCACTATGGATTATATTTATGAATGGTGTGTATTCCAACATTAGATATTTTATGTATGTAACCCCTTAGGCATGTTGAGAAGTATGTGTACAACCTAATGTATTACAAATATATGTCAAAGCATTGAAGCACACAACAATTTTGTTATATGCATGCAATCCTTGAAACCATTTGTGGGAATTCATAAATATGCACCAATAATGAATATAATTAACAAAGTGAGAGTACTTCAGGAGCATAATTAATTATATCTAGTAAAGAACAATAGTTTTCATCCAAATCTAGTTGCATATTTTCACATTCAAAATAATGCCATAAATTGCACACCACCAAGGGAGTTCCTGAAGGTATTAGTAATTACTCATGTTGTGGACAAACCCCCATGCGTGTGTATATTTTATCCATATTTGTATGTATATCCAGACCCCATATGTATGTCGTCCCTGATGTGGGAGCCAAAAGTCCAATCATCTGCAAGATCCAACACTTCACCTCTTTATTTTGCACATGAAGTATGGAAAATTGTGTCATTTCTATGCATTTGGATTTGAAACTATACAAAGAAGGGATGGTGACCAATGTTGTAGAATATGCTTGATGGCGATAAACTATAGTTAATTTTACATAGCTCAGTAAGAAGCATAGGCTTATGTATGTGCTCATTTTATTTAGAGCATCATATCATGAAAGGCTTATAGTAGATCAAAGAATGCATCAATCTCAATGGTATCATATTTGTCCTTGTGAAATGAATCAAGATGTCAAACTTTGATGATATTAAGGCCTTATATTACTCTCATATTGAACAATTATGAGAAGGATAAATAACTAATAATGGGGTCACTCTTGTTGGATCTACTAAATACAAATAAGTAATAACATCTAAACAATACCAAATGCTGAAGATTGAGAATAAGATCTTCACTTTCCTCGTGCATTCATTGATTTCGACCTTTGAAGATTTCAAAAGGGAAATGACTTATAGGAGTATGAAAATTCAAATGACAATGTGAGAATATTACAAGCCAACCCAAGTTAGGTTGACGCATCCTATATAGTACAATTGCTATGAAGATTTTCAATAGCCACCCAAAATAAAACTTGACCACTGGATAAGCAAAAAAGGAATCTCTCCATCCGTATGAACTACCTTATACACATGGTAGGAGTCAACAGGCAATGTTTTTCAAGGGGAATACTATATCTTCAATGTCCACTAAGAAGGATCTCGCCATCTTTATCCTTCCTTAACTAGGCAGCTAGTGCCATGACCTGTTTTCTTGCTTCCCTAAATCACAAAGATAGAATGAAAAATGGAAATATTTTCAGTGTGAATACATGATTTCAAGCTTGATTTCAAAAATTCTGCACTAATATTACCAATTTCACTATATTTTAAGAGTGTTACAGCACAACAGTCTAACTCAGGAGAAATCGTTTATGAAAGAAACATACAATATAAATGCAAACTCTTATCTAGTATTCCCTCGAGTATCTCATTGTATGATTTATGTATTCTATCTTAAAATAACAAAATCTCATTGAGTATCTCCTTATATGATTTATGTATTCTATCTCAAAATAAAAAAAATCTCATTGAGTATATCCTTGTATGATTTATCTATTATATCTTAGAATACCAAAACATTTTCATCTTTAACCTTCCAAGATGGTGTGATCCCAACTATATTCGATGTATTTTAGTGGTTGAGTAGTTTGAGTAGCTAGGAATGGTACAAGTTTTCTTTGGTAAATTTTTGTCGATATTAGGATATTTAAACACTTAGGAGTTAGTTAAGATTAACTTGTGTAATATATCCGTTAGGGATAGCGTGTTTCTTTAGTATGCATTAGTATGCATTTGTAAATACTTAATCCGACGGTCACGATATGTTCCCGACATAGAGTGATCCGACGGCTCAACTTCTCTTAGATCATACCTAACCTTGATCCGTGGCTTAATACCCGATTGGTCCATGATCTCTATTTAAAGAGCATGGAAGTTCATTATTTAGTTGATCGATTATGAGAAGCTCATTTGTAACTTTCTTTCTTTGCATAATAAATTGTCCCGTAGAAGCTATTTGGCCGAGGCCATGGAGTGTTTCTCTCAAAAGGGTTTAAATCATGTCAAAACATCGATGTGTTGATCTGTGATCTGTTTGTATGAAGTGATTGCTCTTGGTGTTCGGTCCTTTGGTAGTACCCTGTGTACCCGAACATGGTATTAGAGCTTTTATGAAGAGTCACTTCCGGCTATGATCTAGATCTTGAACTATTGTTGCCGAAACTCGAAAGGTTTTCTGGTTCTAGTATTTCTGTGCATTTCTGGACTTTGGGATGTGTTCCATTGCATCCGGAGCATCGTTTCCATTGTGAAATAGTTTTCATTTGATAAAAAATGGTTCCCGGTTGCTCCAGAAATGTGTATTTCATCAGATCTGAAGGTATAATGTTATAGTGACGCATATTTTTATTTTTTGTTTTTGAAAGAAAAAAATCTCATATTTTATCATTTTTTACTGTTAGATTTTTTTGGGTTCGGATTGTTGATTTCCCATCTGCGTATGATCTTTGTTGTGCACCTTATGCGATCTCGGCAAATCATAAACAGAAAGGGAAAAGGTTTTTCTCGGCTATGTATGCTCTTTGTCGTGCACCTTGCGCGATCTCGGCAAATCAGAAACAGAGAGAAAACGTAGACTTTCCAGGCAAGCTAACGAGATCTAACTCTAGAAGTGTGGAAAAGTTTTTTTTGTTTTGATTTGTGGTGTGTTTTGCAGGAAAAAGGGCAAGCACGCAAACCGAGCAACAAGAGTAAAAAAAAAAAAGAAGCCCCCTTCTTCATTCCCATATTTTACATACCTTTTAATCTAGCTCACTTGGTTCAAAGTTGCTTTATTTCTTATTAGGTCTTGAGTTCAAGTCTTAGGAAGTTGCTTTTAAAAGAAAAAGTGCATGCAATTTCTATTTTCAAGTTACTTTATTGTAAAAGTGCATCTCACTTAAATAATAAAAAATAAAAATATAAGTGAGTCACTTAAGTTCTTTTTTATTGATGCACTGTTTAAAAGTAATATCATTGTAAAAGTAAAATCACTTATTTTACAAAAGTGGTTCACTTAAAGCAACTTTCTTGTAAAGTGATTGTCAAAAGGTTCATCTTGGGAAGAGGGGGGTTCTTTTTTTTGCTAGACATTCTCTAGCTGCCACGTCACTATTGGGGACATTTTCAACAGTTTCTTTGTTCAAGCATAACTTCATCATACAGAGTCAGTTTTCAGTGCTGATTTTTTTAAAGCGCCTATTTTTTCAAGCTCTTCACATCCAGACTATTGGTTTCTGCTTTTACAGCCATTAATTTATAAATATGGCCGCCCCTTGTGATATTCTACTTAGCAATTCCAACTATTTCTCATGGAAATCTCGTATGGAGGATGTTCTACGAAGTAGGGGACTTTTCAGAATTACATCAGGGAAAGAAACAGAACTCACTAATGATGATAAGAAAATAAAATGGGAAAATAGATGTGACGAAGCTCGTGGATTGATTGGGATGTCAATCTCTACTGATTTTCTATTCCACATATCTGGAATTGATGAACCTGATGCTGCTTGGGACAAGTTGGAATCTGTGTTTGGTAAACACAATGAAATTCGAGGTCACTAACTCGAAAATGAATTGATTTCTTTAAATCCAAGAGACTTTTCATGCATTCAAGATTATTTATCTAAGTACAAAACTCTTAAACTCTTATGTCCAGAATGTAAGATTAAGAGGGAAGACAAACAATGCATTTATCATATTCTTTCAAAACTTGGACCTGCATATTCTGTTTTTGTATCTACATTTTACTTCATGAAAGAATCCTTGAATGCAGCTAGCTATCAAGAGCCTACTCTTGAATCCTTTTGTGATTCCTTGATTAGAGAGCAAGATAAACTCATTCATCTTGGAATAATCAACAATGCAGATACATCTGGGAAAGCTTTATTGTCCCAATAGAAAGAAAAGTCCAAGCCTCCCAAGAAATAAAATTTTCGCAATAATAAGTCAAACAAGGGTCCAAAACCCTCTCAATCAGCTCCTTTAAAAAATGACAAAGGATCCAAGCCAAAAGGCAAGAAAACTGAGCGTCATTACAACTATTGCGGGAAGATAATCATGATGAATCTAAGTGTTTCAAGAAGATGGCAGCCTTGGAAGCAACAATGAAAAAGCACCACATCATCCTAGATTCGCCTTCAGAATCTGCCTCTCATGGACATGCACTTTGTGCTTCTGGTTATTCTTATAATGCATCTTCTTCTTCTACTTCAAAAGAATGGTTCATTGATTCTGGAGCATCTTATCATATGGCTAAGGATCAAGCCATCTTTTCTACTATGCATGAATGTAACACCAAACAAATATTTGTTGGTGATGATAGATCTCTAAGTTTTGTAGGAGCTGGAATAGTTTTAGTAGATAATGGTCATTTTAGTGATTTAATGTGTTCCAAGAATTTCCTGCAATTTTTTATCAGTCTATCAAATCACTCGTTCTGGTGAAGGTAAAACTATGACCTTTACACCTCACCAAGTTGTAATCAAGGATTTTAAAGATCCTCAGCAGGTCCTAGCTACCGGAATTGTTAATGATATTACCAAGTTGTACAAGTTTAACAACTTTGGGTCATCACCTTTCCCTTCAGTTTTTGTTGCTCATAGTGATAACTTGAGCAAACTTTGGCATGAGTGATTTGGTCACTTAAATTATCACTCATTGCAACAATTATGTAAAGACAATATGGTGATAGGTCTTCCGATGGTATCTTGCAGGGATGGTGTTTGTTCTGGTTGTGTACTCGGAAAACATCATTAGGACAGTTTTGACAAACGTGCCTCTTGGCACGCCTCGGTTCGCTTGGAGCTTATGCATAGTGACTTGTGTCGTCCTCTTCCATCTACTTCCTTTTTTGGTTTCAAATATTTCTTAACTTTCATTGATGATTACACCAGACACACTTGGGTTTATTTCCTAAAACTTAAGAGTGAAGTATTTAACATGTTCTTGGCCTATACGGCCCTTGTTGAAAAACAATCTGGTCATCAAATTATTAAGTTAAGATCTGAAAATGGAGGAGAATATGTTAACAAAAAGTTCACTAATTTCTGCACTGAACAAGGCATCCAACAACAACACACTATTCCATATACACCACAACAAAATGGTGTAGCAGAGCAGAAGAACCGCACTTTAAAAGCAATGGCTAATTGTATGATCCAATCTAAGGGACTAAGTCTTCAATTTTGGGCTGAAGCCATTAATTGTGCAAATTACATAGTTAATCGCACCCCCACTAAAGAATTACAAGGTATAACACCGAAAGAAGCATGCAGTAAAACTAAACTTGATGTAAGTCACTTCCGTGTGTTTGGTAGTGAAGCATGGGCTCACATTCCGGATGAAAAACGGAAAGCATTGCAGCCTAAAAGTGAAAAGTGCATATTTGTTGGATATTCTGAAGATGTAAAAGGTTATAGACTTTTTCAACCACATTCTCATGATATAATCGTTAAAAGAGATGTTAAATTTGATGAAAATCTCTTGGCCTACGAGCCTAACTCGGCGATTGTGCCATATTTGGCTTGAGAGCCTGATTCAGTGTTTGTGCCTTCTTCTTCTTCTTCCAACTTCCTTGAAAGGTTTCCAACTCCAGTTTCTGATGATGACAGTGAGGATGAAAATCCACCTCCACCTGCTCATGTTCCTCTAGTTGCACCAGCACAAGTGCTTCCTCGATGGGTCCGTTCAACATGTGAAGCAGCTGGTGATCCTAGAGATCAACGTTGAACACGTTCTCAGTTTCACTAAGCCTCTTCGCTTTTGGCTCAAGTTTCCGAGAACCATGATCTAGAAACTTTTGCAGAAGCTTCAAGGAATCCATATTGAGATGCAACCATGGATGAAGAATATCGTTCCTTAATGGAAAACGATACTTGGGATCTTGTACCTCTTCCAAAAGGAAGAAAACTTGTCAGATGTAAATGGGTCTACAGAACTAAGTATGCATTAGATGGAAGTGTTGAAAGAATTAAGGCAAGGTTAGTTGCCAACGGTTTTTCCCAAGTTGAAGGGATTGACTACAATGAAACCTTTGCTCCCATTGCAAAAATGAACTCCATCCGCCTTGTTCTTTTCCTTGCAGCCTTACATAACTGGGAAGTCCATCAAATGGATGTCAAGTCTGCCTTCTTACATGGTGATTTACAGGAGGAAATTTACATGGAACAACCTCCTGGATATGTTCAGAATAACTCTATCCTTGTCTGCCGCCTTAAGAAATCCTTATATGGCCTTAAGAAAGCTCCGAGAGCTTGGTAGAGCTTGGTATGCCAAAATGGATAACTTTCTCCTTGACACTAGTTTTTCTAGATGCCATTCTAACCCCAATGTCTATACCAAGAAAGTAGGAAACCATCTCATCATACTTGTTCTATATGTTGATGACCTTATTTTTACTGTTAGTGACCCTAAGCTTATAACCCATGTGAAATCCAGTCTTAAACAAAATTTTGAAATGTCAAACTTCGGACATTTGCATTATTTTCTTGGTCTCCAAGTCTTGCAAACCAAAGAAGGAATCTTTCTTTCTCAGTCTAAGTATGCTTGTGACCTTCTTCGTCGCTTTCGTATGGAAGATTGTACACTAGCCCCTTCTCCCTTGTAGTCTGGAGTCAAACCTTCAGCCACTTGTACTTCACCTGAAGTCGATGCCACCTTGTACCGTCAGCTTGTTGGTAGTCTCTTATACTTGACTCATTCCCGTCCTGACCTTTCCTTTGCCATTGGTCGTGTTGCCCGTTATATGCAGAAACCTCATGAAAGTCACTGGAAAGCAGCTAAAAGAATACTTCGATATATTCGAGGTACGGTTCAATTTGGGATTCATTACAGTACAGGGGGGAAACCTTTGTTGGTTGGTTTCACTGATTCAGATTGGACTGGCGATCCTGATGATCAAAAGTCTATTGTAGGTTATGTTTTCAGTTTGGGATCTGGACCTATCACTTGGGCTTGTTAGAAACAACAAGCTCTTGCTCTTTATTCAGTAGAAGCAGAATATCGAGCTACAGTTAATGCCAGTCAGGAAGCTTTATGGCTTCGACAGATCCTTTCAGAGGTTGGATTTAAGCAGCAGCAGCCTAATCCACTTTGGTGCGACAATCAAAATGCCATCAAGCTTGCCAAAGATCTAGTTATACATCAACGCATCAAACACATTGATCTACATATGCACTTCATCAGAATTCTTGTTCATGATCGTGTTCTTGAAGTGCTATTTTACCGTACAGATGATCAAGTTGCAAACATCTTCACCAAGTCTCTTACAGAAGCGAAGTTTTCTAAACTTCGATCTATGTTAGGAGTTCAGGAACTTGTCATTAAGGGGGGATAGGCTCTAATGCCTCCTTCCTTCTCCTAATAGTGTCACTTTTGTAAATCCTTCAATCCTATCTCAAGTTGTTCTTAAGCGGAGATGTTAGGATATTTAGACACTTAGGAGTTAGTTAAGATCAACTTGTGTAATATATCCGTTAGGGATAGTGTGTTTCTTTAGTATGCATTAGTATGCATTTGTAAATACTTAATCCGACGGTCACGATATGTTCTCGACATAGAGTGATCCGACGGCTCAACTTATCTTAGATCATACCTAACCTTGATCCATGGTTTAACACCCGATTGGTCCATGATCTCTATTTAAAGAGCATGGAGGGTCATTGTTTAGTTGATCGATTATGAGAATCTCATTTGTAACTTTCTTTCTTTGCATAATAAATTGTCCCATAGAAGCTATTTGGCCGGGGCCATATAGTGCTTCCCTCAAGAGGGTTTAAACCATGTCAAAACATCGGTGTGTTGATCTGTGATCTGTTTGTGTGAAGTGGTTGCTCTTGGTGTTCGGTCCTTTGGTAGTACCCTATGTACCTGAACAATCAATTTATTCAAGAAGGGATCTAATTATTGTTTTGTAGTTTGTATTTTTTTACTCCAACTTATTAATTGCTTTAATAAAGGTTTTGTTAAAATATTATAACTTGATGCCATTTTTAACATTTCTTTTCTTGTAATTGGATTTTAATAATTCATTACTCTTTCTTATTCAACATTTCATTATCTTGATTGTTGTTGCTTAATTTTGTCACTTAAACTGTATATCTTAGAAGAAAGTTTTAATTTCTATCTCCAACAGAGATTTAATGTCCATTTCATATATAAAAGTATTCCAACAAGGATGGTATTTAACTCTTAGATTATTTCTCCTACAAGGATATGATCTAAAAGGAATTTATGCCAAAACATAAGGTAAAGTGTCAATGTATGTATTTTCATTGATGATTCAGATATGAAGCTTAAGATTCTATGCCTTCTATTATTGGATTTCCCTTGACAATTCTTAAAGCCACAACTCAATTTGAGTTTTGAGCTGAAATTTGTAAAGACCTTACAACGAACCTTTAAACAATTTACCTTTTTTTTTACAACCCCAAATCTTAAATCAAGATATCTCTGAAATTTCCATCCAAAATGGCCATAATTTTTTACTCAATATTCTAATCTTGTTCTCTTCCAAACAACTTTTTAATTGGTTCATTTGTATATTCCTATGAATAGATATGCACAATTTAACATACCATTTTTTCACGCTTCCCTGATATTGGTTCAAAGGATTTTGTATGATGAAAAAAATATGACTTTTGTGCTAATTCCTATCAAATTTTAACCTATGACATTCTAAAATGTTTCCTCTCCAATGAATCTAGTTGCACTAATTTGGATCTTTCTATTGAATTGATGTGGCTACCTATATCGATAAATAGCATATGTTGAAAAGTGCATCTCTAGCCTAAAATATTTTTTAACGATTGAAATACTATACCTTCGTATAGTAATCTAGGCAATTATTTTGGATTGAAAGAATCATACATATAAATAGGTTAGTGAATATTAAATAAGAAATATACAAATTATTGTTAAAACTTGTAAATTTCAGTGAATATGATCCAGGTGGATATTGGTGGCCACACGCCTATTCCACTTGGGTCCCCAACATTGGTTTTTCAGTTATTTTAGTTTCCTGAATTATAGCAGAACTTACTATTTTTAGCAGTTTTTTCGGGTCCTAAACTTCCAGAGCCGTTTTGAGGCCCTAAACGATGTTTTTTGGAAAAGCTTCCTCCAATGAATGTGAGTCAAGGATGTAGGATCCATAGTCATTGGTGTAGTCCTCAGATAGATCTTTCCAATGAGGTATCATAAGCGTCAAATGGAGATCGTATGACAAAGTTACGATGCTGGGAAATTGATGTACCAATTTACCCCAACGGGGTCCATAGTTTGGCATTTTCATCTCTTAGGGTTAGGTTTTTGGATGTTTAGGGTTTTCCTTTCTTTCTCAATAATAGATAGGCTTCGAGCCCCATTGTGGCCTAGAGTTGAGAGGCCAGTGGCCGCCACATCTCTTCTCAGAGATAAGCTACCAGCACCCTAGCTAGTTTATTTCCATTCTGTCTGTAAGCATATTTCCGTTATGTGATATTAATTGAATGGAGTCTTATTTCTGTTGCATCTCTGCGTTTATGTGTATTTCTGTAATTCCTTGCATTCCTTCATAAGTCTTGATCGGAATATTATTAAAAAACATAGGGAAACAAAGGTCAAAAATAGCCAATGGGCAAAATTCCCCCCCTACAAAATACACTGCTCTGGCCTAAAACATTATTCCAATACTAAAAGGTACTTACCTTATTGAAAACACTTAGTTTAATTAGACTACTATATGAAGTTGATGTCGGTACCTATATTGTATACATGTGTTGAAAAATAAATGTTCATATTAAAACATGATTGCATTGACTTCATTTATGAAAATTACTACTTCCACTGAGAAAAAAAAGATAAAGCATTTTTTAGGCATGCCATTGATCAGACATCTACTATTGATGGCTTTAAACAACTCTTAGATGAAGCATCAATGATAATTTCTTCGAATTTTGCACTTTATGATTAGTAATTTACAAATCGTTTCCGTCATCAATGCTTCATTATGCTTAAATACAACAAAGAGAGAGGGATTTTAAGAATACCTATTGAAAAACTATATGAAATTCCCACTACCGCAAAACAAACCAACCATTTCATATAAAGCCTGAGTAGTCTCAGACAAAATCCACTTGTAGTTGGGGGCCTCCTTCGCACTATGCTCAATTAATCCCAATAGTATGGCCATTAATATGGTAGGTAAAAAAATATTTATGTGATGCCTTGATGGGAGATCGATGTCATGATGTGGTGGAGATGATATTCTATTGAGATTATTGAGGACTAAGGATTTTGGTTTCTACCACCGTTGATGGGAAAATTGATGGGGGTTGACACGAGGATGCATGCAACATGGGCATGAGACATCATGACATCAGATGGTGGAATGCATATGGGTTGGATAGAGCATTAGTATTGTAAAGGTCCCCACAACAGTCTTAATGAGACTGCTATGACGTGCATATTGTTTCCCCCTCTTAGAAGGGTAAGACTATGGAAGGGATAAGGAATCATGGTGATCAACATGTTACTATTATTCAGGTTTGTTGGGTTTTCTTAATGAAAATAAATTTCTTATAATATCCAACAAACTACCAACTCTAGGCTTGTAGAGAACGTACATGTCAAGAACTGGGTCACCTCTCATACAAAGATGGGAAAATGTAGCAAGTACTTTCATCTAAAATCCTAGTGGAAGTGATGTGGGTTGTATGGATTTGGTTGCCACCAACTTGTGAGTAGCAATCATGGAAGGGAAGAACCCAAAAGTAATTGAAAATTCAGAAGGGGATCAGACAACACGATCTATTGTCCTATGAATCAGAAGGAAGATATACTTGTAGGTATTCCTTCCAGACATCAAGCTATGAAAAATACCATTAATATAGTGTTTGCGACTAAGCATTTGATGTGAAGGTGGTTTGACGATTAGAGACAAAAAGAGATGAAATTTGTCCCAAAATAGTGTTTATGCATGTGCACTCTTCCATATTATTTATGCATGTGAACTCTTTCATATTGTATACCAAAGTGCATGAGAAATTTTGAAAAAAGAGTTGTGTTCCATATATCATCCAATTTGTGAAGATTTGGAGCTAGAGTGAGAGTCGATGACTATGCCTTCTATCTATCAAATGCCTTGTTGCATTTCATTCAACATATAGAATCATATCAACTTGAGTGTTACTGTTGCAAGTTATCTCTAAGATTATTACTATAAATATCTTAAGGATTTCAAGGAGCATTCGGTGGATAGTGTTATAGAATATTTTGGAGGATTGTGTGTTTTTTGGGCCTTGGGACCACAATAGAGCATCACCGAAGGGTTTAGAGGTAAGGAATTCATTTTCGGAGATCAATTCAACTTCACATTTAACAATAATTTGTAACTTGCAAATAGTGTTTTTGTAAGTTTACTTGTTTATTGGTACTTGCAATAGTTTTTTGTGTGTCAAGTATAAATAAGTTGAATTCTATCAAGTGCATTCTCTATAGGAACTGACACCCTCCATTTTCTGAGATTGAATCTTATTTTCAAAGAGTGGAGCTTCAAGAGCTCCTTGTAGGTCTCAACACTCAAAGCATTGATATGTTTCCAATAATTCATAGTTCAAATCATGGTGTTTTGTGTATAGTTTTGACACCCAAAATGATTATGAGATGTTTGGATAGGTATTATGTCTAGTTTTGACACTCAAACCTACCTCTTTGATATATATTTCCATTCAAGGCACAACCATGGACTTTTCCTATCGCAATGAAGAAACTTTTCATGCTTCTCACCTTACACTTGACAAGGGGGAACATCATGGTATTAGTAGTCAGGATTGAAGTTTCAAATCCCTGTCATCTATTAGAACAAGAAATACCGATCCATATCTATAACTAGATCCAACAGCTAGAGCCTTGATCTATATCCATAGAAAAGAATCAAAATTGTATCAAGAAGACAGAATTAGAGCCATGTTTCAAAGCACCCACTGTTTTGTGGTCATTTTAAAACTGCCTTTTTGGTTTGTTGTCGGCCTAAACTACCATTTAGAAAAACAAATCAACCTTTGTTTCTTTTACTAGACATCAATTTGTGGTCATACTAACACCACCATGTAGTAGAAGACATCAACCTATGTTGATTCTACCAACCTTCAATGGGTTTTGCTCAGGCAAGAAATGTTGAGCATTTGGTAGCTGTCCACTTCCAATTTTTATCTCTCTACTTGGACTCACATACACTCCTTCGAATAAAGGGGGGACTGTTGGAAACCTAATCCTTGTGGATTCGCTAAATTTTATTTAGATAATTGTTATATTTGAATATGAAACATCATTGGAAGTCCAAGAGACATCTTGGAATATGAAACCAAGTGTCACATCACTGTACTAATATGTATACTATCTTAATGAGAAAATATGCATTCATAATTATCTTCATATTGTGTGTTCCAACACTTCTAGGTCAACTTATCTTCCACTTTTAGTGCCAATCAGAATGCCTCTTCTATCTAATACAATTCATGCAAGCTAGCTTCATCTTGAATTTGAAATTTTAGACCATTTACATATCTTGATATCCCCTAGTATTATGGAACATCAAATCCCATATTAATTTTATTTTTTTAGAATTTCTCGATGTACTATTGTATATTTTTCTCATTATCCTCAAATCTTACATTTGATTACACATTATGCGTTGATAATTAGAAAGAAAAAAAACTGAATTTTAACACCATTTTTTCCCACATCCATATCTTTTCATTTTTCTTACAAACGTGTTCCCTTTTCACAAAATCCCATCACAATGAAGCATGTCCCTTCAATCTAGTAGCATCAAAATTTGTTCTTAAGGTTCCTCTATTTTATCATGCTAAATTTAATGGTCCAATTTTTCCCTATCGTATTAACAAATGATTATATCATAGTATTTAGGGATTTATATCCATGCTTTTACTCGATTCTTGACATATTTGATTAACTAGATCCCATTTTATTCTCTTCATCATTTTGACCATCCTCCTCTTCCTCCGGTTGTAGTTCTAATTCATCTTTCACGCTCTTTACGATTATGAATTTCTTCACATGGCAATTCCTATTTTTTTCTATAGCTTAAATTAACCATCATTGTAACATACCCCAAAATATCTTAGTAAATGATTAGCGAATATTCAAAAGTAAAATTTGTATTCCTGCAACATTATCTTTATAAACCTTCCCATTCATATAACCGAATTTTTCTCATTTGAAAGAAAAGAAATTCAATAACTCATACACATAATTATCAACAAGACCATCATTAATACACACATGAGAGTCCATATATACATGGTTCACCCAATGTATGGGCTACGTCCACAAAGAAATTCATAACTCGTATTATTATCTGTTAGCAAAGGATTACATCCTACAACACCAGTGTTGCCATATTCTTTTTCCCACAACCCCTCTATTCGAGATTATTTTCAAAATATTTCAACATTTATATAAAAACTATGTACATGATCTGTAACAACTCGACAGAGTTCTTTTCATGCATTCAAATATAAATAACACTATTACTGAGATTTATTTTTCTTAGCAGACTCCTTTTTCATTCATTCAGCGCTACAAGGGTATATGAATCCAGAGAAGAAACTGGATTGGGATCTTGTTATGCATTTCCCCTTCCCAAAACAATGTAATCAAAGATAATACTCTTTATAACATAAACCTAACACATATTAAACCAATTATCCCTACTCAATTCAAATGTATAAAGGATTATATTTAACGGAGTTAAACCACGGGTTCCATCCGAACACATTTCAAAATGTCGAGGTGTAATATATATGAATAGGTATTTCACCAGGGTTGTTAAATTTTGAGCATTAATTCACAATACTCTTGGATATTTACTGAGAGAATAACATATACAGTATATGAATGCATAACAATCACAATAAACATGACAAGCATCACATGAATCAAAAGCATGAGAGACAAGAGACACAGAGTTTCCGTGGGGAAAACCCTAAGGTGAAAAACCCCACAACTTCCTCAAAGATAGAGAGAGCAATGGCTCAACCAAAAGTACAACCAAAATACACTTGAGATAGTCTCCTAGGGCAGATGATCCTCCTCCTCACTAATGCGCCACTTTCTGAGTGAGAGAAGTGTGACTTTCTGAATGATCCAAATAGAGATCTCCTGATCTCTATTTATACTTAACCTGTTTGCCCAGTTACATTATGGGGCCAACTTATCTATCTAGATACATCCACAATATAATATATATTTCATGGCCGACCCCACACATGGTGGTCTAATAACCCATCGGCAAGTACACACACTTGTGACACTTGTCAATCCACATGACGACACTTCCTTATAGAGGAATAACACATCTCTTATAAGGGTACAATAAATATATATAAAATACATAGATTAAATACATTCCAAAGTTACATATACATCAACACTCCCTCTTAAATAGGAAGGTATTTCTCGATATAGTTCTGCTAGACAAGTCTTCTTCTCGGGATCATCGTCATCATCATCGTCACTGCTACTGCTATCTCAACCAATCTCTTACTCTACTCGTCATAGGAAGTTCTACAAAGCCAGTCCTTTTTCATACTGGATGTAGGCCCACCACCTGCAGGTCTTCATCATCTGTGCGAACGGTCTGATAGAGGTGGCCTCTCAGGACTAATTTTATGTGCGGATGCAATACCGGAAAGAGTATCCCGGGAACATTTATGTGCCTAAGCACGACCGACAAGATCTCCCAGGATTGATTACATGTATCTCCTCCACAATACCTTTAAAGAGCATCCCAGTAACATTTATGTGCCGCAACACGACCAGAAAGATCTCTAAAGAGCATCCCAGGACTTATTAGGAGCATACAGCTCAACCTCTCGGATCTCCAAGACTGATTACATGTGGATAGACAAAACCTTTAAAGAGCATCCCAGGAACATTTATGTGCCGTAGGATGACCGGCAAGATCTCTAAAGAGCATCCCAGGACTAATTACAAGCACACAGCTCAACCTATCAGATCTCCAGGACTGATTACATGTCTCTGTAGTAATACCTCATCCCAGGAATGATTACGAGCATACAGCTTAACCTATCAAATATCTGAGGACTAATTACATACTACATAGCAATATCAGAAAGAGTACCCCAGGAGCATTTATGTGCCGCAGCACGACCGGAAAGATCTCCCAGGACTGATTACATGTTATTTGCACAACCTACCACATATCAGCTCTGACCTCCAAGTATCAACCTGATACTCATGATCCAACGGATCATCATCGCACGAGGCATCATCCTCATGCCCATGATCATACTGATCATCATCACTTGTACCATCTTGGTACATATCATCTGGAGCAACATCCTGAAGCTCATCATCATGATCAACTTGATCATACAATGCATCCACCTGATGCACACCAAGTATCTACCTGATACATATCATCATACACGATCCACCTAATCATACAGTGTATCCACTTGGTACAAATACAAATACATGATACATATCAACATACATGATCTACCCAACCATACAGTGTATCCACCTGATACAAATACAAATACATGATACATATCCACATACATGATCTACCTGATCATACAATGTATCCACCTGATACATATACAGATACATGGTCCAAGCATCCAACATGATGCATATACAAATACATACAAATGATCCAACCGATCATATCCAACATCCAACATGATGCATATACAAATACATACAAATGATCCAACCGATCATATCCAGCATCCAACATGATGCATACATACACACAAATATAAATGATCCAACTGATCATATCCAGCATCCAACATCATGCATATACAGAGCAGTAACTGGAGCATCATCCTGATGCTCATCACCCAGCGCTTACATCCATATCCATGTGAAGGATCCTCCTTCCAACATGCTTGGAATCACTTCAGCAAATGTGTCCATTACTTCTTCCTCGAAGTGTCGTCGATCTGAAGAGCACCAAGCCTCTCCCTGAAGTACTTGAACTTCACCCTGGCTAGTGGCTTCGTCAGCACATCTGCAATCTGCTCATCCATTGCAACATACAGGAGCTTCACGGCTCCTCTCTACACCATATCCCTGATATAGTGATATTTGATCTCTATGTGTTTCAACCTGTCATGAAACACTAGGTTCTCAGACAGCTTCACACAACTCTGGTTATCGCAGAATATACTAGTAGCATCCAACGGGAGATCAAATAACTCAGACAGTAGCTTCTGTAGCCATACTGCCTCACAACTAGCTGAGCAGGCTACAACATACTCTGCCTCAGCTGTACTCAGTGCTACGCAGGACTGCTTCCTGCTAAACCAAGAGATCACACCTGATCCCATACTGAAGCAGCACCCATATGTGCTCTTCCTATCTGCAACACTACTAGCCCAATCTGAATCAACATAACCCTGCAGGTTAAACTTTTGATTCGCTTCATACTTGAGCCCATAATCCACTGTACCCTTCAGGTACCTCAGAATATGCTTTACAGCAACCAGGTGAACACTCCTCGGATCCATCGGGAACTGGCTCAATGTGTTCACCGCAAAGCAAATATCAGGTCTCGTGTTCGTCAGGTACATCAAGGACCCAATCATCTGACGATACATGGAGACATCAACTGGCTCAGATGAAGCATCACATAGAAGCTTCAGATTCAATGCCATAGGTGTGGCCATGGCCTTGCAATTCATCATCCCGAACCTCTTTAGGACATCTACAGTATACTTCCCTTGTCCAAGGAAGATCCCATATGTACTCTACCACACCTACATACCTAGGAAATAGTGCATTATCCCTAAGTCCTTCATATTGAACTCGGAAGCAAGCTTCCGCTACGTGTCGGCAATCAATCTATCTTCACCTGTAATAAACAGGTCATCCATATACAAAGGTAGTATCACTGGATTGCCTTCCTCAACCTTGTAGTAAAGGTTGGAATCCACTTTACTCTTGGTAAAGCACAAACTGGATAGAAAGTTGTCTATCCTACCATACCAAGTTCTCTACATATATGACTCCTTGTCATGTGTCTTAGAACCAAGTGGCTGCTCCACATACACTTCTTCTTCAACTACACCATTTAAGAAAGTTGTCTTGAAATACATCTGGTGTATCTTTCATCATTACTGCTAGAGCAAGTACGGATCTAATGGAAGTGTATCTGGCTACAGGAGCAAAAGCCTCTATGCTACCACCTGCAACATGCATGATCTTGTAGATCCTCTTGGAAGTCACTACAGACTCCCCTTCAGGTCTTGGGATTGCATCCCAAACATCTTTCTTCATGATCAATGGATCATGGCATTCTTCCCATGTCCTGGGAACTTCAATATCTTCAATAGATAATTTTGTTGCTTGAACAAATGTTGTAGTCCTTCTTTTGTAGGTGAAGGTATACGGTCTTTCCTACAAAACAAGTTAATTTGCATGATTAGAAACATCTCATAATTTTCAGAACAAATTCTTACACATAAAGAAATATGTCACACAGTCATGCAATTATCTTAGCCAATGCTTCAATACAACATTTATCCATGTTCCATAACTTTCTAGATGCCTTCCAGTCTCTACCAGAACATTGTTAATAGTTTGCACTGCTCTCAATATGTCAGCAAAAAGGTTTCATTCTAGATAAGTAGCAATGGAATGTTGTACAGTGCCATAGGCCACTTACCCAACACATGCATATTAGTAGTCTACTGTTCATTAATGCAATCATTCTAATATGCACAATACATATCCTAAGTCTAGGAACATGAGCATATGCATCATTGAACAATTTTATTTAAACAAACAAATATGCAAGAAATGATAATTAAAATACTTATCTTGTTTGTTTGTTGGGTGGACTCCCTCTGAGTCTTTGCTTCCTTGCAGGAGCTGCTAGAGTCCTAATCTAAAGTAGCTTCTTCAACACCTTTATGTTGTGGAATATAGAGAGATGGTCAACTCCCTTTGAATATCTGCATCCTTGCAGAAGCCATTGGAGTGTACTCCCTCTTGATCTTTGCTTCCTGGATTACTTGTTCTTAAACTTATATTCATTCTTGATCCCTATGCATGCTTTTTAGTATCATCATTGTGTTATCCTCGAGGTCTCATACATAATCAAACATTCATTAGTATAATCTTAATATTATCAAAACACAATAATCTCAAGCATGTATAGTCATGAACATTTCAAACAGAAATAATAAGCATTAGCATTCAAGGTTTATATATAGGACTCTTATGGTTAGTCATAACATGTCTAAACCTGTGATTACTCAAACCTATGACTCTTCTGGTTACTCATAACATTAAATAAGGTAAGACACGTAATATGCATATACCCATGATTATTCAAACCTATGACTTCATGAATAAACATCATCAATCATGTCATGCATACTTATATAAAAGATCCTATGATATAAGGAACACATACCTGGTCACCATATTTGCTAGTTATGTTTAGTAATGTGTTCTTGTTTTCTTCAATGACCTGCATAATTCATTAGTTAACTTTTGCAAAAACAAATTATACATACCTCTATGTGATCCATGAATATGGATGAATCTTTGTCTTTATGTCACCATGGCATGTTCAGGTTGTAATTTATACAAACCTCCCTCTTGCTCTCCAATCACCATTGCATCATTTATGGTCTTTCCCTTTGGCCACATTAGGACTTGGCCATCCACAAATGCAACCCTCATACCTTTTGCATCCAATGCAGAGATGGAAAGTAAGTTCTTCTTGAGCCCAGGTACATAAAGGACTTCTTTCATCTTCAAAGATTTTCTAGAATCTAGGTTGTAGGAGGCTTCACCACTTCCTTTGATTGGGTATTGATAATCATCCCCAAGTTTCACCTTATGGGGTGATTCATGTTCAGATAGATTCACAAAAGATTCCTTAAACCCAGTCATGTGTTTGGAAGCCCCACTATCAATTAACCAATCATTACAACCATGGGAGATAGTACCTATGAGAGTAGAGATTAGAACATACTCCTCTTCACTTGATGAGTCATCATTACTATCATCACTTTCTACCCTAGCCTTCTTCTTTGGAGGTTCATCATCTTCGGCAACATGAGCATGGTACCTTCTTTTGTTACCCTTCTTCTTCTTGCTGGAGTTGTTGTTGTTGTGGTTGTCCCTTTTGTTCTTGGGACATTCTAAAGCAAAGTGACCCTTCTCATTACAAGTGAAACACCTTAGATCTTTCTTGTCTTTGTGAAAATGATGAGAAGATTTCTTCTTGTGATGGGATGGCTCCCTCTTGAACTTACCCTTCTTCGTGTGAGTTGTGAGAGCTTGATCTTCATTTCCCATCTTCTCTTCTATTGCCACAAGCCTTGCTTCTTCTTGAGAACATTCCTCCCTTAATCTACTCAAGGAGATTAACTTCTTTCTGGCACAGATCCCCTAGATAAAAGAGTCCCATGACCTAGGAAGGCCATTCAAAGTAGTCATAAGAATTTCACCATTCTCCACCATTGCATATACAGCTTCAAGTTGTTCCTTGATCTGAGAGACCTTGGAGAAATAGGATTGAATGGTTTCTCCGTTTGACATCTTGACCCCTTTCAATTGATTTCGTAGGGTCATCTTCCAAATTATGTTCTTTCCTTCAAATAACTTGGTCAAAGAGTCAAACATAGCCTTGGGTGTCTTTAGAGAAGACACATGGGGTATGAGATGGTCTTTGATAGAATCAGCAATGATTCTCTTTGCATTGACCAAGTTCTTCTTATGCAATACCTTAGCCTGTTCATCCTCTGGGATAGGGATGTATTCTTTTAGATATGAGTCCAACTCATTCTCTTCCAGGATTAACCCAATCCTATACTTCCAAGCTCGGAAGTTATCAGCCCCTTCAAGCTTATCCTCAAGCTTGGTGTGGTGAGACATCTTAAAGAGTACTTCAAATGGAAATAGAAAATATTTAGGTCTTACCACTTGAAATGCTGAAAACTGGATCTGGACCCGGATTAGGGTTTGTCAAAAAAACCCTAAAAATTCAAAATGTGAATTTCAACTTTCTGAAAGGATAGAAAGATGCGCCTTGATGAGCTGATCAGCCTGGTGTATTCAACATTTGAGATCAGCAAATCTTTACCCTTCAGATTTTCCTTTTTGTCCTCCGGGGTTCGCTAGGGAGAGACCTGAATTAGGGTTTGAGTTTCCCGGAGATCTACCTAGCCAAAAATCTCGATCCAAAGCTCTAAACTTCGATTTTTGCAAGGAGCTTCCCACTATGTCTTCAGAGTTCAGAAATTCCTATTTTTGTGGAAACCCTAATTTTTAGGGCCAAATCTGAAAATGCTCAGAATTGAATTCTGATTAGACAGATAGATTCTCCGTGATGAGTAGAGTCAATCTACTATACTGCTTTTCCAAAAACTGTGGAGAGAAACCCAATAAACAAGAAACTCAAGTTTCTGTCACTGCAAAATGTCTTCTTCTCAGGTTAGCTTTGATACCATGTTGAATTTTGAGCATTAATTCACAATACTCTTGGATCTTTACTGAGAGAATAACATATACAGTATATCAATGCATAACAATCACAATAAGCATGACAAGCATCAAAAGAATCAAAAGCATGAGAGACAAGAGATACAAAGTTTCCGTGGGGAAAACCCTAAGGTGAAAACCCCCACAACTTCCTCAAAGATAGAGAGAGCAATGGCTCAACCAAAGTACAACCAAAATACACTTGAGATAGTCTCCTAGAGCAGATGATCCTCCTCCTCACTAGTGCGCCACTTTCTGAGTGAGAGAAGTGTGACTTTCTGAATGATCCAAATAGAGATCTCCTGATCTCTATTAATACTTAACCTGTTTTCCCAATTACACTATGGGGCCAACTTGTCTATCTAGATACATCCACAATATAATATATATTTTAGGGCCAACCCCACACATGGTGGTCTAATAACCCATCAGCAAGTACACACACTTGCGACACTTGTCAATCCACATGACGACACTTCCTTATAGAGGAATAACACATATCTTATAAGGGTACAATAAATATATATAAAATACATAGATGAAATACATTCCGAAGTTACATATACATCAACAAGGGTTCCATGCGATTTCATACAACATAGTATATATATAAAAAGTAGATCAGTCGTGGTAGTCAGAACAATAGTTGTAGCAACGTGAACCTAAATACAAAGATACTTCTATATTAAGATATGTTTCTTAGTTACTATATATATATATATATATATATCCAAGCCTTCAACGCAACTTTAGAATCACTGCTTGGGACATATCTATTAAGGCGATCCCCAATCTGTTCATCATATACAAAATCTATTAAAACAAAAACTACAGAGATCTATGCTGGGAACTTAACCAACAATAACACAAATTACGAAGTTCTGCCTCTGTATTATTATATACATCTAAAGCGAGTATTCATACCTAGCATCAACAAGAAAATAATGTTTAACTCTCAGCTGAGTGATTACCCTTAAACCAAGGCAGATACATTCTAATGTAACCCACATACGATTGAATCTCATAAAGGAGATCGCCCAGATTCTTCAACGCAACTTTGAGATAAATCACAACAGAAACTACATGGAAATTGTGCATTCACGCTGTCCAATTTTAAATGTCTGCTATCAAATACGTGACCCAGCTATGTATCCATATAGTAATGAATAGACGCGCAGGTAATGATCCCATCGATATTATGCAAGGATATATCAAAGAAGCAACTTTGAAAACCCAAAAATAAATAGAAACTGCACGGGATCGATCTTCCACGCCATCCCTTCGACATGCATGCAACAAATAACAAATGGAAATACATGGCGAAGATCAAGCTTCCTACAACCATCCCTTCCCTATTTCACCCATAACAACTAGTTTTTATCTCGGTAGCTAAATACTCCAAAGGAAAAATCCCCCCCATTCAACTGAGCTCTTTCGTCTTGTAAAGGCGTCATGCCTTCCACTTCGCGTGACACGTGGTTAGTTCATTGATCTCTCACCGACACAGGGGGCCAAGTGGTGTTCACTAGAGTTGGCCACTCTAAACATTGCCACTCTACACCAACTTAATCTGAGCGTTTACTCTTCCACTCGAGTAGTGGTAGTGGAGCAAGTTTCTTTTCTATCGGTATAAAATGTGGGCTGTGTATAACATATATACCTAAATGCCAAATGGAAGTACATGTATGGATTTCGTTATAAATTTAGAATGCATATATGTTAATGTAATATATTTAGTGATGTAGGACTTCCTAAATCATTTTCATCTCTCTATATATACATATTATATATGTATTATTTTTCTAAAACTTAGATCTCATAAACATTTATGATAGATCATTGAATTAATAATTTAGTTCTCCCTTAATATGAATAATCTAATACATAGATCATATATATACATATATGATAGATATTTGAAAAATAAAGTATTTCTTCCTTAATATATACAATCTAATACATAAATCTCATGAACATATATCTATATATTATAGGTTACTAGTTAATAATAGCCTAGATGGGTAGAATGATATCCTCAAATAACATTTCGTACCCCAAAGGTAATTAAGTAGTATAATATTATCATGTTTTTATATTTGTTCGAGTTGAATATTACTATCAAGGATACTCCTTTATCTCATATAGGATTATCTGTTGACAACCGTATATATATATATATATATACATACATACATATATATATATATATATATATATATATATATATATACATACATACATACATACATACATACATACATACATACATACATACATATATATATATATATATATATATATATTACTCAAGATTTATAAAGTGCTTATCCTAGAGATGGTTGTAGGAGCTTCGTTTATTATTCTGTGACGAATACATGTTTTACTGGAAATTTTACTTAGGACTCGAAGTTAACTTAGGATTATGATAACCTAAGACAACACTTTTTGCTCGAGTTAAACAAATGAACATCATTGTTCATTCTCATGGTTTTCTATCCATTTCACCTCTACCCTTAGTGGATTTGGTTTCTCATTGTTTAGTTGCATTTTAGTCTCCTAAGTTAACAATTTTCAACTTAGGAAACTTACCACATAACTTACAAGGTTTTCTGGTGGGGCCTTGTCCTTGAGCTCCTCACCAAAAAACCAGTACAATACTCTTTCACATTTACAAAATAATAGGTCATATAAGAGGGATATTACATCCTCCTCCCTTTAAGAATAACACTGTCCTCTATGTTCAAGTGTTTCAATAGATTGTCTTCCCTTGAGTCTTCTTTTGCTTGCTTCGTTGTTTCCATTTTGACCTTCTTCATTATCTTCGAATTTTCATGAATTCCGCAGGTCGCTATCGTTCACAACCTGCATTTTTATGGAACACAACCGAGAATCCTAAAATTGTTTAGTAAGATATATCATCAACTTCATAATCGAACTCAGAACATAAACCATCAGTCCTTTTTGCAACACAACATTTGCTAAAAATATATGCATGTCCTATTCATGATAAATACTTGAGTATCCCCCATACATCAAGATTTGTATTTTTCAAATCATCCTTTTTCTTACCAAGTAAACACATTCATCATGCCATTTGATCTTAATCAAAGATATATTCAAACCTACACTTACAGTGTGTTCTTCCGGAGTACCTCTGAAATTTCAAATGTTGGTGTCTTCTGCTTTTCTCAAATAGTTTCTATTACTACAAGGCATGTAGTATTCATAACATGCATGATCTACCCAACATGAGGACAATACCCATAATTGGCTTTCCATAGCTCTGAGGCATATCTCCTACGGGTGCTATTCAGGGTTTTCATAAAGAAACACATCAAGTGTTAGTAATCAGCACATCAAGCGCTAACAGTACACCAAGTACTACAACAAATCAAGTGACGGACTTATATACAGATAAAATTCTTATACTTGCTTCCAACATCAAGCAATCTAATATCGTTTTCTCAACACCACAAAGCATCCTCTCCTTCCCTAGTGTTATAATGTTTGCCCAGGTCATATGCCATCGAAGTCAAATTTTCAATTATCAATTCGATCCCTTTCAAAGCGGATCTTGCTGTTTTATTTGACTTAAAGAACCAAAATACCATTTGTTCTTTTCCTTGCTGCTAATTATACATCTTCGTTTTAGTGATTGTCCTCTTTTTCAAGGCATATCATATTATCAATCCATGATGAAATTAAAAAATAAATCATTTTATTGAATATTCTTTTGGATACCACTGCACACCAACAATTATAAGGTTCATATACATCTCGCTTGACTATCTTGCTAGCATAACATTTTTACTATATAAAAGGTTTAACAATAATCCGATCAAATTATATGCAGTATATGACATTTACCTCATCAACACCATACTCCATCCAAGGAGTCCTACCATTCTCTGATCAGGTGGCTTGTTAGAAATCACTACTGTTTCTTTGAATGGGTTGTTTGCATTATGCTATCCTTGCAACCCATAGACGTCTTATCGGTTACTTCTTGCTGAACCTTGAAACTCTATTTGTCTCGTTTCGTCTTACAAGTATAGTACCTTCATTAAAAAGCCTATTTTTCGTGCTGAGTCCAAATAGGCCCGAGTGTTGTAAGCTCGCTCTAATACCATATGTAACATACCCCAAAATATGTTAGTAAATGATTAGCGAATATTCAAAAGTAAAATTTGTATTCCTGAACCATTATCTTTATAAACCTTGCCATTCATATGACCGAATTTTGCTCATTTGAAAAAAAAGAAATTCAATAGCTCATACACATAATTATCAACAAGACCATCATTAATACACACATGAGAGTCCATATATACATGGTTCACCCAATGTATGGGATATGTCCAAAAAGAAAGTCATAACTTGTATTATTATCCGTTAGCAAAGGATTACATCCTACAACACCAGTGTTGCCATATTCTTTTTCCCACAACCCCTCTAGTTGAGAGTATTTTCAATATATTTCAACATTAACATAAAAACTATGTCCATGATTTGTAACAACTCGACAGAGTTCTTTTCAGGAATTCAAGTCTAAATAACACTATTACTGAGATTTATTTCTCTTAGCAGATTCCTTTTTCATTCATTCAGTGCTATCAGGGTATGTGAATCTAGACATGAAACTGGACTAGGATCTAGTTATGCATTGTTCCTTCCCAACGCAATGTAATTTAGAGATAATACTCTTTATAAACATAAGCCTAATAGATATTGAACCAATTATCCCTACTCAATTCAAATGTATAAAGGAATATATTTAATGGAATGTTAGGAACCCATGTCTTTACTTTGTTAGTATATTGTTGTTGGACACATATGCTTTGTAAGTCGTCCCGTAGTATTTGTTGATCCATAGTTTATATTAGCCCATAGTATTGACCCATAGTATTGGATGCATATGCTTTGTAAGTCGTCCCATAGTATTATATGTCCCATGGTTTTGACTCATAGTATTGGCGCCTAGACTTAGCCCATGGTTTGTATTGACACATAGTATTGACCCATGGTGTTGGTGCCTAGACTTAGTATATAAGTGTGTGTTGAGGCCTATGAAGGCACCGTGAAGTTAATTGTATTGAGCTTGCTCAAAGGAGTTTTCCCCCTCGAAGTGGCCCGTGATCAATATAAAAGTGATTCTGAGTTCTATTATTTCTGATATCTCGTGTATTTGTATTAATTAATTATTGCAGGTTCACCACATCTAGTATCAGAGCACTTTCTTGGGCTCGTTGGGTGGAATTTCTGCCAAATTTTTTTTCACATCTGTTGCAGCTTCAGATTTGGGAATAATCCCTATTTGCTTAACTGTGGGAAGTACTTGGGAATAAGCCCTAAAACTCATTGTGAGGAGGACCATAGGAACCCCAAAGTAGCTGGCCCATTGAGAGGACCTGCCAGCGAAAAGGGCAACGACCCCTACCTGATTGACTAGTTCCCACCCATGAGGTAAACCAAGAGCTGTCGTTTGTGGCAAAGTGGTTATCAGTTTTACCTGAGCCGTGGAGTGAGGGGTACTGCCCCAATACGCAAGCCGCCAGACAGCATTGGTGGCCGAGTGAAACACCTGAACTGTTAGGAATCCGTACATACCTGGGGTCCATATCTATTTTCAATTGAACTGTTGCTGATCACTTCCGCTCCAGATCTAGGCGTTTCAGATCTATTCTGAAAGTTGTTCCAGAGCCAGTCACCGTTTCATATCCAGCCATTTTCGATCCCTTCCATGCCGTTGCAGATCCATCCATTGCGGATCCCTTCCGTGCCGCTGTTGCCGATCCATTTTTGGAAAAAAAAAAGGGTATAAAATTCTATTTTTGGGCCATATCTCCCTTATTTCAACTCTGTTTTCCCTGAAACTTCACTGGCATCTCTGCAATCCCATTCTGCATATTTCATTCCTGAAGACCCTATCCCAAATTCCACTTCCCAAGACCAGAAATCCCACATTTGTCTATTTTTAGGGTTTGCCATAACTTCTTCAATTTTCACCCGATTGCCTTCAAATTTTACCATAGAGTTCCCGCTTCTGAAATCCCCATTTTTTGCTTCCCTGTCCCTCAGAAAGTGTCGAAAACCTAGTCAAACCCCAATTACCCCTCCGAGTTTTTCCCAAATCCAAATTTCACCTTACTAAATAAGCTTGTGTTTGTGTTTTTTCTATCCATTCCCACTCCCCCCCACCCCAAAATAAAAAATAAAAAAATTACTGGTTATGGTTGTCACTAGCACAGGAGCAAACACCATGGAGGAAGCACTTGCAACCATCCAAACCAAACTCCAATATCTGGATGAAAAATTTCTCCGCCTCCATCTTCAGCATTTAGCCATGAACAATAACCGACAGCCAGAATCCTTTTGCAGCCACCGGGTTCTCTTCTTCAAGCAATTTTCATGGGCCGAAGCTTGATTTTCCTCGCTTCAATGGTACTGATCCAACTGGATGGATATACCGTGTAGAACAATATTTCAGTCTGCATAATACTTTTGATTTTCAGAAAGTTCCACTTGCATCCTTTCATTTGGAATAGGAAGCCCTTCAATGGTACCGTTGGTACATCAAAGCTCATCCCGAGCCAAACTGGACAGATTTTTTCCAACTCCTTTTGTCACGATTTTGTCCTAGTTCTTTTGATGACTTCACAAGAGCACTCACTAAACTTCACCAAACTGGCACAGTGAGAGAGTATTAGACGGAATTTGAGAAACTAGCCAATCACACAAAAGGATTGTCTGATGAATTCTACAGGAGTTGTTTTATCCGTGGTCTCAAGGATGAAATCCGCTCAGAGGTCAAAATGTTTTGTCCCAACATAATGATGGAAATCCTAGGGTTGGCTAAGCTAGCTGAGGACAAGATCACAGCTCAACAATGCTCCAAACCCACCTTTGTTCCCTTCAGAAATATGGGTTCCCAATGACCTCACATCACGCCTGCTCCTCAACCAACTCCTATCAAGCAATTGTCTGAAACAAAGATGCAGGCACGCCGAGAAAAAGGGCTTTGTTATAATTGTGATGAGAAATTCACTCGGGGACATAGATGTGTTCAACAAAATCTCTATCTCTTAGATGTGGATTCTCCGCCTGCCTCAAAAGTTGATGAAGAAGCTCCAGATACAGTAGATGATCAGGTCAATATTCAACACCCGCCTGTTGAAACCCCATCTCAGGATGACCCACCCGAGATCTCTCTCCATGCTGTAACTGGCGTCACCACCCCACAAACAATGCGAGTCAGGGGATACTTCAAGAAGCTCCCTCTTACCATACTCTTTGATTCTGGTAGCACTCATAACTTCATTGATCCTCGGATTGCCAAACAGGCTGATTGTTTTGTCCATCCTTGCTCCAACTTTGAAGTCATGGTTGCCAATGGGGGCACCTTACCTTGCAAGGGGAAGTGTCACAATGTGTGTATCTCTATGGAAGATTATAAACTATGCTCTCACATGTTTGCCTTGTCCTTAGGTGGATGTGATGTGGTTTTGGGTGTTCAATGGTTACGCACACTTGGCCCCATCTTATGGGATTTTGCTGAACTTTGGATGTAGTTTTCAGTCAATGGGGCACAACACAAATTTATGGGCTTACAACCAGGGCCTCTCTGCATCATCAGTTCACATCGCCTGAAAAAAATACTTAAGAAGAATTCACATGGTGTCATCGCTCAGCTCCATTCCATTCAGATGCACCCATCAATAGTCTCCACTACTTCCTGGGATAGATATGCAGGTGTCTTTGCTGAACCAATGAGCTTGTTTCCTTCAAGAGACCTTTCCGGTAAGAATTTAGCCGCATCTACCTCTCAGCAGGAAATGATGTCTATTTTGCATATAGTCCAGAAGTGGCAGCCATCCCTATTGGGGAATTATTTCTGCATCAAGACTGATCTCCAGAGTCTGGAAACTTTCCTAGAACAACAAGTCTCCTCCCCAACGCACTTGAAATGGGTTATCCAACTCATGGGTTATGACTATGTGACCACTTACCAGAAGGGTAAGGACAATATGGTGGAAGATGCTCCTCCTTGCACATTTGATGACCCAGTTTCTCTTACAGCTATTTCTCTGCTTGTTCCAAATTGGTTGCAATCTGTTCAACGGGGCTATCTCTTCTATGAACTCCATGCTTCTTCATCAGTAGGGCACTTTGGGTTCCTCAATATGTATGACCAGGAACAATGTAACTTCTTTTGGCAGGGACTCAAAAGGACAATTCAACGGATGGTGGTTGACTGTGATACTTTCCAGGTCAACAAGGGTGAAACGACCCTCCTTTTAGGATTGCTCGAACCCTTACCCATCTCTCCACATATTTGGACAACTATTTCTATGGATTTCCTAGAAGCGCTCCAGTGGTATAGTACCACATCTCAAAGGACACCAAATGAAGCAGTCTTTGTACATGCACCACCAGTTCTTCTTCCATACACCTTCAGTAGCTCCCCAGTTTGGGCAATTGACTCAATTCTTCGAAACCATGATCAGCTTCTTCTCATTCTGTAGGACAATTTTCACATGGCAAGAATTCGACTGAAACAACAAGCCGATCAACACCGTTATAAGCGCACTTTTCACATCGCTGATATGGTTCTTCTTCGTCTACAACCTTCCATGCAATCCTCCCTGAAACTCCAAAGGCGCCAATGGCTCGGAATGCAACCCTAGGATGCTATAGGGGACCCACTCCTTCAGATTCTGCATCAATTTCCACATCTAAAGCTTTGAGGACAAAGCTTTTTCTAAGGGAGAGGGGATGTTAGGAACCCATGTCTTTACTTTGTTAGTATATTGTTGTTGGACGCATATGCTTTGTAAGTCGTCCCGTAGTATTTTTTGATCCATAGTTTATATTAGCCCATAGTATTGACCCATAGTATTGGATGCATATGCGTTGTAAGTCATCCCATAGTATTATATGTTCCATGGTTTTGACTCATAGTATTGGCGCCTAGACTTAGCCCATGGTTTGTATTGACACATAGTATTGACCCATGGTATTGGTGCCTAGACTTAGTATATAAGTGTGTGTTGAGGCCTATGAAGGCACCGTGAAGTTAATTGTATTGAGCTTGCTCAAAGGAGGTTGCCCCCTCGAAGTGGCCCATGATCAATATAAAAGTGATTCTGAGATGTATTATTTCTGATATCTCGTGTATTTGTATTAATTAATTATTGCAGGTTCATCACACGGAATTAAACCACGGATTCCATCCCAACACATTTCAAAATGTCGAGGTGTAATATATATGAACAGGTATTTCACTAGGGTTCCATGCGATTTCATACAACATAGTATATATATATATATAAGAGATCAGTTGTGGTAGTCAAAACCATAGTTGTAGCAACACGAACCTAAATACAGAGATACTTCTATATTAAGATATGTCTCTTAGTTACTATATATATATCCTGGCCTTCAACGCAAATTTAGAATCACTGCTTGGGATAGATCTATTAAGGAGATCCCCAACCTGTTCATCATGTACAAAACCTATTAAAATGAAAACTACAGAGATCTACGCTGGGCACTTAACCAACAAAAACACAAATTACGGAGTTCTTCCTCTGTTTATTATATACATCTAAAGCTAGTATTCATACCTAACATCAACAAGAAAATAATGTTTAACTCTCAGCTGAGTGATTACCCTTGAACCAAGGCAAATATAGTCTACCATAACCCGCATACGATTGAATCTCACAAAGGAGATTGGCCAAATTCTTCAATGCAACTTTGAGATAAACCACAACAGAAAGTACATGGAAATTGTGCATTCACGCTGTCCATTTTTAAATGTCTGCTACCGAATACATGACCCAGAGATGTATCCATACAGTAATTAATAGATGCACAGGTAATGATCCCACTGATATTATGCAAGGATATATCAAAGAAGCAACCTTGAAAACCCAAAAATAAACAAACACTGCACGGGATCGATCTTCCACACTGTCCTTTTGATATGCATGCAACAAATAACAAAGGGAAATACACGACAGACATCACGCTTCCTACAGTCGTCCCTTCTCCATTTCACCCATAACAACTAGTTTTTATCCTGATAGCCAAATACTCCGAAGGAAAAATCCCCCCATTCAACTAAGCCCTTTCGTCTTGTAAAGGCGTCCTTCCTTCCACTTCGCGTGACATGTGGTTAGTTCAGTGATCTATCACTACCACAGGGTGAAAAGTGGTGTTCACTAGAGTTGGCCACTCTAAACTACGCCACTCTACACCAACTTAATCTGAGCGTTTTTTCTTCCACTAGAGTAGTGGTAGTGGAGCGAGTTTCTTTTCCCCCGGTATAAAATGTGGGCTATGTATAACATATATACCTAAATGCCAAATGGAAGTCCATGTATGGATTTCAATATAAATTCAGAATTAATATATGTTAATGTAATATATTTAGTAATGTAAGCCTTCCTAAAGCATTTTCATCTGTGTATATGTATATGTATACATATATATATTATATATGTATTATTTTTCTAAAACTTAGATCTCATAAACATTTATGATAGATCATTGAATTAATTATTTAGTTCTCCCTTAATATGAATAATCTAATACATAGATAATATATATACATATATTATAGATATTTGAATAATAAAGTATTTCTTCCTTAATATATACAATCTAATACATATATCTCATGAACATATATTTATATTATAGGTTACTAGTTAATAATAGCCTAAATGGGTAGAATGATATCCTCAATAATAACATTTCGTACCCCAAAGGTAATTAAGTAGTATAATATTATCATGTTTTTATATTCGTCGGAGCTGAATATTACTATCAAGGATACTCCTTTATCTCATATAGGATTATCTGTTGACAGCCGTGTGTATATATATATATATATATATATATATTACTCAAGATTTATAAAGTGCGTATCCTAGAGATGGTTGTAGGAGCTTTGTTTATTATTCTGTGATGAATAATAGTTTTATTGGAAATTTTACTTAGGACTCAAAGTTAACTTAGGATTATGATAAGTTAAGACAACGCTTTTAGCTCGAGTTAAATAAGTGAACATCATAGTTCATTCTCATGGTTTTCTAGCCATTTCACCTCTCCCCTTAGTGGATTTGGTTTCCCGTTGTTTAGTTGCATTTTAGTCTCCTAAGTTAACAATTTTCAACTTAGGATACTTACGACATAACTTACAAGGTTTTCTGGTCGGGCCTTGGCCTTGAGCTCCTCGCCAAAAAACGAGTACAATACTCTTTCACATTTACAAAATAATAGGTCATATAAGAGGGATATTACAATCACTCACTACTTAGGCACTAATACCAAATTATGTAAGAGACATGCATATTCCCTCCATAAACATAAAAGTAATTCCTTATGTGGATCCTTGTGCCACTTTGTAAAGAAACAAATAATTTTTCACCCATGGGAAATTAAATACAATGAAAATCTTTTCTATCACTTAAATTCACCACAATTCACTACCGAGACACTAATACCAAATAGAGGCAATTACAATCTCAAATTATGATATCCTTAAACATCTATGTTTGCTTGGCGGGACTCTCTACTTCCTCAAATCTCTTCTACAATTGGCCAACAAACCCATTGAATTCAATCATCTCCATCTTCTTTATTTATGCTTCCATACATCACCACTCTAAATGGCATTCTTTTGTCTCTTTTATGCTTCCATGTCATCAAATATTGTACAACTTATGTTTTTTCCTCCTAGTTGACAACTATGCTTCATCAACTAACCTCACACCTATGCTTACTTTTATGAGTGTTTAGTTGATAATAGCTCTTTGATTTGCATACCACTATTCATATATTACCATTAATGATTTAATGGCACATGGTTTTGGGTAACCGATGGTATTGCATGTGAGAAATCCTACTATACAAATGAAAAAGAAAAACGAAAAGAGAATAAAAATTAAAAAAATTGATTAAGGAAACAAACTCATAAAAATAGTAATGCAAATCATAAACTATCAAACTAAATAAAAAAAAAATAAAAAAAAAAACTTATATTAAGCAATAGTATATATCAAAATAAGTGAATATTTATGTCCTATATTTACTATGTTCTTGTAGTAGTAATAATAATAATAATAATAATAATAATAATAATAATAATAATAATAATAACAACCGATAGAAATGAGATTTGTAACATCTATTTATAAATAAAAAAATATAATAAATTTAAGTGATGATTCTACAATTAGTGGATGGTATTTTTAATAGATTAATATGTTTTATTTAAAAAGAATTAGTCAAATACACACACCAAATAATTTTATTGGTTGAATCATCTACACAACATATTTTGGATGGAGACATTATAAATAACATATTTAAATCCCTCAATAATATTAATTTGGTAAAATATTTTCATATTTATTTTTAAATTACATTTTTTTAACTAATTCACTTTTAATTTAAAGGGATATGGCCATATCACCTCCAAGAATTGAAATTGGGTGGGAAGGATAATAATCATTCTTCCCAACCATCCAAACTAAATAAATTGCATTATAAATCAATACATTTATAAAATCATTTTTTATTTATTACAAAACTTATGAATTTAGATTTTTTTTTATCCAATAAAATTTTTAATTAAGAAATTGTGGAGAATCTTAATAAATTCATAGTTCACAATTGTGGGAAGCATAGTTGACATTAAAAATCATAATAAATTATTATTACATATTAAAAATCATAATAAATTTGCATCCATGGTTGAAACCAAGGCATTCAAATATTGGATTTGCTTCGTATAAAATTGTATGGTCATTTTGGAATCGCTTTGAATGCATATAAAAAAAGAACACCGTTGTCGTTCAGCTTCTGAAAAAGAGCACCGTTGTCGTGGCCGAGCAGCTCTGCGAAAATCCAACTGAGAGACCAGATATATGAATTCATGAATTAATCTATGGTCAAGCCAAGAAGTGGAAATGAAGTGTTGCTGGGATTTAAAAGCGCATTTGCTTTCAATTAATAAGTGCAATTGTTTGGAAATACTTTCCCAATCTGGCAGATCTATTGGCATATAGTGCATTGACCCCAAACGCTAAAACCAAATTAGCAGCAGGACCTGCAAATTCTACCTAAAGTGATAAATGGGAGGAAGTGATATGATGTCTTCAATGATCTACAAGTCAACGACATGAATAAAACATAGAGCTGTAATATGAATAGAGTAATAGAAGCTAGCCAACGATATGGCGCTTTTAAAATGAAACATAGATAGAATCCGAAGAGGCAAATTCAACTGGAAATGACAAAATTGATTGTTACAGAGGGCACAAATTGGATTCGGAATATTAAAAAACCAGACTATGATTAATATGCAATTAAACACAATCTCAATGCAAAATTTGTCAGATTTCAGTTAAAATTAATTAGCCAGAGCCATATATCGACACTAAAAGATCCTATATTAATAGAAAATAATAAAAAACGTGATTATACATACCATATCACACTATTTGTGTAAGGAAATATATCCCAACTAAAATATTATTTCCATGAGCTTAAGCAAAATTTCTCAAATGTTGTGAACTGCCCATTGCTAATGATCGATGAAGTGGCTACTCACAGCTTCGCATCTAGCACCATCAAATCGTAATTTGTGTTAACCTCCAATGCCAAATTATTTGATCAAATGAATATTTCTATATTTTTTCCCTGTCACGTCTTCACCCATCAATTTGACAATTTTGCCCCCACCCCGATAATATGAAATTCATGAACATTTTAATTACGTGTGTAAATGCATAACAAAAATACATAGTGGAGATAAATCATCTCACACCCACACACAGAGTACAGCATCCATATACCAACATATTTATCTTAGGCATAATAATATTAATAATTCATGCACATTCAACAAAACAATAAATTAATAATTATAGGCTTATATTTTAATTGAAGTCGTCCAATAAACTAGCTATGGAAGAGAAACGTTCCACCCAACCATAGCTACTTTGTCCAGCACGTTATCTCTCTTCTAAGATGCCACCCCTGACCTAGGTTATGTATCCACTAAGGAGGAATTACATAGGCTCACTCATAGCCATAGGAACACACTCTCATGCTAAGTCAGCGCATAGTTGAAGTTATCAAGCATGCAGAGAGGCAAAGGAGGTGAATGGCTTAAAGGAGGTGAATGCTAAGCCAGTGAGCTCAACCACGGAGCTATAAGCATTTGAATTGATCTGATCCATCATTGGCACCCACATTACCTACCACACCCAACACAAGGAAGGTCCCCTTCTCTGCTACACAGTCCCCGAGGCACCCCTTCCCTCCAGTGTTATTCAGGGTGGCCATAGAAAGATCCAAGCTGCTAAAAATTTGGATATATTTGCCTACAATGGGTTTATCAAGCCATTACAACCTATCATCTCTCTCAGACTTCAATGGTCTTGAAGATTTTCTAGTTTTGGGCAATACGAATTTGTAGTTACGAAATTCAACTTTTGGGATTCCAAAGCTGGGTTGTCCCACGGATTTATGAGATTTTAACACTATCAAATTATCCACAGGGTTCGTTTCTATGGATCCCCCACTTGATTTCATAGTCAACACGAGTTTTTGGGCGATTTTAACAGTCTAAAACAAGGCATTTTCTCAAGTTGCAATTTCTGTAGTTTTGCTTGTTGGGAATGCATAGCTTACTGAGAATTGATCTTTTTTTGGCCCGAGAATGATTGGGAACAAATTCCCATGAGGAATATTTACTTCTGGGTACCAAAAAACTAAGCCCATACTCAGTCATACAAATTTATGGGTTGTTCCCATGCTCCATTAAATTCATGAGCTGATTTCTCAATTGTTTTCTTACAACAAAAATAAATAACATCATGGAAGATCACTTAAGTAGTTGCTTATCATTTATGGCACAAGGAGTTGTCAATATGAAACCTGGAAACAAAGGATTTGATCCCATATCCCTCACCTCTCCCTAGCGGATAAACAAAGTCCCCTCATTTTAGTTGCTTCATACTTGCACCTTTATAATCCAACCATTCACTAGTGGGGCCTTGGCCTTGAGCTCCATGCTAGGAATCATAGACCACATATTTACAATATTTACATATTAAGCCAATAATTCCAAGGGTCAAAATGGGGGTATTACATGCCATTTTTTATTTATTTAAATGTCAGTGTGACAATGTATAGATCATTAGATTACTAAGCTTTCAATTATCAAGATGATCTGAAGATCATGGATATCTTAGGAGAGAGATGAAGCTAAATTAAACACTCAGATTTGTAGAATATGGATCAGTGCAACCCTGTAGGAGATACTATGGAAAAATTAATATCCTAAAATCTATAGAAATGTAATTCCTCTCATCTATATCATACCAACAAGTATATTGAACCTACTCATGGAAAATATTTTAATTCTTGTTTTACAATTCAAGACAATGTAGTTATCGGCATAATGTTGTATCATCTTCTGGCTAAGAATTGAAAAATGTTGAATATTTCTAGTAAAACTAAACAAAACTAATCCATTCAAAAGAGATGACATTAAATTACATGGAATAATCATTTGAGGAAGAAACTTGACAGTAGAGGACTTAATTCGTCATAAAACTCACAAGATTCGTCGTAAAATTGAGAAAAATGTATTGCTTGATTCTGCAAATTTGAAACGTGATTTTTACATAATTCTTGAACACAACAGCTTCAAAACCTATTAACCTTTGAAATTCGATTCTGTATAATTATATATAAGGATGAAATCATTACTATTTGTTGCAATTCCATGATATATGGACGAATTTATGTTAAAAATTTCTCCAAACAGGGGCGATGACAGTTGTATCCCAGATTTGCAAGCAAAATATAGGGAGAAACTATTATTATTAACCTCCATGTCCATAAATCGGGGGCGATTGAAGCATCCAAGAAAAAATTAATTGATTTACATGGCCGAATGAAGAATTGTACAGAATTTTCTGGGGGCAAAATCCGTTTTCGGGGATCTACCTCATAGGAAATGGAGGGCAATTTCCATGTTAAATATTATTTTTTAAATAAAACTTTGACGGAATTTTTAAAATTTTTTAATTTTTTTTGCATATAAAAATTCGTCCACTAAATTTTGGAAATCCCTTTAAATTCTCCCATGGGCTAAGATTCACCCCTAAAATTATCCATGATTCCTTTTCCTTATCATTTAAAAGAAAATATTCTAATGATTTGTTCCAATAATTTGGTTATTGACCAAGTCATACAGAAATATGGTGCATCTAGTTGTTACCTTCCTACTGAAGAGGATACACTTAACATAGGGATCAAGTGCAACAACTGGATAATAATATCGTTTTGTACATTTTTAACTTTATAATGCACATTTGATTTATAACATGTATATTGAATATATTAATGGTTGGGTTATTAGAAATATGACACTGCCATCTGTTCACTTTTTTATAGGTGCATTTGTTCCCATCTATGTGGGCATATGGGCATCATTTTCACACCGAGGATGTCGATGATGGATGTTCCACACAAAACTATGGAGTGGAATTCAAGTTTGACCAATGTAGTCGTGCTAGCCACCATGATCAAAACCTAATAAGGGGGGAGTTAGGTTGCATAAAAAAGGTACAAGAGATCATTCAAGTGGACATCTCATCTTTCCAATGTGTTATTTTTAGGTGAAAGTGGTGGGACAACTTCAACTGGAATAATGTATCAACTCTACAAATATGTGGGATGAAACTAGGGAACCTTATGTTTTCCAAAAACACCGCAACCAAGTTATTTTTGCAAGAGATTGGTGGTTCTAATTAAGAAATGACCTTAGATCAAAGCATATTTTTTAGAAAAACAATGCTATCATCCCAAGCTAGAAATATAATCAGGGCGATGGCAATGGAGAGCGATATGTACATGTTTTATTTCATCATTTACATTGCAAATGTATCATTTTATTGTTATCATCTTTGATTCGTTAATTATATTTTTATATTTTTATATTATGACAATGGAAATGGAAAGTTAGTTACGAGATGTTATTGAACAATTTTAGTTGGTTGATAATCAATTTGATGTGTAATGTGTTTGTCTATCAAGTAATTTGTGATTGTCTAGAAAGATTGATTGAAAAACAATTTTATTTTAGTTTAAGGTATTTATATCTCATTGCATATTTAGTATAAAATCTTAGAATTACTGTGGCATTATATGTTTGTCAATATTGAAAAAAATTGGTCGTTGATATTTGCTATGAATTTCTAACAATATAGAAATGGGCATTTTTATATTAATGATGTAAATTGACTAGGTTTAAAAGTTGAATGAGCTATGCATATCTAATGAGCCTAACAAATACTATGTGCATAAATATGTAAATAATCTTAAAACATACCATAACAAAGTATATAAATAATAAACGAATTATAATATTAACTAGTAGGTAATAAATGAATTTTAATATTAATTAGAAAACAACTTTTAATATTAAATCGAAAAAATAATTCATTTTAAGATTAAATGTAAATAATTTTAGTATTAATAAATTTTAATTAATATACTTTTTCAAATCAATTGGCAGTAATGAGTATAAAAGTATACCAACATAACTTATATTATATAAAAAAATACAAATAATAAATGGTTCATAATATTGGTTAAAAAACATAATTTATTTTGAGATTATATGTTCTCAAAATTACAACTTTACTATTTTTGAATTATAATTATATATAAGTTTTCAATATTAATAGTATAGAAGTGATAAATGATTCTTAGTATTTAAAAACAATATTTAATATTTAAGTTTTAGTGCATTTTGCATATTTATTTGATGGTTCTTTTGTTTCTCACCAAATAGTAAATAATAATAAATCTGATTTTTTGAGGTACTTACACAAAAATTTAAGCATGATGTAACAATATAATATATAGAAAATCTAATTATATTTGAGAATAAACCATTATAATTATATTTAGGTATATATACTTTTTTTATTTATAAAAAAAGTATAACTATGCACATCATGTCTTTTTTATAATGAGATATTATTTTACTATCGTACAAAATAAACATTATATTTTCATATCAGTACATAAATTTAATACCTAAATGTTAGAATTTTTCAAAACAAAAAATGTACAAATAGACACGACGATTTTTAATAGTTCAAACTTACTTTTACAAATTTCTAAAATATATTTTTATAGCTATTTAAATTACTAAAGTTAGATAAGTTCTTTTGATTACATCAAGTGTTCTTGAAACATTTGAGGGGTTTTAATTACATCAATTGTGAATGGAACATTTGTGGGGTTAACATAATGAAAACATTTTTTGTATTAGTGCAACATATAATTCTATTTTTAAATATGGTTGATGAAATAAAAATTATAGCAATAACATTAAACATTTATATTTTCCAATAATATTATATGTCGCAAAAAATAAGGAAATGACCACAAAAAATATGCAAAGTCTACATAAAATCTACAAATCAAATTCCTAAACACCCACATTTTCACAAGAGATGAATATGTGCAACATATTTAACAATGTCATCTAAACTAGGGATATTGGTATGGATTTGGACATTTTATAGGTAAGGGTTATATGGTAAGTGATTAAGAGTTTTTAATTGTTATGTGTTGTGCATTTTATAGGTAATGATTATATGGTTTATAGGAGTTATATTGTAAAAATATAAGTCACTGTGTATCATGTTTATCATTGTTTTAGTTGACCTTACATCATTTATTTTCATTTTGCATTGTAATAACATTTTGTTATGTCATTTTTTTGTTGTAGAGGTGATGTTATTATTAATAATGATTTTATTAAAAAAAAAGTCAAAGTTGTAATATTAACTAGGATAGATCCATTTTAAACCAGAATCTATCAAGCACTGAGAGGGATCCAGTTTCTTGAGGTGTATTTTTTTTTACCTTAAGTTTTTATACGTTAAGAAAAATTTACATCTCAAGAAATTTGATCCATAGGTCTTTGATAGACAAGATTTTTTTTAATTATTTTTCATTTGGTTTTAATTTTTTATTTTGTGAGCCGACATGAATTTTGTAATTACTATTTCTTTTTTTATTTTTGGTAGTGTCACGTTATATAATGTTACTTGAAAACATCTCCCTCATACTAGGATGTAGTTCTTAGTGCAATAACAATCCATTTTTTATGTGACATTCTTTTCATATAATTAAGTGTTGTTTCTACATCATCATGGCATGATATGTGTGATGATATTGGAAAAATGTAAGTAAGTGTGTATAATGTTTATCATTGTTTTAGTCGAACTTACATCATTTGTTTTTAGTTTTCATTTTAATAGAACTTTGTTGTGCTGTTTTATTGTTATAGAAGTGATGTTATTGTAAATAATGATTTAACTCAAACATGTTTCAATGGTGTAATAATATTAATCAATTTCTGAGGTTTAACTATGATTTTGTCTTAATTACATGTAAAATTTAGATGAAACTATAAATTAGAATTTGATGATAAATTATTAACAAATATTTGTTATAGGGAATTGAAATGCATTATATTATTAAAATAACTTTGAAAAATAATTTAAATATATATTTTATTTAAGATTATAATTTAAAATAAAAAATATAATTTAAAATTAATTTAAATGCATTCTCACCTCACATTATTTTATTGTAGCATCATCATCATCATCATGGCCTAAAAGAATTATCATCTAAAATTGGCTAATATTATCTAACATACACATCTAATAATTACATCCAAAATCGCCCATCATCACCTAACATATCATCATCATAATCATCATAACCATCTAACAAACATAAACATCATCTAAAATTAACTAACATCATCTAACATACACATCTATATTCACCTATCAAACATAAGCACCATCTAACATACACATAAAAAATTAGCTAACATAATTTAACATAGAGTACATCAATAACAATTAACATACAACATTATCTAATAACATCATGTAACATACACATCAAACATCACCTAACATACACTTTATGATGTACCCAAAATCCTCTATACATTTGGAGAAATGGGATATAAAATTTTCTTTTAACTTCATTGAACAACCAAATATGTAACTAGCTTCTTTACTCAAATGGCATTTATTTCTTATGTGTGTTCCTACGTATATGAATTCATAACAAACGACTCTCCCAAATTTTCATTATGTAATAGTGTTAAACTCATAGTGTTAAGTTTAAGGTTTCATTATGTAATAGTGTTAAACTCATAGTGTTAAGTTTAAGGATTTAACAATGGAACCTTAGTTGATATTAAAATTCAAACAATAACAATAGCATAAGGTCTTTGTCTTACATCACTTGTTATCCTTTACATCATGCATTCATTTTTATTTAAGATATTAAATCCCTATAAACTAACTCTCCAAGTCCCAAGTAGTATAAGTCCACTAACCTTTTCTTAGTAAGACTTCAAACCATGATAAATATTATTCTATGATTTGTGAATGCTCAATAAGTTAAGCATTCTTAGTTAGCCTCTAGGAAACATCTATTAGTTAAGGCCAACTTCATTATTTAGCATAATTATTGTTCAGTTGTAAACTAGTAACTAAAGGAATATAGTACATGTAATGGTATAAAACTACACATTGATGGAGGTTATACCTAATAATATTCTACTTATTTATCAATTAAAGTCTTAATATTCCGTCTCATTAGGTATAGTTAAATAGCGTACGATGTGTTCTTGAATTATAACCACACAAGTAATATAATGTACTAATAATCCCAAATAAAAAAAACAACCATTGTACAATTGTGATATGGTAATTTTTATCATAAGATGTAAGATCATTTCATTTCATGTAAGATCATTTCATTTCATTTCATGTAAGACCCCAAGTTATAAGAATTAGATCAACATAACACCTTTATGTCCTTTGTATCATTAGTATATTATATCTAGAACATTCAATTATTTCCTACATTCTTATCTTACCCAGAGTATTAACCTTTTCAAGTGCCATGTGTGGAGATGAATACAACTCTTACAAGAAGTATATAAATCAAGAAGAATCCTAAATTGTCTTAGTTATTACTGCCATTTGACATTATTCTTGTACCTAGCATTATACCATACTTTTACAAAGGTATACTATGATCTTTCTAGTCATATTCTTATTAGGATAGGCCAAAGTAATACTTTAATCAACCATTTAAAATATATTAATCCACACATTGTAGTATAGTCTCATTAGTGATATACATGTATATTTATGGAAGTATTCTCTATCATGATTTTGCCCAATATACAACACAATTAAATATTTAAATGTAAATGTTTAATCATCAATTGATCATTTTGGTTTAATCTATCTTCTAATGTCAAGGTCTTTTAAATGTAAATACAAGGCTAATGAATATCTTTACGGTAACTAAGGTCATTTATTTAATCAAATAACAGCTACCATGGTTATTTGGTAATGATAATAATAAATTGATAATTTTTAAAAAATAATAAGAATGCATGTGTATGTTAGAACACTTATTATGATTCATGTATATTTGAGTGAGTGAGTGAATGGAACTCAAGGCTTGATTCCACTCAATCATATGACTCTCTTTTTGGCGTATGTTTTTCTGCTAAGAGGTCACCTCTGAGCTTGGCAATGAATCCACTAGGGAGGAGACTCACTTCTTTGTTTCTCAAATGGAAACTTCCACATGAAAACCATGAATCTTAAATACTTAGCACAATTTCCAAATTTTTGAATGAAATGTTAACCCTTCTTCATCATATCGTTAAATAATAAATAAATTAGAGCTCTCATGCTATCGATATATATGCAACAATACATACATTTAAGTAAGTGATACAACTCTTAGCTTTTAACTAAGAAAATAAAGTTTTATACAAGTTCAATGTAGTTGTCGACTTTTGACAGTTCGACTCCGATTATTGCATCGAAGAGGTGCATTCTATAGCCCAATAGGGGATGTGTAACTCCTTCCATGCTCATCCTAGAGTTGAGACGTGTTTTTTTTTAAAAATAAAAAAAAATAACATGTTGGCTCAAATTAGATTTAAAACATTTACAAAGACATATATATAAAACTACACAAATTAGATAAATTAAAAGCTTCCTCAACATTTACACTCTAAAAAACGGTTTGCCTATAAAGAGATTCGATCCCTCTCGAGACTTAGTATATCCTATTTTAAAATAGATCTATGCTAGTTAGACACCAGGCTTGGCAACTAATTTATATTTTAAATGAACCTTAAGCTATAATAAACCATTAAAAGATCTCGACTAATCACTTAATCCTTATATATAGCTTATCAGAAATGATATAATTTCTCTTTGCAAAGATTCCAGCCAACAACTTACTAATAAGAAATCAATATAAGAGAGGCATTCATGTAAATTTGAAGGCATACCCGTTAGAGGATAGAGTAAACTCCCCATTTGAAGTCACTCTCCTCTTGAACCTAGATTTGACTCTTTTATAAGAGAAATAAGGGACGACATGTCCTCTTTCTGAGAGGTCATCTCTTTCTAAGATGTGGTTTAATCCTTCTTTGAGGGAGGAGACCCTAACTGCCTACCTCTCAAAATCAATAACACTTTGAGCAGTTAAGCTACTCCCCAAGGACGTTAATCTTCCCTCCTCCCCGCTCGCAAAGCAAGTGGAAACCCCTACTTAAAGTCTCATAGTCTCATGGTTCAACAAAGGTTAAGGCTCGAAACCCTATCTACCCTCAACCGTTTTCACATAAACATAATTGATATATTAAAAGTGCGCCTTCCACTTGATCAATATTTTCCACGTGATATAACAATTAATATAAAATTTTTATAAACCCTTTTTATATCATTTTCAACAATAATTCATTGGAATTATTCTATAATAACAAATTATTTAAATAATAATTTGTTTATATATATATAGATATAGATATTTGAAAATTGTCTTCCTTCCATCTTACTGTCAATGTGATCATAATAGAAAACATTAGCTTGTTTCCTTTTATGGATATTAATGATATTTTCTTGGCACTTTTGTTGGAGTTAGGATATTAATAGTATTTAGCGACATAACTTAATTTTTATTTACGATCATTTAATAATACTCGACTTTCCACTATTAAATAGGCCATATGAGTTCATCATTAGCTTATGGAGGATAGATACTCTCTCTCTTAAAACGAAAGCCTATAAACTTAGGTCCTCCAATGAACATTGACAGTTCACTCTTTTCCCAGTGCATGAGGCACTAATATGACATTCGTCGTTAGTAACTAAATTTTCATGGCTTCCCATCCATCATCCTCTTCCCTTAGTGATTCGTTTCCCTTTTTCGTTTAGTTGCATCAAGTCTTTCACTCTCCTAAGCCTATAAATCAAACTGCAAAATAACTTAGTAAAGTACAACAATACTTATAACGGTTCACTTGCAGGGCCTTGGCCTTGAGCTCCTCGCTAGGAAATTTTAACATTGTAGATTTACATTTTCATTTCAGTTACAAAATAAAAGGGGTCACAAAGAGGATATTATAGTCTCCCCCCCTCAAAATAACATCGTCCTCGGTGTTCGTATCTTTCAAAATTTTATCTTCAATTATCAATTGTCTCTATGAAATACAACCTTCAGTTATTTATGCTTTCCTTTCTGAACTTCAATATCTTTGGCATCTCTTTTGGATGTCTTTAAGGTTCTTTCCTTCCATAACCTACATTTTATACATGCAATACAAATTATTTCTAGAATTTCAACATAAATTAAATGTATACACATAATCATCCAAAAGAAAAAGGAACATAAAAAATAATTCATTTGCAACGTCCTATTGTTTCCCTTTCATAACAACTCTTTTAGAGTTCAGTTATACATACAAAGATTCACCTTGTAATATTCCTACACTTTTTGTATGGTAGTACTTCTTCTCAAGTACTTTTAGTTACCGTTCACTTGCTTTTCGACTTTAAGCAATCATATCAATTTTTTCATAACATGAGCATATTATGAACATAACATAAGAATAACATGTACATAACATGAGGATAACATGCTTATAAGAAAAATATGAAATCACATATAGTGTTCTTATCATTCATAATTCACCCAACACAAGGATGATACTCTTCATTGGTGCATCTCCTACCCGTTCTATTCAAGGTGTTACCAGTTTTATTGACTAGTACGCCAAGTGCTAAAAGTACACCAAGTACTCATAGTACACCAATTACTTTAGTAAATCATTCCAGTTAATTATATCAAGGTGCTCTAGAGCCTACAAGCTCAACACGGAATGTAACATCATAATGAGTATAAGAAGTTTAGGTGCTCCATATTCAACAAGTTCAACACCAAATCAATACAAAGTAGTTTATCAAGTCATCCAATACCAAAAGAGTCTTACCTTTTGTTGTGGACTTGGTCAAAAGTTCAGGGTTGCTTTCTATCTTTATTACTAATGCAAAGTAGCCAAAAGGTATTTTACCTGCTCTGTGTAGAGGCCTGTAATTTTATTCCCTTAACACAATCCATCTTGGAATAGCAATATACTATACCATAGAAAAACTAAGCACTCAAGGACCTACAACAGAACCCTCGAGTGTACTAGGGACCATTACCCCCTATAATGTCCACTCTCTACAACTTTTCTTTTTGGGAAAGGCTCTTATTCAAATTCAGGTCCTCTTTCTTAGACACATACTTTTATTATCCCATCTCTTTTTCCTTTTCATTAATTGGTTAATTTTCAATATAAATAGTTTTGTTTGGTGTAGAAATATTTCTTAAAAGTTCAAGAGCCTTATAACCCAGGCATCCCCCGTGGTGAGATCAAAGGTTTCATAATTCTTTGTTTGATTAGTCTTTACTTGTATTAAGTTTTTATTCTTCTTATTGTAGGTTTCATAGTTTCAGGATCATTATTAAATTATGGTCTTATTGAAACTTACATAGCCATTACCTGCAATCATCTCACAACACCATTAGTCACAATGATAGATAATGAATTCTTTTAAAAAAGGAACATTGAAATCATCACATCACTAAATATGATTGATGCTCCAGAGTCCTCCAACTCAACATCAAATCAACGTAATAAATTTAAACAATTTCAATGCTCGAGAGCCTACCATATCAACATTGAATCAAACATAATAAGTTTAGATTGTCTTGATGCTCCAGAACCTACCAGCTCAACATCAAGGTATGTATCTGTAGGTCCTCCAAGACTTGATTAACAATAAACATCAAATATGCTAAACATCATATTACCAATTTCATAACTAGATACTTTTAGTCTCTCATAAGACATGTGTAAGCCATTCCAACAATTATTGATTTACATCTTCTATCTTTTCTAAGTCAATTGCATTAACATAGCTATGCCATCTACTCAAACTTGACAAAAAAATGTTATGTTTTTCCAATGTTTCAATAGGATTTTGAATATATCAATTTGTTTCCTAATCTATTCCATATGAATTATGTTCTTGGCATAAATAAATCATTCAAGCAATTGACTATTATTTGATCCACTTCCAATAGCATTATGCTATATTTACAAAAATAGTCATCATAACTCTTACTAGAAGTTACCTGAAGTATTAGTTTTCATTATCTTCACTTAAGCTTGATGAAGCTTCTTACAACCATGTGTACCTGCATGCTCTACTAACAATCTCTTGCTAGAAATTATCATAATCTCTTTTGTTTTTAAAGAAAGAAATAAATTTTAGCATCAATTTTTTTATTTATTTAAGTACACTTAAACAACATTAATTTGTAGCAATCACATCATTTGTACATAAATCCTATGTATTAAATATGTCAACACACATACTCTTACCAAAAGAGAAAGCTATAAATATGCATTTTATCATAACTAAACATATGCATAAGTTATTTATGTTTACATTTATTCTTGTCATTATGTGCATACTACTTGCTCTTTAATATATTGAGCACAATTATACTATGCTTTATAAGATTGAATATACTTTATCTTTTAATACTACCACTTACTTTACTAGTCAATTTTCGTGTATGGGCAAGACAACAACCTGGGGAATCGAGTTTTGGTTTGCTGGGCAAGAAAACCCCCACGAAATTGTGCCCAAAGCCATTCTTCACCCATGGCATTCATCCTCTCACGCAGTCTGAGCTTGTTGGGGTTTTATCCTTCACGTTTTTCGTCATTTCCAGCATTATTCCATGTCTGCAAACTAGTTTTTGGTTAGCTCAGCGGCTGGGAGAAGAGAGCCGTGATTTTTGGGGTTATGGAGGCCGTTTCTGCCCACGAAATGCCCATGAGCATTTTTCTGAAAACGATTCTGCTCTCCTGGGGTTGATTTCCCATTTCCTCCTTTTCGTTTTTGGTTGCCCACGTTTTTCTGGAACTGGTAGAAACCCACTGTTGGGAACTTCACTGTATAAGCATTTTTCTCATGCCCAACACTTATGCTTTTGATGTTATATGCATCCATCTCTTAACAGCCTGAAAAACCCAATTGCTGATTGGCTTGGCTGATTCTGGTATACCTTTGGCTATGTGAGAGCCTGCTTTCCCCTTTATCCTTGTGGAGATCATGCCTAGCTCGGGGGTGGCAGTGGTGCTAAGAGATTGAGGAGCACACTGGCCTACGGTTGGGTGGAACGTTGCAGAAGCGTAGTTGGTTGCTCAGGGACTACTTGGTTTAAGATAAGTATTCTCATTTGAAAATTTGATATTGCTTAATTGATGAATGACATGAAAATTTGGAATGTATGATGAATGTGTAATTAATATTACTTCCGCTATGTTTTTCTTGTAATTATACATTTCCATATGTTAGTTGAATGCTTTCTTAATAAGATCATGGGCTAGATGCCGGTTTTAGCATCATGATCCTCTCTATCATGCTGGTATGATAGGAGGGGACACTACACTATGACTAATCATATGCTACTTAGTTTATCAATTAAACACTTAATATTCCATCTCATTAGGTATAGTTAAGTATCGTATGATGTGTTCTTGAATTATAACCACACAAGTAATATAATGTACTAATAATCCCAAATAAAAAAACCAGCCATCATAAAATTGTGCAAGGTAATTACTCTATGGTAATTTCTATCCTAAGATGTAATCTCATGTCATGTAATGCCCCAAATTATAATAATTATATCAACATAACATCTTTATGTCCTTTGCATCATTAGTATATTCTTTATTAGTATATTCTTTGTAGAACATTTAATTATTTCCTATATTCTTATCTTACCCACAATATTAACCCTTTCAAGTGCCATGTGTGGAGATGAATACAACTCTTACCAGAAGTATCATCACTTATAATTGTGAGGGCTCGTGCTAGAAATTGTCTTTAGACTACAGAGGGAGCAAGCTTGTACAATCTCAATACAATGAACATAAAATAGGTTTTTTTTTAAAATTTATTGGTTTCAAAGTTTCATTTTCAAGAAAGTAATCAATCATCAAACTAATACAAGAACTGAATCATGCAATAATCATCAAAGAACTAAGATATTAAAGGTTAAAAGAAGAAACATAAACCATCACATTGGCAAGCACATTAACTGATTCAGTCCACAACACATGAGCATTCACATGAGAAAAAATCTTTAAACAAGGAATGAAATCATAGGTTGAGTGATCAAAATGACCATAAACATAATCAATAGATAAAACAGAGTAGATTATATTCATGTATAAATCAGTCCTAGACTTTAAAAACTTACATAAGAGTCATTATATCATTTTGAAATGCTTCCAATGCTCTTAGATGTATAGTGTTTCTTGAAACAAAAATCAAACCCTTCTCCACTAAACTTTCTTGCTTTTATTCTTTACAAAATAAAGCAGTTTCATAACTGTCTTTTGGTCTATCTTCGAAGTAGTTACATTTAAGAAATTACATCCTAACTTTCGAATCTTTAAAACGGTCTATTAACAACTAGGTATACAATAACAAAAATGAAATAGTCGATAGTTGAATATTAGGCGGATCATAACTTCTTGGTAGCCTCAACCAGCATGGCTATGCCTTCCAAGGCATAGGATTTCTTCTTATCTTGAGTTTGCTGAGTCTTCATTCCTCGAACTTTGTCAAGCAATACCCTATATTGTTTGCTTAACTCTTCAATTTGCTTTTCCATTTCTTCATACTGTACTTCTACCTCTCCTTTCCTTCTTAAAGCTTCCTTAGTTACTGTAATTAGTTCTTGGTAATGAGCATTTATGTCTTCTAAATCCTCCCTTAGCCTTTTATTAGTAGTTCTAAGTTTCTCACTAGACTCATTTAAGAATCCTTCTCGGGATCTATACTGTTGTATTGATTTCTTTAAGTTATCAATTTCTGTGTCCATCTAAACATCTTGATGTATACTTGAATGCTCTTCTCCTCGACATGGAATATTCAACTTTTTAAAATTCAACTCTTCTTCATGTTTAGTTATGGCTGTTGCACCTGAGAGAGGAAATGCTAAAGTAGATGCTTGTCTAACACTTGGGATAATTTCTTGCTCTATAGCCATATCTTGTTCTGAAACCCTTTCACATTCTTTAACAATTTCAGCTATCATGTCATGCTCCTTCTCTGTATTTATCTGAATCGCCTCTAACTTTAAGTATGCTTTATTATTCCCATCCTCTTCACCTGAAGAATCTTCAATGATGGTGACCTTCTCTTCTTTCAACTTAGGAGCTAGAATCTTTCTCATATTCAATTTGAGTATATTGGTTGCTCTTATTTTGGGTCGCCATTTAGACTCTCTAAGCTTTGTCAAAGCTTTAACATCAGCATTAAAATCTGGAGTATGGAGCACCTTCTCTTTAATACTTACAACAGGAAGAATTAGGGCTGAGCTCCCTTTCTAAAAAACGCAACTGTGCATTCCTTCTTTCGAACTAACAGCTTCTTCTTTGTCCATAAGAGTATTATCTCTCTCTATAATATCTCTTGAAATATGTTCATGTTGTTTTCCAAGCATGTCTTCTTGCATTGCATCTTCAGGGTTTTGAAAATTCTCTTGCACATCAGCATTCTGGAAATCATTATGTATTATATCCCCCCTGCATTTCTTTTAAATTTATTCATAAAGCATGACTGCTTATCAGGCATATGCTTCTTTTCTTGCTCGTCTTCCTTAACTACAAATCCTGACCAAAACAAGAAATGATCCCAATTTCGACCTTCCTTCTGTAAAACTGTGCAAATTATCAACTTAATCAAACCATGATGGAATAATGATTGCTTTGAGTTTTCAATGTGAACTTTTACCCTGTTGGACATCTTCTGGAGACTTTTTAATAGGAAGAAGGGTAAATTCATTTTAGATTGTTGAGTTAGATGCAGCAAAAACCTGATGTGATACTTGAAAACAGAGGCAAACCGGCCTTCACATGTAGTGTAACTTTGTATGATCCCAATCACTTCTCTCCACTTTGGTTTGAAATTCCTTAATTGCACACCTTTACTCCAATCAAGTGATCTAGCTTCGGGTATCAAAAACATGCTAGGCTTGAAGTCAAAAGGATCCTTTTTAAACCATAGTTCTCCCTCTAATGGCACAGTGATTGCTTCAGAAATTAGGGCTTTTGTCAATTCAAATTTTAGGGTATCGAAACTCACACTATTGTCGATAAAATGCTGAGCAAAATCATGAGTTACCTTGACATTAAACCCTGTAATCCTTTCAAAAAACTTGAAACATCATGCGGTCTTGAAAAACGCAGCACACTCAGGAAATTCTATTGCCCAGGTAGTATTCGTCGGTTCAAACCGACTTAGCTAACCACTCCTCCCCATATTCTCAGTATAACTCTGCAAATTCACTAATTTACTCTCTTGTAACTGAAAGAAGGGAGAAAAAACTTCAATCAAAACTTCAACACTACCTGTCTTGGAAATAAATTCGAAATCCCCAAATATGAAATCGTGGCATTTAAAATCCCCAAATTCGCTGATGATAATTACAGTAGGTTCATGCATGTGTCATAATAAGGTGAACAGGTGTTTGAAAGCTCCGTATAATCATCAAATACAACGACCATGTCCTGTGATCAATGAACCATGAACCCTCATGATCTTGGATTCTTGTAGCGCGCGAGAGTATCTGATTTGGACTTTGCGCTAAGGGAATGTCTCAACTTGCAAATTGGCATATCAACTCAAAAATAAATGTTAAAGTTTGGACATAGCATTAGAATAGACCTTAGTAAGTATTTTTAAAAACTTTTGAAAATAAATATAACATTAAATAAGCCACCAAGGATAAAATCAATTAAAACAAAAAACTATAACACAAAGAACTAAAAAGAATATCAATCATTCAAAATATAAAATAAAAATAAGATGAAAGAGAGAAAGAGGAAAAAAAATTTGAGAAAAACACACAAAAACTGAGGACAATTTCAGTGTTAACATCTGGCTCCTGTTGAGCGATGAAATCCTCCTTGTGAGGTTTCAAGAACCTATAGCTTAGTGCCTTCTGTCATCTGAAATGGAAGTTCTCTTTATTCCACAAGCTTCCATTGGGTAACTGGAGTCTTATTTCTCACCGGTATATACAATGAGTGTAGTTTCTTTCACTTTCAATAAATGTAAAAATGTTTGAGGAATCGTCCATTGACTGTACTGGACAGTTCCTCACTTTCCAAAGTCTGCAATATAAAAGTATTATTCTGTAAAATATTTGAAATTATGAAGGGACCTAGCCACAAATTATCAAACTTACCATGCTGACCCCTTTGGTCTCTCCTAGCATCCCATCTAAGAACCATATCCCCAGGAGAAAAAGTATATTCCTTTACTTTCTTGTCAAACCTTCCTTTGATCTTATTCCTGTATGTTTGAGCCTTTTCTGCTAGAGCTTCTCGTTCTTGCTGCAATTCAACCAATGAGAAAATTCTTCTTTGAAGATCATTAGGTTCTTCTTGACTATCTTGGAAAAATTTAATTACTGGAATACCTATTTGTATGGGAAACAATGCATGAGTACCATACACTAATTGATAAGGAAACAATCTATTGTGTTCTTGGTGGTTATCCTTTCTTCCCACAATGCATACTTTAGCATCGAATCCCAAGATCTCTTGTTTTGGTTTAACAACTTTTTAATACTCTGAATGATGTTTTTGTTTGATGACTTTGCTAATCCATTACCCTAGGGGTAATAGGGTGTAGAATGTCTCAAGCTAATTCCATTCTATTCACAAAAAATAACCATAGCCTTTGACTTAAAAGCTGGTGCATTATCAGTCAACAACTTCTGAGGACAACCAAATCTACTCAAAATGTTTTCTTGTATAAATTCATAATGACCTTATCAATTGCATTACTTGTTGTAATTGCCTCCACCCATTTAGTGAAGAAATCCGTAGCTGTAAGTATCCACCTGCATTTTCCACTAGATGTAGGATTGATCTCTCCTATAAAGTCTAATCCCCATTGTTGAAAAGGAGCACTCACTGCAATAGGCTTTAATGGTAGGGATATAAGTTTTTGCTTACCAGCAAACTTTTGACATTGAACACAAGATTTCACCTGTTGATACACATCTGAAAATAAAGAGGGTCAGTAAGACCCAGACCTGAGAATCTTATAGGCTGTACATTTCCAATACTTGTGACCCCCACAAGCACCTTCATGTGATTCTGAGATAACTTCTTCTGTTTGTGACTTTTCTAAACACCTAAGTAACACTCCACCTGGATCTTTCCAATATAGCTACTGATTTACCAAACAATACTTAGTAGCCTTTAATTTCAATGATCTGGATGCCTTCTTGTCAAAATGAGCAAGACATTGCAAATGCACTAAAAAGTGAACTATATCAGCATACCAGTCTGATTCTTCATATTTATCCAAGGTTTGTTCTTCATTTTGTTTCATTTGCAATTCCTCCTGTGTTGGCTAACTAGCCATCAAATGAGGACCTAAAGCTTCACAATTTGAATCAACCAATAATCTTGCTAAACCTTGGCCTTTTACCAGCTTGGTAGGCTTGATTTCTACCTCATATTCCATAATTTTTGCAATCCAACTTCCACTTTTAGATTCACTGTCTGGCTGAGTTAAAATTTCTTTCATAGCAGCATTGGGTACATAGGCAACAATCTTCGAGTGCAGAATATAGATTCTAAAAAACTTCAAGGCTTTAACAAGTGCAAATGCTTGCTTCTCAAGTGTACTGTACTTTAATTTTGAATCTCTAAGAGTCTTATTGAAGAAATCTATAGGCTTCTCTAAGCCATCTACATTTTTTTGTAGTAGAACAATAGCTATAGTGTCCTGGGATGCAAAAGAAAAAGTTAAAAAATCTTTTGAAAAGTCTGGACTTACTAGCACTGGGGCCTTTGTCAAAGCCTATTTAATTTTCTCAAATGAAGCTCTAGCTTCTGCTATCCACTTCACCTCCTGATCCTTCCTGAACATAGATGTTATATGTTTGATAATTTCAGCAAAATTTTGGATGAACCATCTCAGAAAATTGATTTTCCTAATGAAATATTGGACATATTTTTTACTCCTTGGTATGCTGATCTTCAAAATTGCTTTGACTCTCTCAGAATCTATTCGAATTCCATCTGCTGAAACAAGATGTCCTAGAAGTTTCCCCTCCTGAACATCAAAATGTGAATTTTTAGGGTTCAGTGACAACCCAAACTTCCTGCACTTCAAAAATGTTTGTCTAAGATGTTGCAAATGTTCATCATTAGACTTAGAAAACACAGTAATATCATCAAGGTAAATTACTACAAATTTCTCCTTTTCTCCAACAAAGGCTATTTCCATAGCTCTTTGAAATGTTGCACCAGGATTCATCAAACCAAATGGCATCTTAATGTACATGAATGTACCCCAAGGAGTTGTAAAAGAAGTCTTTTACCTGTCATCTAGATGCACAACAATTTGATTATAGCCCAAAAATCCATCAACCATTCAAATTCTCTGAGCACCCACCACTTTCTACAAAAAAATTTCAATTTTAGGCAATGGGTAATTATCCTTCAGTGAAGCTCTATTCAAATTTCGAAAGTCAACACATAATCTAATCTCTCCATTCTTCTTTCGTACTGGAACTAAATTTGCCACCCATGATGAATATATAAGTGGAACAATTATCTTTGCATCCAATAACTTCTTGACCTCTTTTTCTATGATTGGTAGAAAGGCTGGATTGATTCTCCTTAATTTATGTCTAAAAGGTTTCACATTTGACTTTAACGGAACCTTATGTTGAATAATACTAGTGTCATAGGTTCTTAAATCTCCATAACACCAAGCAAAAATGTCAACAAATTCCTTCAAGCATTTAATGTACCTGCTTCTTTGTTCAGTTGAGAGTAGTTTAGAAATATTCACCATCTTTGGTTGATCTTCTGTACCAATGTTACAGCTTATAATGATTTCTTCTAAAGGTTGCATGGAAGGTTTTAGCAAAGTGTCATCTTTGGAAAATATTCTCTCAAGGGGAACCAAAGCTTTAGGAATAAAATTTCCTTTCAACTCTATAATCTTATGCTCAACAATTGTGTTTTATGAATATGCAATAGTATCATCAACTTCATTATCTTGGTGCTGATCAATTAGTGAATCATAAAACTCTTATGCTTAGTAATTGTGTTTTCTGAATATGCAGCAGTATCATCAACTTCATTATCTTGGTGCTGATCAATTAGGGAATCAGAAAACTCTCCAACTAACTCCAAGAATTTTTTGATTTCCACATCATCTTCAAAAACTCTCCATTATTTAATATTGCCTGGTACTGAAGGCATATATTTCACTTCAATTGGGTATTTCAGCTGAGTATGTTTTGGAATCTTGAAGTGTGTAGCTACCAAAGCCAATGAATCAGTTGTTTGATTGTGATCTCTGGGAATGAAGGAAATATTGAATGCTATGAAGAAATTATCAATCATATCCCATACCTCATTTATGTATACCTTCAATAAATCAGTTTTACTTGATACTTTCCCTTCACTTGTTGGACAATTAGTTCAAAGTCACCATAAACAGAAATTTATTGAATTCCTGGGTCCTTTGGAGCCCTTAAATCAAGTATTAAAGCCTCATATTCTCCTGTGTTATTAGTAGTCACAAATTCCAACTTATACATCAGATAGATCACCTCTCCCCCAAGAGAAATCAAAACAATGCCAGCTCCTACTCCTTCCTTGGATGAGGATCCATCAAAGTACAACTGCCATAACTCATCTTTATGTTCAATACTAGGTTTGAATGATGTTTCTTTTTCTACCTGTATTATCCTAGTTGTGCTCTCATTACTGAAATGAAGCATACAAGATCCCAATTCTTCATCTACTGCATAAAGGGGATGATTTGTTGGGTTTTTGTCATCTATGACTGTAAAAGCATACTGCAATTCCCTATACAATATTCTATTCTCTCCCCCAAACACTGGAATGGTTGCATATGCTAAATCCATTTGTAAAGTTCCCCATATTTTCTTTTCCCAAGACCTTGATGGTAACATTCCAAACTTAGGAGAGATATCAGCTACTACTACATCCATAATAACACTCTTCATAGGTAACTGAGTAATATTTACCACAAGGTACTTTATCACTCCTAGGTATTTTACAGCTCTGGAATCAAATGCAAATAAATCATGGTATGGCTTTGTGATACTCAAACCAATGGCCTCCATAACTACTTTAGGCATCAAGTTATGAGAGGCTTCCGAATCTAAAAGGCAGTTATGAATCATTTCATTATGGACAATCAGGGTTATGTAAAAAGGTGGAGGAAAGTTTGAACCATTTTCAGGCTTATCAGATGAGGCAGACCCAAGAATAATTGTAGGGTATTCTTCTTGTAAATTTACAGTATCTAAAGGAGGAGGATTAGCTTGAACATTTAATAGCTTACATGCAAAATCTCTAAAACAAGGAGTCTTCATTAATTCAGTCAATGGCACTGGAATCTTGATCTTACACAGTTCATTCTCAAAGTTAAAAGTCTGCACATTTTTGTTAGTTTCTTCAGTTTATGCTGCTTTGGCTTGGTCACCATCGTTTTGCCTCTTTTCCTGTGTTTTATTAGGCAATTGTTTGGCAGGAGGAAACATTTTCTTCTTGGGAATCTGAACAATTTGCTTTGGACCTGATCTTAAGTTATAAGATTTTTTAGGTTCGGTTTGATGCATACTAGCTGAAACTTCAGGGCCATGATCACTTTCTTCTTGATGATTAAATGAATCATAATGTTCAGAATTCTGGTAGCTATATTCAGTTGTAAAACCCTCTGATGAAAACTCCCCAAAGTAATTTAAATTATGATTTAGATCTTCATACTGCAAATCTTCAACTTCTTCAACTTCCTCTATAAAATTATTTTGAAATGGTGGAGGAACTCTCTAATATTCATTCTCTCTTCTCTCCATTTGAATATCATTGTTTCTTCTTTCTCGAGGGATAAATCTAGGTACAAATGGACGTCTAAACTGATTAGGATTTTGATTTGGATTTCTTTCCCCTTCTTGAGTAGGTTTATTTGAGTTCTTTTCCAACTCCAGCTTGCTCACTTTTGCAGTTAAAGTTTTAATCAACTTATTCATCTCATCTATTTTACTCTGTTCTTTCTTTGAAGTAGAAGTTGAAGGCATCATCTCATTTTTACCCTTCCAGTCATGAACCTGATAATCTAACTGATCTCTAATCCTATTCGAAGCTAAAATGTTTGATTCAACCTCTAGGGCAGCTTCTTGCATATTCAATAAAGTCATTGACCTTCTTTCTCTTAAATGCAAGGAAAACTCATGATCAAAGGAATTAGCATAGGTTAACTTAGTTGAGGTTATAGAAGGCTTGATTTCAGTTGGAATCCTTCTATACATCTTATTGAAACGTTTAGAGAAATTTGCCACAGTTTCATCCTTTTTTCCTTTTAATGTTGCAAATTCTATTATGTAATAAGTATGATCTTTAGTATCTTCCCACTATCTCATAAAAATTTCTTGGAGTTCTTCAATTAGGGTTATTGAGTTAGCTGGAAATTCCCGAAACCATTTTCTTACTTCACCATCTAAACTCTGTACGAACATTCTCATCCACACATCTTTAGCTTCAATATTTTGGTTGTTAGCATAACTTAGAAATGCATTCCAATGTTCCTCGGCAGTGATTTCACCTGGCCATTAAACCTAGGTAGGTATTTCTGATAGTCTACTCCAGGAAAATTAAGGGCTGAGGTAGAACTTGGGGAGCATACCTAGCAGCTACCATTCGATCCATCATGTCAAGTTGTTGTTGTCCATCCATCTTGGGAATAGTTTGACTTGATGATGACAAAGGTTTATTGATAGTTTTACTTGGACTTAGCTGATAGGTAAGAATATTAGTCTTTGGCTGAACAATGGTAATCTTACTAGAAAACTCAGTTTTAAACTTTTGGGCAGAGAAAGGGCCAGTAAAAAACTTGAGTATCAACTTGAGTAGCAGGTATAAACCATGTAAATTCTTCTTTTGTCTCCTCTAACATAGATTCTGAAAACACAAATGGAGATAATGACTGTGATTTATCATGAAAAAACAAGGAAGGTGAAGAGTGAGATCTTCCAAAAGATGGTTCTTGTTTAGCCTTTTTTTAAAAAAAATTTGGATCTGACACACCTAGATGTAAGGGTAATATAGGTTTTTGTCTTGTTCCAATCCTTCTAGAAGCCACTGTGTGTTAAATTTTGAGCATTAATTCACAATACTCTAGGATCTTCACTGAGAGAATAACATGTACAGTATATCAATGCATAACAATCACAATAAGCATGACAAGCATCACAAGAATCAAAAGCATGAGAGACAAGAGACACAGAGTTTCCATGGGGAAAACCCTAAGGTGAAAAACCCCACAACTTCCTCAGAGATAGAGAGAGCAATGGCTCAACCAAAGTACAACCAAAATACACTGAGATAGTCTCCTAGTAGCAGATGATCCTCCTCCTCACTAGTGCGCCACTTTCTGAGTGAGAGAAGTGTGAGTTTCCGAGTGATGAAAATAGAGATCTTCCGATCTCTATTTATACTAACCTGTTATCCCAGTTACACTATGGGACCGACTTGTCTAGCTAGGTACATCCACAATATGATATATATTTCAGGGCCGACCCCACACATCGTGGTCTAATAACCCGTTGCCATGTACACACACTTGCGACACTTGTCAATACACATGACGACACTTCCTTATAGAGGAATAACATATCTCTTATAAGGGTACAATAAATATATATGAAATAAATAAATGAAATACATTCCGAAGTTACATATACATCAACACTCCCTCTTAACTAGGAAGGTGTTTCTCGACACAGTTCTGCTAGACAAGTCTTCTTCTCGGGATCATCGTCATCATCATCGTCACTGCTGCTGCTATCTCAACCAATCTCTGACTCTACTCATCATAGGAAGTTCTACAGAGCCAGTCCTTTTTCATACTGGATGTAGGCCCACCACCTGTAGGTCTTCATCATCACTGGCCATTGTGGAATCCTCAGGACTAATTACGTGAGTCAACAAAACCTCGAAAGAGCATCCCAGGACTGATTATGAGCACAGAGCTCAACATATTGGATCTCCCAAGATCTTTTACATGTTATTGCACAACCTGTCCATGGCCACAGAGTATCACGAAGCACAACCCAGATGCACACACACACATCACTTACACTCAACGGCATGGGAGGACCAACCTACCACCATTCGTGAAGGGATCACAACACTTACATCAATGACCATGGGAGAACACGTCTGCCACCATGTCAGAAAGGCCCTGCACTTACATCAACGCACATGGGAGAACACATCTACCACCATGTCGGAAAGGCCCTGCACTTACATCAATGCACATGGGAGAACACATCTACCACCATGTCGGAAAGGCTCTGCACTTACATCAACGCACATGGGAGAACGCATCTACCACCATGTCGGAAAGGCTCTACACTTACATCAACGCACATGGGAGAATGCATCTACCACCATGTCGGAAAGGCACTGCACTTACATCAACGCACATGGGAGAACGCATCTACCACCATGTCGAAAAGTCACTGCACTTACATCAACGCACATGGGAAACGCATCTACCACCATGTCGGAAAGGCTCTGCACTTACATCAATGCACATGGGACAACGCATCTACCACCATGTTGGAAAGGCACTGCACTTACATCAACGCACATGGGAGAACGCATCTACCACCATGTCGGAAAGGCATTGTGCATCTGTGTCTTCGAAAATCATCACACATAATCCAACTGATTATGTACTGTATCCACCTGATACATATGATCATCTTGATCATCATCACTATACCGTCCTGGTACATATCATCTGGAGCAACATCCTAAAGCTCGTCATCATGATCATCCTGATCATACAATGCATCTACCTGATTCATACCAAGTATCTACCTGATACATATCATCATACATGATCCGCCTGATCATATAGTGTATCCACCTGATACAAATACAAATACATGATACATATCACCATACATGATCCACCTGATCATACAATGTATCCACCTGATACATATACAGATACATGGTCCAAGCATCCAACATGATGCATATACAAAAATACATACAAATGATCCAACTGATCATATCCAGCATCCAACATGATGCGTACATATATATATAAATGATCCAACTGATCATATCTAGCATCCAACATGATGTGTACATACATATATAAATGATCCAACGGATCTTACAAATCAGAAACCAGAACATCATCCTGATGCTCATCATCCAGCGCTTATATCCACATCCATGTGAAGGATCCTCCTTCCAACATGCTTGGAATGGCTTCAGCAAATATGTCCATCACTTCTTCCTCAAAGTGTCCTGGATCTGAAGAACACCCAGGCTCTCCCTGAAGTACTCGAACTTCACCCTGGCTAGTGGCTTTGTCAGCACATCTGCAATCTGCTTGTCTGTCGCAACATACAAGAGCTTCACAGCTCCTCTCTGCACCACATCCCTGATATAGTGATATTTGATCTCTATGTGTTTCGACTTGTCATGAAACACTGGGTTCTCAAATAGCTTCACATAACTCTGGTTATCGCAGAAGATACCAGTAGCATCCAACGAGAGATCAAATAACTTAAACAGTAGCTTCCGTAGCCATACTGCCTCACAACTAGCTGAACAGGATGCAACATACTCTGCCTCAGCTGTACTCAGTGCTACGCAGGACTGCTTCCTGCTAAACCAAGAGATCACACCTGATCCCATACTGAAGCAACACCCAGATGTGCTCTTCCTATCTGCAGCACTTCCTGCCCAATCTGAATCAACATAACCCTATAGGTTAAACTTTTGATTTGCTTCATACTTGAGCCCATAATCCACTGTACCCTTTAGGTACCTCAGAACATGCTTTACAGCAACCAGGTGAACACTCCTCGGATCTGTCAGGAATTGAATCAATGTGTTCACAGCAAAGCAAATATCTAGTCTCGTGTTCGTCAAGTACATCAAGGACCCAATCATCTGACGATACAAGGAGATATCAACTAGCTCAGATGAAGCATCACATAGAAGCTTCAGGTTCGATGCCATGGGTGTGGCCATGGCCTTGCAATCTATCATCCTGAATCTCTTCAGGATATCTACTGTGTACTTCCCTTGACCAAGGAAGATCCCACCTGCATTCTGCCACACCTCCATACCTAGGAAATAATGCATCATTCCCAAATCTTTCATATCGAACTCAGCAGCAAGCTTCCTCTTAGTATCTGCAATCAATCTGTCATCTCCTGTTACAAATAAGTCATTCACATACAGAAATAGAATCACATGATTTCCTTCCTCAACCTTGTAGTAAAGGTTGGAATCCGCTTTACTCTTGGTAAATCCCAAGCTAGATAGGAAACTGTCCATCCTACCATACCAAGTTCTGGGAGCTTGCTTGAAGCCATACAAGGCTTTCTTCAATCTGCACACATATGACTCCCTGTCATGTATTTCAAAACCGAGTGGCTGCTCCACATATACTTCCTCTTCAACTGCACCATTCAAGAAAGTAGTCTTGACATCCATCTGGTGTATTTTCCATTTCATTGTTGCAGCCAGGGCAAGTACTGTTCTGATGGAAGTATACCTGGCTACAGGTGCAAAAGTTTCTTCAGAATCTACTCCCTCTTTCTGAGAGAAGTCACGAGCTACAAATATTGCCTTGTATTTCTCTACACTGCCATCTGCAGTATACTTGATTTTGTAGGTCCATTTGGAAGTCACAACAGACTTCTCTTTAGGTCTTGGGACAACATCCCAAACATCATTCTTCATTATTGATTGATATTCCTCAACCATGGAATCCTTCCATTCTTTCTTTTCCACTGCTTCTTCATAACTTAAAGGTTCTTTGTTCATAATGTCACAGAGTAAAGCAACATAGCTAGTACATGATCTGGTTCTCTTCTTTGCTCTGTGTTCTTCTTCTGGAATGCCAAATCTTTCTGCATCTTGAATGAGCTCTCTAGCCCATGCAGGTTTCCTCTTGTGAGAGTTATCCTCACTGGGTGGATCTACAGGTTCTTGCGGATCTTCAAACTCATGAACAACTTTTGGAATTGCTTCAGTCATGGTAGTGTCGTGAAATCTAGTTTCCTTAGGTTCTTCATAAACTTCGATAGGTTCCTTCCTTGATTTGATAAATGCTGAGTTTTCATCAAATGTTACATCCCTACTGACATCAATCTTCTTGAACCCTGGAAAGTATATTCTGTAAGCCTTTGAGCTTTCACTGTAACCCACAAAGATACCCTTCTTTCCTGAAGGATCTAGTTTAGTCCTCTTTTCCTTTGGGACATGAGTGTATACTAGACAACCAAATATTCTGAGATGGCTGACTTCAGGTTTCTTACCAGAAAAGACATCTTCTGGTGTCTTGTTGTCCAATATCTTGTGGGGTGTTCTATTCTGCACATATACATATGTTCTAGCTACTTCTTCCCATAGATGCATAGGTAGATCCTGGTCATGCAGCATTGCCCTTGCTGCTTCCATGATTGTTTTGTTCTTCCTTTCTGCAACTCCATTCTATTGAGGATTATAAGGAGCAGTCAACTCCCTCTTAATACATGAATCACTGCAAAGCTTCTTGAAGTCACTTGAGGTGAATTCTCCACCGTTGTCGGATCTGAATGTTTTGATCTTCTTGTCAGTTTGATTCTCCATCAAGGTTTTGAATTCCTTGAACTTATCAAACACCTCATCTTTGTTCTTCAAGAAGTATACCCAGGTCTTCCTGGAGAAGTCATCAATAAATGAGACAAAGTAAACATACCCACTTAGAGAACTGGATGACATAGGACCAAATACATCTTAGTGGATGATTTCCAGGATATCCTTTTCCTTGCTTTCACTGCTTGGGAAAGCCTTCTTAATGTTTTTACCTTTTGCACATCCTTTTCAAACACCTTCATGTTTGGTCTTGATTTCAGGAAGACCCTCTATAGCCTTGCTTGCAATTGGAAGTGCCCTATAGTGCATATGAGCTAGTCTTCTATGCCAAAGTTCACTTGGATCCATGGATTCATGCACCATGGCATGTTCAGGTTGTCCCTTCAATTTATACAAACCTCCCTCTTGCTCTCTAATCACTACTGCATCATCTATGGTCTTTCCCTTTGGCCACATTAGGACTTGGCCATCCACAAATGAAACCCTCATACCTTTTGCATCCAATGTAGAGATGGAGAGTAAGTTCTTCTTGAGCCCACATACATAAAGGACTTCTCTCATCTTCAAAGATTTTCCAGAATCTTGGTTGTAGGAGGCTTCACCACTTCCATTGATTGGGTATTGATAATCATCCCCAAGTTTCACCTTATGGGGTGATTCATGTTCAGATAGGTTAACAAAAGATTCCTTAAACCCATTCATGTGTTTGGAAGCCCGACTGTCAATTAACCAATCATTACAACCATGGGAGATAGTACCTGTGAGAGCAAAGATTAGAACATATTCTTCTTCACTTGATGAGTCATCATCACTATCATCACTTTCTGCCCTAGCCTTCTTCTTGGGTGGTTCATCATCTTCAGCAGCATGAGCATGATACCTTTTCCTACTGCCCTTCTTCTTTTTGGTGTTGTTGTTCCTTTTGTTCTTGGGACATTCTGAAGCAAAATGACCTTTCTCATTACATGTGAAGCATCAAAGATATTTCTTATCTTTATGTTGATGATAGTGTGAAGATTTCTTGGTATGAGAGTGCTCTCTCTTTGACCTTCCTTTCTTGGTGTGTACTATGAGAGCTTGATCTTCACTTCCCATCTTTTTTTCTTGGGCCACAAGCCTTGCTTCTTCTTGAGAACATTCTTCCCACAATTTGTTGAAGGAGATCAACTTCTTCCTTGCACAAATTCCTTGAATAAAGGAATCCCATGACCTAGGTAGGCCATTTAGAGTGGCCATGACAACTTCACCATTCTCCACCATTTCATCTACTGCTTCCAGTTGTTCCTTAATCTGGGAGGCCCTAGAAAAATAAGATTGAATGGTTTCTCCATTATGAATCTTTACTCCTTTCAATTGGTTCCACAGGGTCATCTTCCGATTTATGTTCTTCCCTTCAAATAGCTTGGTCAAAGAGTCAAACATCTCCTTGGGTGTCTTTAGAGAAGCCACATGGGGTATGAGATGGTCTTTGATAGAATCAACAATGATTCTCTTTGCCTTGACCAAGTTCTTCTTATGCAATACTTTAGCCTCTTCATCCTTTGGGATAGGGATGTCTTCTTTTACATATGAGTCCAACTCATTCTCTTCCAGGATTAACCCAATCCTATACTTCCAAGCTCAGAAGTTATCAGCACCTTCAAGCTTATCCTCAAGCTTGGTGTGGTGAGACATCTTAAAGAGTACTTCAAATGGAAAAAGAAAAGATTTAGGTCTTACCACTTGAAATGCTGAAAACTGGATTTGGTCCCGAATTAGGGTTTGTCGAAAAAACCCTAAAAATTCAAAATGTGAATTTCAACTTTCTGAAAGGATAGAAAGATGCACCTTGATGAGCTGATCAGCCTGGTGTATTCAGAATTTGAGATCAACAAATCTTTACCCTTCAGATTTTCCTTTTTGTCCTCCCGGGTTCACTAGGGAGAGCCCTGAATTAGGGTTTGGGTTTCCCAGAGATCTACCTAGCCAAACATCTCGATCCAAAGCTCTAAACTTCGATTTTTGCAAGGAGCTTCCAGCTATGTCTTCAGATTTCAGAAATTCCTATTTTTGTGGAAACCCTAATTTTTAGGGCCAAATCTGAAAATGCTCAAAATTGAATTCTGATTGGACAGATAGATTCTCCTTGATGAGTAGAGTCAATCTACTATACTACTTTTCCAAAAACTGTGGAGAGAAACCCAATAAACAAGAAACTCAAGTTTTCGTCACTGCAAAATGTCTTCTTCTCAGGTTAGCTCTGATACCATGTTAAATTTTGAGCATTAATTCACAATACTATAGGATCTTCACTGAAAGAATAACATATACAATATATCAATGCATAACAGTCAGAATAAGCATGACAAGCATCACAAGAATCAAAAGCATGAGAGACAAGAGACATAGAGTTTCCGTGGGGAAAACCCTAAGGTGAAAAACCTTAAGGTGAAAAACCCCACAACTTCCTCAGAGATAGAGAGAGCAATGGCTCAACCAAAGTACAACCAAAATACACTAAGATAGTCTCCTAGTAGCAGATGATCCTCCTCCTCACTAGTGCACCACTTTCTGAGTGAGAGAAGTGTGAGTTTCGGAGTGATGAAAATAGAGATCTCCTGATCTCTATTTATACTAACCTGTTTGCCCAGTTACACTATGGGGCTGACTTGTCTAGCTAGGTACATCCACAATATAATATACATTTCAGGGCCGACCCCACACATGGTGGTCTAATAACCCATCTCCAAGTACACATACTTGTGACCCTTGTCAATACACATGACGACACTTCCTTATAGAGGAATAAAATATCTCTTATAAGGGTACAATAAATATATATGAAATACATTCCGAAGTTACATATACATCAACACTGTGAACCACTGTTTTGGTGAAGATGTCATCTGAAATAAAAACTTCTAATCTTGTTCACCTCAAAACCAGAACAATATAGATACTCCAGGGAAGATATAACTTCACTTTCATCCCTGACAACGGCGCCAAAGATGTTTGTGCTAGAAATTGTCCCTAGACTACAGAGGGAGCAAGCTAGTACAATCTCAATACAATGAACAAAAAATAGGTTTTGTTTTTGAAATTTATTGGTTTGAGAGTTTCATTTTAAAGAAAGTAATCAATCATCAAACTAATATAAGAGCTGAATCATGCAATAATCATCAAAAAACTGAGATATTAAAGCTTAAAAGAAGAAACATAAACCATCACATTGGAAAGCACATTAACTGGTTTAGTCCACAACACAAGAGCATTCACATGAGAAAAAACTTTAAACCAGGAATGAAATCATAGGTTGAGTGATCAAAATGACCATAAACATAATCACTAGATAAAACAGAGTGGCTTATATTCATGTATAAATCAATCTCAGTCTTTAAAAACTTACATAAGAGTCATTTGTATCAGTTTGAAATGCTTCCAATGCTCTAAGTTGTATAGTGTTTCTTGAAACAAAAATCAAACCCTTCTCCACTAGACTTTCTTGCTTTTATCCTTTACAAAATAAAGTAGTTTCATAACTGTCTTTTGGTCTATCTTCGAAGTAGTTACATTTAAGAAATTACATCCTAACTTTCGAATCTTTAAAACAGTCTATTAACAACTAGGTATACAATAACAAAAATGAAATACTCGACAACTGGAGATTAGGTGGATCATAACTTCTTGGAAGCCTCATCTAGCATGGCTATGCCTTCCAAGGCATAGGATTTCTTCTTATCTTGAGTTTGTTGAGTCTTCATTCCTCGAACTTTGTCAAGCAATACCATGTTCTATTTGCTTAACTCTTCAATTTGCTTTGCCATTTCTTTAGCCTGTACTTCTACCTCTCCTTTCCTTCTTAAAGCTTCTTTAGCTACTATAATTAGTTCTTGGTAATGAGCATTTATGTCTTCTAAATCCTCCCTTAAAGCTTCTTTAGCTACTATAATTAGTTCTTGGTAATGAGCATTTATGTCTTTAAGTTATCAATTTCTATGTCCATCTGAACATCTTGATGTATACTTGAATGCTCTTCTCCTCCACATTGAATATTCAACTTTTTAAAAATAACCTCTTCTTCATGTTTAGTTATGGCTGCTGCACCTGAGAGAGGAAATGCTAAAGTAGATGCTTGTCCAACACTTGGGATAATTTCTTGCTCTATAACCATCTCCTATTCTGAAACCCTTTCACATTCTTTAACAATTTCAACTATCATTTCATGCTCCTTCTCTGTATTTATCTGAATCGCCTCTAACTTTAACTCTGCTTTACTATTCCCATCCTCTTCACCTGAAGAATCTTCAATGATGGTGACCTTCTCTTCTTTCAACTTAGGATCTAGAATCCTTCTCATATTCAATCTGAGTCTATTGGTTGCTCTTGTTTTGGGTCGCCATTTAGTCTCTCTAAGCTTTGTCAAATATTTAACATCAGCATTAAAATTTGGAGTATGGAGCATCTTCTCTTTAATACTTACAATAGGAAGAATTAGGGCTGAGCTCCCTTCCTAAAAAAATGCAACTGTGCATTCCTTCTTTCAAACTAGCATCTTCTTCTTTGTCCATAAGAGTAATATCTCTCTCTTTAATATCTCCTGAAATATGTTCATGTTGTTTTCCAAGCCTGTCTTCTTGCACTGCATCTTCAGGGTTTTGAAAATTCTCTTGCACATCAGCATTCTGCAAATCAGTATGTATTATATCCTCCCCTGCATTTCTTTTAAATTTCTTCATAAAGCAAGACTGCTTATCAGGCATATGCTTCTTTTCTTGGTCATCTTGCTTAGCTACAAATCCTTACCAGAACAAGAAATGATCCCAATTTCGACCTTGCTTCTGCAAAACTGTGCAAATTATCAACTTAATCAAACCATGATGGAATAATGACTGCTTTGAGTTTTCAGTGTGACCTTTTACCCCGTTGGACATCTTATGGAGAATTTTTAATAGGAAGAAGGGTAAATTCATTTTAGATTGTTGAGTTAGAGGCAGCAAAAACCTAATGTGATACTTGAAAACAGAGACAAACCGGCCTTCACATGTAATGTAACTCTATATGATCCCAATCAATTCTCTCCACTCTGGTTTGAAATTCTTTAATTGCACACCTTTACTCCAGTCAAGTGATCCAGCTTCGGGTATCAAAAACATGCTAGGCTCGAAGTCAAAAGGAGCATTTTTAAACCATAGTTCTCCCTCTAATGGCACACCGATTTCTTCAAAAATTAGGACTTCTATCAATTCAAATTTTAGGGTATCGAAACTCACACTGATTTCGATAAAATGCTGAGTAAAAGCATGAGTTACCTTGACATTAAACCCTGTAATCCTTTCAAAAAACTTGAACCATCCTACAGTCTTGAAAAACGCAACACACTCAGGAAGTTCGGTTTCCCAGGTAGTATTCGTCGGTTCAAACCAACTCAGCTGACGAATCCTCCCCATATTCTCAGTATAACTCTTCAAATTCACTAATTTAATTTCTTGTAACTGAATGAAGGGAGAAAAAACTTCAACACTACGTGTCTTGGCAATAAATTCGAAATCCCCAAATATGAAATCGTGGCATTTAAGATCCCCAAATTCACTGATGATAATTACAACAGGTTCATGCATGCGTCATAATAAGGTGAATAGGTGTCTAGAAGCTCCGTATCATCATCAAATACAACAACCATGTCCTGTGATCAATGAACCACGAACCCTCATAATCTCAGATTCCTGCAGCGCGCTAGAGTATATGATTTGGACTTTGCGTTGAGGGAATGTATCAACTTGCAAATTGGCATATCAACTCAAAAATAAAGGTTAAAGTTTGGGCATAGCATTATAGTAGACCTTAGTAAGTAATTTTCAAAACTTTTGAAAATAAATGTAACATTAAATAAGCCACTAAGGATAAAATCAATTAAAACAAAAAACTATAACATAAAGAACTAAAGAGAATATCAAAATCATTCAAAATGTAAAATAAAAATAAGATGAAAGAGGAAAAAACATTTGAGAAAAACACACAAAAAATGTGGGCAATTTCAGTGTTAACAGACTCCATGAATAAATGAATAAGAATCCTAAATTTTCTTGGTAAGAACCGTCATTTGACATTATTCTTGTACCTGGCATTACACCATATTTTTGCACAAAGGCATACTATGATTTTTCTAGTCATATTCTTATTAGGATATGCTAAAGTAATACTTTAATCAACCATTTAATATATTAATATACACATTGTAGTATAGTGTGATTAGTGATATACATGTATATTTATGGAAGCATGTGACCAGTGAACTAATCTCTATCATGATTTTGTCTAATATACAAAACATACTTAAATGCAAATGTCTAATCATCAATTGAGAATTTTTGTTTAATCTTTCTTCTAATTTCAAGGTCTTTTAAATGTAAATACAAGGTTATTGAATATCATTATGGTATCTAAGATCATTTATTTGATGAAATAACAACTACATTAGTTATTTGATAATAATAATAATAATAATTCCCTGATAATTTTTTATGATCATGCATGAATATTTAAGTATTCCTTTATAAGTGTAAAACAACACGATCAAATATGATCTTTATAAAAAAATAATAAGAATGCATGTGTACACTAGAACACTTATGAGATTCATGTATATTTAAGTGACTAAAGGCGACTGAAGACTTGAATTCAATGTTCCACCCAACTATTTGACTCTCTATCTAATGTATGATTTCCTGTTGAGAGGTCACCCCAAGCTGGGAAACGAATCCACTAGGGAGGATAATCACTTATCTATTTCTCAAATGGAAAATCCTACATGAAATTCATGTCCCAAATTTGGCATTGGGTCACAATGGACTGAGAAAATTGGCCCTATTCATTAGAGTTTGTCAAATTGATGCTAAAGGTCAAATAATTGCTAAGGAGGAAAATTACTAGTTTCCTAGGTTTGGGGTGGAAGCTTTGGGATTTGGAATAATGGGGATAGTAAATGATGTTGGAACATTGGGATGGAATAAATATTTAATAAAGGAGATAAATAAATATATACAAGTGAAAATAAAAGTGGCATTTGATTATGAAGACACATGGAGGAAGTGGGACCCACACAAGCTATAATTTATGTGCCACATGGCATCCTCTTCTTGCAATTTCGAATACATGGGAAGCATAATGTTCTTGGGATGAGTTATAAGGTCAATAATACTTGGAATGAGTCAATGAGGTTGAAATGCAGAGGAAGAGTAACTCCCATGGAAGAGGAAGAGGCAATTTGGAGCTAGTGAGACACTTGGGCTAGATTCCCTAGTTCTATGACAACAATGATGAAGATGCTATGACACCTATGACACAAATCAAAACTAAAGGATACCATATGGCATATATGACATGTCAAGGATAAAAATAGACTCCAAGAGGGCTCTCAAAGGTGTTAGGGAAGCTAAGATGCTTCCACATGTGATTTGGTGGAAGTGGGAGACTAGGAATTGTTGTACAAGTGGCGTTCTTTGGAATCTCTTCCCAACTTGAGTTGGCATGAGTCTCTTGGAAGGAATTCGACCCATGGAGGACATTACAAGTTTATAAATGTCAATAACAAAGAATTAAAGTAGCTTTTTATCATTTGTAGAATTTGCAATTGCATTTGTGAAGAGGGAGAGCTAGTGGATGACTAGTTTCTTGCCTTAGCCAATTTCGAGGGTGAAAGATTACCATCCAAGTTGGTAATTGGAAAGGCCATTTAGACCTTTCATTTGGAGATTTAATGGAGTCTTTATTTGTAGGTGTAAGCTACAGGGCAGCTAATGGTTTCTTCTATTGTAGCTCACTCCTTCAACCATTTCCAGTTTTGATGGCATATTCTTGATCCTTGAGAGAGGGCGTTTTTGGTGAGATATTGTACTCTTTGGGGGAGATTATAATGGCCCATTTATTTTGTAATATGAATTAAATACTATTTTATTCATCTCCAAAAAATTTCAGGTCGAAATTCCAAGTATAAATTTATAAATATCATTTTTAATGAAAGAACAGTGCCATTTCCCCACTACATTGATGTATAGCATGATAATGCTAATGATTTCCAATGAATGGATGGTTCTATGATAAATTTATGATTAATAGAATACCATGGATATATTTTACAATTTTTATGTACTGTACTTGAGCATTTGAAGTATTTTTACTCAGTTTAATTGCATTGGGAGAAGAAATAGTGCCATTTCCCCAAGGGTCGAATTGGTGATTTTTGCAGCTGAATGGGAGAGGGTTGGAACAGAGATAATAATCAATTACTGAGTCACATGAGACCTTAATAACATCCTTAATACATTCCCTACCTCTGTTCATAAATTTGAGTGGGTTTGGAGGCATTTGGGAAGCCATTTTCAGTACTTACCCCAGGGGAATTTGAACCCCAAATTACTAGTAAAATTGCATACTTGGTCCAGAATCTCAAGAGAGTTTGCAGAGATTTTTTGGTTTCCATATCTCATCCTTGAACATCCTATTCAAGTCCTAATATCATTCATACACCTTCCTTGAATATTTGAAGGCATTTGGAGTCAATTTGAGACCTAGAGACCAATACTAGTCAAAGGGAAATTACTAGTAAAGTTCCCTACATTGGCTAGAAGTGAAAGAAGATTTTCAGAAGTATTTTAAAGGTCCAAAAGCATCCCTGAAACACATATTTATGTTCTAACATCATCCATATACCTTCTCATAAGATTTTGGAGCAATTGGAGCAATTTGGGGACTTAGAGCTCAAAACTAGTCAAAGGTCTAACTAGGGAAAAAAGTGAAAAATTGCCATTTTAATAAAATTCCTAACAAGGGACATTACAGTGGTATCAGAGCATGGTCCTTGCACCTATGGATTAGGTACATACATTCAAGAATAATTGGAAGCCATGTCTTACTATTATGATGAATCCTATGAGTACAATTCTTATGAGGAATATGCAGATGCTTATGAGCAATATGAAACAGAATGTGAATGGTATGAGGAAGAGGTGCCATCATGCAACAATTCTTACAATTTCAAGAGAAATGAATATTATTCTTATGACTTTAAATATGATGAATATGAGTGTATCACACCAAACAAGGATAATTCTATGAGTGAGTTCCAAACATGGAGAGCAACATATAAAACCTTGCCCCAACAATATCAAAAATATCAAGAATATCTTGCTTCGAGCAAAAATACACAAAATGCCATGTCTTTTGAGTACTATGCTGAACATTTTTTTGAAAATAAGCCCAAAAATGAAGATTTGGAGCTAGGAAAGAAAGGTTTATGCCCTTCTTGTAAAGAACCTTGGAGTGAGTATCATATATGTGTGCATGAAATCATGTCCCACTTGAGGAGAGCTTTTGGGAATTCTTCAAAAAGAGATTCCAAAGATATTGATCATAAGGAAAATAAGGGGAAAAATGCATCATCTTGCTTGAAGGATGAAAATGAAGAGACATCACAAGAGCATGAAGAAGATTCTATTGAAAATATGGAAGATCATTTCAAGACACCTTTTAGCTTAGACATGAACCAAAGAGCATCTACTGATGGATGCTTAAACTATGAAGGAGTACCTACTGATGGGTGCTCACACCTCTATGTTGGTGACATAGAGATCACTTTTGAAAGTGTTTCTACAAGCCCAATTTCCATTAAGCATGATAATGAAGACCTTGTAACAGTTGAAGAAGAACCAAGATCAACTTCCCCATCACCACTTGAGCTTCATGAAGTTGGTCCAAGACAAATTGAAGAAGATGAGGAGGTTCCTTTGCAAGAGCCTCATTTTCTTGAAGGATCCTTAAAGATGAATGAAAATAAGATCCAAGAGTCCCTTAGCATTCTCCATGACACTCAAGCATTGGTGTCAAATTCTTGTTGGAGAGCTACTTCATTGAAGGAAACATCCTTCCTTGAAGACATGGAGAAGATTCAAAGAGCAATGTGCCACATCAAAGGTAATTGCATGTCTTTGATTTTTGATAGAAACCATTTGTTTGAGCTTAATGAATTGTTACATGATTCATACTTGAAGAATAATGAGGATATTCATAATCTCACAATTCAAAATGAGTAACTTCTTGAAAAGTTGCAAGATACTTGTTTTTCCTCCTATGTTCCAGATTGTCAAATGGTAGATTGTTTGGAGGATTCTCATGACATAGTGGATCATGAGAAATGTGGAAATTTGAATGTGCTTAATTTTTTTGAAGATGAACTTGAAGAGATCCAAACACTTGATGTGGTGGAAGAGGAACTTGAATTGTTTCTTGATGAATGTTATGCAATTTTTAAAGAAGAACATGATTCCTCTACATTGGAACCAATCTATGACAAAGGTTTCACACTTTTGAAGGAGCTGCATGATACTACCCATATGGATCCTTCCCATGATGAAACTTCTGCACTTTTTTATCATTTGGGTGAGTTAGTTCATTCTCCTACATCCTGCAATTCCATGTTTTGCAGCATTAGTCTCAATGAAGTATGGGTGAAAGGGTTCTTTTTTATGGTGCCACATGAGGAGTATGGAACTCCTATATTTACTTTTTATGATGATCTGGTTGGAGCACATTCTTATTCATATTTGCAGCAACATCCTTTATTACTTTATGATGATGCACATCTACATGGATGCACCTATGATATGCATTTGAGTCACTTGAAGACTCATGGTTTTTCTTGCTCAACACTTGATTCATTTGATGTTGGAGGAACTTGATCCAACACTTGGGAGAATAGATTTATGATTGGAGAAAATTTTTGTTGGAAGCCACATACTTTGTTATATATTTATGATTCTCACATTTAGGGATGTATGGGTGAGACTTCTTTGAGTCATTTGAAGTCTCCTTGTTTTTTTTGCTCATTATTTGGTTTAGATTTTAGTGGAGATTCTTCATTCACTTCTTGGATGAAAGAATACATGGCTGAATATTTTGATGCATATCACATCTTTTTGGAGCAGCATTATAGGACATGGGATCCTCACCTATGTCATGGGAGCAGATTTGATTGGTCACTTGAAGCTTGTATGCACTTGAAAATGGTGGTTTACTTGCTTGGAGGTATAAACACTTTCATGACTCTTTGATGAAGCATATCCTTGATGTACATTTTCATTATGTTGTTATGTACTTTGATGATATATATTTGGTACTCATGATGTTTGGAAGAGTGCATACAAGAAAATAGGATCTAGGAATCCTCTTATCTAATGGTGTGGGTTGGAGAGCACTCTTAATTGTTGGGGTGCAATTCAAACAATGGGACACTGGAATAATTTTTGTCTCATTGGTTTTATTTTTTGGGGAGAAGCAAGCAGTATGGGATATGGATTCCCCACTTAATAAAGTGATTTTAATCAGAGTAGTGCAGCAACAAGCATGGTGGTTCCTCTCTAAAATCTTCATGGAATCTCAAAGACTCAAGGTTGGGAAATTCAGTGGCAACTTCAAAGAATTATACAGAAAGCAGGTTCTTCAACACCCATGTTTGGAATTGCTTGAGGACAAGCAATATTGGGAAGGAAGGATTTGTCATGTCCCAAATTTGGCATTGGGTCACAATGGACTAAGAAAATTGTTCCTATTCATTAGAGTTTGTCAAATTGATGCTAAAGGTCAAATAATTACCAAGGATGAAAATTACTAGTTTCCTAGGTTTGGGGTGGAAGCTTTGGGATTTGGAATAATGGAGATAATAAATGATGTTGGAACATTGGGATGGCATAAATATTTAATAAATGGGATAAATAAATATATACAAGTGAAAATCAAAGTGGCATTTGATCATGAAGACACATGGAGGAAGTGGGACCCACACAAGCTAAAATTTATGTGCCACATGGCATCCTCTTCTTGCAATTTCGAATCCATGGGAAGCCTATTGTTCTTGGGATGAGTTATAAGGTCAATAATACTTGGCATGAGTCAATGAGGTCGAAATCTAGAGGAAGAGTAGCTCCCATAGAAGATGAAGAGGCAATTTGGTGCTAGTGAGACACTTGGGCTAGATTCCCTAGCTCTATGACAACAATGATAAAGATGCTATGACACCTATGACACAAATCAGAGTTGAATGCTGACATATGACATATATGACATTTCAACGCTAAAAATAGACTCCAAGAGGTCACTCAAGGGTGTTAGGGAAGCTAATATGCTTCCACATGTGATTTGGTGGAAGTGGGAGACTAGGAATTGTTGTACAAGTGGCGTTCTTTGGAATCTCTTCCCAACTTGAGTTGGCATGAGTCTCTTGGAAGGAATTCGACTCCTGGAGGATATTAGAAGTTTATAAATTTCAATAACAAAGAATTAAAGTAGCTTTTGATCATTGTAGAATTTGCAATTGCATTTGTGAAGAGGGAGAGCTAGTGGATGACTAGTTTCTTGCCTTAGCCAATTTCGAGGGTGAAAGATTCCCATCCAAGTTGGTAATTGGAAAGGCCATTCAGACCTTTCATTTGGAGCTTTACTGGAGTCTTTATTTGCAGGTGTAAGCTACATGGCAGCTAATGGTTTCTTCTATTGCAGCTCACTCCTTCAACCATTTCCATTTTTTATGGCGTATTCTTGATCCTTGAGGGAGGGTGTTTTTGGTGAGATATTGTACTCTTTGGGGGAGCTTCTAATGCCCCATTTCTTTTGTAATATGAATTAAACACTCTGTTGTTCATCTCCACAAAGTTTCAGGTCGAAATTCCAAGTAGAAATGTATAAATCTCATTTTTAATGAAAGAACAGTGCCATTTCCCCACTACATTGATGTATAGCACGATAATGCTGATGATTCCAAATGAATGGATGGTTCTATGATAAATTTATGATTAATAGACTGCCATGGATTTATTTTACAATTTTTATGTACTATACTTGAGCATTTGAAGTATTTTTACTCAGTTTAATTGCATTGGGAGAAGAAATAGTGCCATTTCCCCAAGGGTCGAATTGGTGATTTTTGCAGCTGAATGGGAGAGGGTTGGAACAGAGATAATAATCAATTACTGAGTCACATGAGACCTTAATAACATCCTTAATACATTCCCTACCTCTGTTCAGAAATTTGAGTGGGTTTGGAGGCATTTGGGAAGCCATTTTCAGTACTTACCCCAGGGGAATTTGAACCCCAAATTACTAGTAAAATTGCATACTTGGTCCAGAATCTCAAGAGAGTTTGTAGAGATTTTTTGGTTTCCATATCTCATCCTTGAACATCCTATTCAAGTCCTAATATCATTCATACACCTTCCTTGAATATTTGAAGGCATTTGGAGTCAATTTGAGACCTAGAGACCAATACTAGTCAAAGGAAAATTACTAGTAAAGTTCCCTACATTGGCCAGAAGTGAAAGAGGATTTACAGAAGTATTTTAAAGGTCCAAAAGCATCCCTGAAACACATATTTATGTTCTAACATCATCCATATACCTTGTCAGAAGATTTGGGAGCAATTGGAGCAATTTGGGGACCTAGAGCTCAAAACTAGTCAAAGGTCTAACTAGGGAAAAAAGTGAAAATTTGCCATTTTAATAAAATTCCTAACAAGGGACATTACAAAAACCGTGAATCTGAAATACTTAGCACAGTTTCCAAATTGTTGAATGAAAACGGTGGATCAAGGTCTTATTGGTATAAGCATGGTTTCTTCCATTTAATTCCGCCTTTATGGATGAGTCAATCATTGTTCCATAAGGGAGTGGACAAATATAATGTTGGATAGTTGTAGAATGTGAAGGCTCTAAATGGTGAGGAGGATATTTTGAAGAAAAAAAAGGGGTTAGTGAGATTTAAGAAGGTATATTATTCAAGAATGGTGGTGGAAGGACTAGAAGAATATATTGAAGAAGAGAAGTGAGAATTAGTAGAGAGAGTTAGTGGTGGAAGGGATAGAAGAATATATTGAGGAAGAGAAGTGAGAATTAGTAAAGAGAGTTGTGTGAGGAAGAAGGAAATGAAGAGAGTATACCTATGTTTATATTCACACAAATATCGTTCAACTAATGCTTTCACCAAGAATCCAGACAAGGGTTGAAGAGAATAAGGTGCCACTTTCAAATGATTTTAGCATAGGCCACCTTTTATCATATATTTGTTTATTTTTAAAATTTATATATATTTTTTAGATTTTGAAATTATATTTAAACAAGTCACTAAGAAAGTCAACAATCACACTAAACACTAAACAATGGAAATGAACCAATTAAGAATATACATAATCAAATGTTATAAGTTGCTCTATACAATCTTAAAATATATATATATATATATGTTCATGACATGAAAGTGATTTATTAAAAGGAAGACAAAACACATTTATCGAGTTACAAAATGAAATGTAAAAAAAATTAAAAAATTAATGAAACAAGTGATAAAGAATGAGTGGCAAAAATATAAATATGTAAGGCCAAAATATTTAATTAAATTCCTTTTATTTTTATAAAAACAATTAATGACCAATAATTCTTTCAAGTGAACCACCATTCTTGAAATATTTTAGAGTAACTTAAGCATGATTAATTAAAGATCAATACATTCCATGGATCATCACTTGAAAGGCAATCACTTGAAATACACTGAACTATTCATTTAGTTGACAAAATAGCCCTCTAAAATCTAATATTAGTGAATCTTATTCCCCTCTTTCTCAGATATGATATATACACAAGAAGTAACCAAAGGGAACATTAGGAGATCAACAAATTTGGATTATTAAATGTTACTTTAAAGCCTCTTTAAGGAGACAAAATGAGTATTTAAAGAGAACCAACATGAAACATAGTAAACATAAAAAGGGTGTGAGATTTTTCTAAGCACACTAATTCTACCATTGATTGAAAGATCTCTAAACATCAAAGTAATTATTTTGTACTAAACCAATGACCTTGAAAAGCATCATAGAAAAGGAACAACCCCATGTTTATTATGTTTTCAAGGGCATTCCAACCATGTTGGTTTTTCCTCATTATCCTTAATATCACACACAATAAAATGATGCGCTAATGTGCATACTATAACCCAATATGGATGAGTTGCGTAACACTTTTTTTTTAATTGATAGAGAAAGGGGGCAAGAAGACAACCTTGCTTGATAGATTCATGCACAAAAAAATATAACAATAAAGGTTGATGTATTAACCAAAAATATTTCATCATGGATACAATATTCTCCAAATCCCACTTAATAGAACAATTTTCAATTAAAATCACAATGGCCTTGCTTATTGACTCACTCAACACTCTTTCAAGATGTCAAAATTGTGTTAAGAATAAATCTAACTTGAATAAATCCTATTTGTTCATGTCAAACAATTTGTATAATGACAACTTTGATAGTCAATGCTAGATTTTGTAAGGACTTTCTAGAACACATTAAGCAATATAATGTAAATGAATTTAATGGCTTCCTAATTTTAATATTCATTCATTTTCGAGCCATTCATGTCATACTATATCCAACAATCTTCCACATATTTATAAAAAATTATAATGAAAACCACTTATGATAGAATATTTTGAGTCTCTCGTCTTCTTTAGATCCAAATAGTAATTTGAAATCCCAATTATGATAGATTATTTTGAGTCTCTCGTCTTCTTTAGATCCAAATAGTAATTTGAAATCCAATCCATGTATCAAATATTCTAGGTAAAACCACAAGGGTTCACTAAGCATGCAATATTATATCATATAGTTCATATTGGGAGGTTTACAATTCTAAAAAATAGAAGTATATTGCTTAGTATATAGGGGTTAAGGATAGTTTTAATATATTAAAAATATATAAATACTAAGCAGGGTTTAGAATTATGTATCTAAGGATTGAATTAGGTATGAAGGGGTTTGAATGGATATAACTTTGCATATGAAAGTTGTGTGGATGTGTTTGAATATGTATATTTTAACTGTGAAGGTGGTGTGATGTCTATCACAATAAGTGTGTGTCTAGTCAAATTACATTTAAGAGTTTGTTCCACATCTCAAATATCTACTCCCACCAAAATTTCATATTTCACCTTTAAATATTACAAGACTTATAAAATTTGTGTAATATCACCATACTATATATATATATATTATAAAAAAAATAAAATATTTAAAATACGACACATTTTAAGCATTTCAAATTCCATCGATATAACTTTGCATATGAAAGTTGTGTGGATGTATTTGAATATGTATATTTTCACTGTGAAGGTGGTGTGATGTCTATCACAATAAGTGTGTGTCTAGTCAAATTACATTTAAGAGTTTGTTCCACATCTCAAATATCTACTCCCACCAAAATTTCATATTTGACCTTTAAATATTACAAGACTTATAAAATTTGTATAATATCACCATACTATATATATATATTATAAAAAAAAAAATATTTAAAATACGAGACATTTTAAGCATTTGAAATTCCATCGATATTTACCATAAATACCATAAATATATTAACCACTAACATCTCACTTCGTAACTAAATACATAACAAACTATATTTATATCTATATATAAAAAGCTATTTTGTCTATATTCATATAATCTGGATATAAAACCATTTTGTCAACAATCAATTAAACGCTGTCAACCTTTTTGTGGGGATAATATATTTGTAAATTTCTTTAATGATTTGAATGGCCTACAATAATTAGCTACGGATCCAATGAGGGGTTATTCTTGTGCTCCGTGACCAATCAAAAAACCCATATACTTTTTCTCTCCATCATTTGTTAGAGCATCTTTGCTGTAAACGTTTGAAAGCGTTGCACACACAGAAACAACAAAAGTTTTGTTTTCAGTCCACAGTTTAACACAATACTCAAACAGATATTTATGCATAAGTTCATAATATCTTTTAGTATTAAAGCTTATTATCACATTATAAAATTTATATGCCACATTTACTATGATGATGTTCACATCAAAGTCGAGGTCATAGCGTGTCTCTAGTCAGATTTGATTTATGTGGGGATGATAATAATCAGTCTTCTCGAGTAAAATTAAAGATGATAATAATCAATCTTCTCAAACACTTAATCTACATTTTAATTAACTGATTTTATCTATATATATATATAATATATGGAGTATTAAATATTTACTTATATATTTTTATCTTAGAAGATATTTAAAGATGTATTTTTGAAATTAAAAACCTTCTTCATCATTTTTTTATAGGAAGATTATATGATTATATATCACATAGAATAGAAATGTGTATGGTGTCATTTTGTGGTCAATTAAAAATAAATTTAAGGTTATAAATACATTTTGAAATTGTAGTTTTAAGAAAAATAGAGATAATTGTTATTTTAAGAAAATTTAAGATAAACCATTTTTAAGGTTCCATTTTAAGAAATATTAAGAAAAAACACTCATTTAAGTGTAATAGTCATATTAAAAGTACTTATTTCAAAGGAATTTGTAAACTTTAGGTGGTGCATGGTACTGCATGGATCAGTCTGTTCTCATACAATGTCAATCAGCCGGTTCTCTTTTTTGATGGGGCAGCTCAGCATGGTATTTGTGCAGCAGGTGGTGTGATTTACTTAAATAAGGATCACTATTTTACTCTCTGTCTCGATTGTGGTTTGGGGACAAATATGAAGGCGGAATTACTAGCTTTGTGGTGTGTATAGAAGACTGCAAACATCTTTGGATTAGTTGGCTTGAAGGTATTTGGTGATTCTCGTGTAACAATCAAATGGGTTACTGGAGAATTCAGGTTAAATGTTTTGACTCTCCGGCATTGGTGCATGCGCATTAGGGCTGATATTGACAAACATGAGGCTATTTCATTTGAACATATATACAGGGAACATAATGACTTGGCTGATAAACTGTCAAAGCAAGCGTTGGATGGAGCTGAAGGGCATCTTATTTGAGAAGAATGGCTAAACTCTAATATTCTGAATAAGGGTGCCCATTACTTTTTTGGGGAAATTTGAGATGAACCTCCTTTAATTTTGATGGATGGAAGTTATTTATATAGTTGTTTACTGATTAGTTGTATAGTCTGTATGGGCCTGTGTGCCTTGGATAAGGTGTTAAGTCCTGAAACTATGGGATATGATCTATCTTTGTACTATTTGATTCAATGAATAGCAATGGTACATTTTTTTTTTCTTTTGACAAAAAAGAGAAATGAAAATAAACTACTCATTTAAGTGTAATAGTCATATTAAAAATAGGTAATTCATAAAAATTCATAAACTTCTAAGAATTTTTTTTAAAAGTAATTGAAATATGTTATTAAAAACTGCAACTCTTTATAATATTTTAAGAAAAGATTTTCATAAATGAAATCAAATTTAGAAATAGGATGTAATAGGCTAATAATCACAACAAGTTTTATAATTTTAAAAAGAATATCAATAAATTGTTTTTATAGAATTCAAATAAGATGAATTAATTCACTAATAATAACTTTTTACTATTTTATTTATTAATATTAAAATTTAATAATAAAATAGAGCTTTGCTCTTTTGATTAATCTTAATAATTTTATAGATTTATTAAATAAAAGATAATATACTCAATTATTATTATGAATCATTTTTAATTTATAATTGTTATTTATATGATGTATTTATTATAAATTATCATTAAAACTGTTTTTTTTAAATTAGAATTCTAAACATAATGTTATTTATTTTTATTTTTATAATAAATTCATAAACATTTTAATTAATATAATAATATATTTAAATAATTTAACAATTTTATAGATCATCACAAATTTATAATTAGTATGTATAAAAATATATTTTAAACTACGTTTTTCTATAATATCACTTCATTCCCTATTAATACTTTAAATCTTTTACTCTAATTTGAAATAATAATACTCCTTATAAAATATCATCTAACTAACATTTTTAACATAGTTATTAATTTATTCTTTAAAAAAAATAGCATAAATTGTCATTCATTAATTCAACGAATTTGTTTTATTAAATTAACAATAAGCATTTGAATAATATTTATAAAATCTTATAAATTGATATTTCCAAGTGGGAGGGGAGGTTGTAAATTTTGGGTTCAATTACTCACTTGCAAAATGGAGATACATATCTTGAATTAGTAACCACATGGAGTTAGATATGTATGTGTTAGTGGTTAGATGGATATGTCATAATGTTTATATGTAAAATATTATATATGGTTTTTGATTAACTAAAAAAAAATATGGTTTTCAAATACTATTTATTAAAATAGTATAGATGTTCACTATGTTTGCTTAAGAGTGTTAAGAGGAAGGTTGCAAATTTTGGGTCTTAATGTTTGAGATGTTCACTATGTTTGCTAATTTTTGAAGTGGACACTTATCTAGTTTAAATTAACACCACATGGATTAGATGAATATGTATTATTAGTTAGATAGATATTTTTTAATGTTCATATTTAATATATTATAAATAGTTTTTGATTGGTTACATAAAAATAATTGATTTATCACTACCACTCTATCAACTTTTTTTAAACTTTTTTTTTTAAATGACTAATAATTAATAGAGTGATATGTCTAAAAACCTTACCATAAATATTATATTTTTTGGATCATTCTTAATTTGTGAATATTATCTATAAGATATAATCTATGACTTTTAATTGTATATTTTTGTGATATGATTTTATTCCATATTAATACTTTACTTTTTATACTATTTTGATATGTTATTTATAGTAATTTTTTTTTAATTTATTTATTTAAAATAAATAAATTAAATTATTAACAGTAATTTATAATTTAATTTTATAGAATGAATCTTTAAAATTATAATTATATTTGATCTTTTTACTAAATATTAATATTATATATTTTTTTCTTTTATGGTTTGAGATATTCATTATGCTTGTTAACTTGTAAAGTGGATATATACATCTTGAATTAGCAACTACATGTAATTAGTGTTCATTTTTAATAAATTATATATAAATTTTTGTATTAGTTATACATTAAATAAAAATATATACCACTTTCTCTCTCCTAACTTTATCAATAACCAACTTAATAAGATTTTAAGCATGTTTTAATGTAAATATTATATTTTATGGGTCAACTAATTTTTAATAATTATCTTTGTAATATATTAGAAACTATGGTTATTAATTGTATATTTTTATGATATAATATTTTATTTTATAATCACAATAATAATAGCAGTAGTAGTCTATAGAGATGTACATACCCTATATGTTTTTAACAATTAGACCCACTCAAATTATACAATTAAAACTGCTCCTTTAAAAAATACCATAAAAATAATCATTTCAAACATTATTAAATTAACTTATAATTATAAAAAATTACAATAAATTAATTTAATAAACTATTTTATAATTGAATTTTAAAAACATACTTAATAAATTATATTTAAAAAATTAAATAATATTTATAAACTATTATAAAAATAATCTTAATAATCTTTTGATCCTAACTTCAAATACTAACAAACTTATCTATTTACACCTAAAGAAAGTAATTTTGGCTATATTCAAATAATATGGATTCATGTTTATACTGCAACAAACAATTAAAAGGCTGTCAACTGTCAAATAATATGGATTCATGTTTATACGGCGGCTTGATCATGATCAATGCGAACTTCTGAGCATGGTTGATGAGCTGCTTCGTCATTTAAGAAGATATCATTGCAACCGTTTGTGTAGGTCGTCACTCTGGTATGTCATATGATTAGTTCTGAATTCCGACAATCACCTTTTGAGGTCGTGACTGGTAACTTCAATCCCATAAGTAAGGTTTCCCAAACAAGGCATTGGCTACGGAGACTGGTGCCACGTCGCAGAGTAATTCATCTTCAAAAGGCTTAATGAAGTAGGTGAGTTTGCATTTCCAGGTGATCCTTAGTTCCTTTCCATCATTCATCCAACCGATGTTATAAGGTTGAGGATGTGGAGTGGTAATAAGACCTAGTTTCTTCATGAGATCTTCAGAAACAAATTTCTTCTGGCTATCATTATCCACAACCAGATGCAATGGATTGTTTTGAACCCATATATGTGTATGGAACATGTGCTCTCATTTCTGCTCGTCGATGATAGTCAAGGCTGCTGGAGTGGTCGATGTCGATGTCAAAAGGGTTGTTGCTTTTGGTTTAGATTCTACCAGATTTTTTTCGAACAAGTCAAATGTCGACACTTTTGCCAAAAATGTCTTTTGAGCTTTGCACTCAGATGTATCATGCCATGATGAATTGTGGTAATCACACCATTTCCCAGTAGGGGGTTGTTTTCTACGTTCCCTTTTTTCTTTCTGAGAATGCTTTTTTCCATGATCTTGCTTTGGCGGAGTTGGTTGAGAAGATCTCGACTTGTCAAAGTTGGCTAGTGCCTTCTTGTCAAGTGGTCATCCTGTCGGCTTTGTCGCGAAGCGTGCTTTTCCTTTCTGTTTGGATTCAAGATTAATGGCATAGTGGAATGCATCTGCGAGCGTATCGATAGTCATAAAATCCATCTCTTGTTGAATGTACGGGGACAATCCATTGACGTACTTCAGAACAAGCAATTTCTCTTCTTCTTGAATGCCAAGTCTAGCCATAAGTCGATAGAACTCACCGGTGTAACTATGTATGAACTGGTATTTCCATTGCCTTAGTTGCTACCACTTCTTATACTGCTGTTCAATGTACTTGGGCGGGTATAACTCCTTTCAGACATATTTGAAAAGTTTCTCCCATGTCTCTATGGGGTCTTTTCTTTTCTCCATCTTTGTCGATAGGTTCTCCCACCAGCAGTGCACATATGTTGAAATCTTTAAGGATGAAATGGTGATCTTTTCAATTTCTGAGAGTTGATTCATAGAGTAATAGGATTCCAATTGTTGTACCCAATTCTTAATGGATTCCACGTCAATCTTTCCTTCTAGATTCGGTATGTCCAAATTCATTTGTAACTTGAATGGACTGATTTTTTCGAAGTTAGATATTGTCGGAATTTCTCTTGATGTCAAAGCAAATCGCGTGAGAATATCATTGAACTGGGTGAACATTTCAGTTAGTTGTTGAGCCAGGGCTTGCTCTATGAGTTTCTCTTTCTTGTCAATTGCATGTCGATTGTCTGCTTCTCTCGCCATCCTTGAAGGTAGTGTCTGCTTGGATTGATGATTTTGCGAGCATGTTTGAACATGCATAAGTTAGGTAACTTCGATGGAAGTGTTTACATGCAACTTATGCACGAACAAAGCTAAGCTATGATACCACTGATCCGTACGTGCCCATGTGCATGATGGGGACAACAGTTTGACTGAATGAATTGGTACTGTTATGGAGGAAGCATAAGAATAAGCAAAGAGGGAATACACTACACACATAGACAATATGCAGGAATGTGAACTGATCTTGATTCTTCTCTATTACTTGTTGTATATTACAATATTTTACATGTTTAAATAGAGTGCTGAGATGCTTGGATTGTCTACCCATTATTTTTATTTACAAGAGAATTTAGAACGGCTTCAGAAGTTCAACCGTTACAGTCGACTGGAAGACAGAGAGACAATATTTCGTAGTTCTTAAGTCGGAAGGGTCGACAATGCATGTCGAAGTCGTTCAACTTGTCGAAGTCGAAGTCGATGTTGGCATCCAACAATAATGCCAACTGCTAGGTGGATCAATCCAATCCATGTATCAAATATTATAGGTAAAACCACAAGGGTTCACTAAGCATGCAATATTATATCATGTAGTTCATATTGGGAGGTTTAAAATTCTAAAAGATAGAAGTATATTGCTTAGTATATAGGGATTAAGGGTATTGTTAATATATTAAAAATATATAAATATTAAGTAGGGGTTAGACTTATGTATCTAGGGTTGAATTAGGTATGAGGAGGTTTGAATGGAAATAATTTTGCATATGAAAGTGGTGTAGATGTGTTTGAATATGTATATTTTCACTATAAAGGTGGTGTAATGTCTATCACAATAAGTGTGTATCAAGTTAAATTATATTTAAGAGTTTGTTTCACATCTCAAATATCTACTCCCACCAAAATTTCATATTTCACCCTTAAATATCATAAGACTTATAAGATTTGTGTCATATCACCATACTAATAATAAAATTTTAAAAAAATATATTAAAAAAAATAAAAAATAACACATGTTAAACATTTCAAATTCCATCCATATTTACTATAAATATATTAACCACTAACATCTCACTTTGTAACCAAATACATAACAAACTACATTTATATCTATATATATATATTCATATAATATGGATATAAAATCATTTTGTCAACAATCAATTAAACGCTGTCAACCTTTTTGTGGGGATAATATATTTTTAAATTTCTTAAATGATTTGAATGGCATTGAATAATTAGCTACTGATTCAATGAGAGGTTATTCTTGTGCTCCGTGATCAATCAACAAACCCATATACTTTTTCTCTCCCATCATTTGTTAGTGCATCATTGTTGTAAACGTTTGAAAGCGTTGCTCACACAGAAACAACAAAAGTTTTGTTTTCAGTCCACAGTTTAACACATTACTCACACAGATATTTATGCATAAGTTCATAATATATTTTAGTATAAAAGCTGATCATCACATTATAAAATTTATATGCCACATTTACTATGATGATCCTCACATCAAAGTTGAGGTCATAACGTGTCTCTGGTAAGATTTAGTAAGATTTGAATTTGTGTGTCACATCAAAGTCGAGGTCATAGCATGTCTTTAGTAAGATTTGAATTTATGTGGGGATGATAATAATCAATCTTCTCTAGTAAAATTGAAGATGATAATAATCAATCTTCTCAAACACTCTTATCTATATTTTAATTAACTAATCTTATATGTATATATATAATATATGGAACATTAAATATTTAGTTATAATTTAATTTATAATATACTGAGCATTAAATATTTGCTTATATATTTTTAACTTAGAAGTATTTAAAAATATATTTTTGAAATTAAAAACCTTCATCATTTTTATGGGCAGATTATATGATTATATGTCACATAGAAATGTGTATAGTGTCATTTTGTGGTCAATTAAAAATAATTTTAAGGTTATAAATACATTTTGAAATTGTCATTTTAAGAAAATAAGATAATTGTCATTTTAAACCATTTAAGTGTAATAGTCATACTAAAAGTAGGTAGTTCATAAAAATTCATAAACTTTTAAGTAAATTTTTTAAACACGGCTTATAAAGTAGTTGAAATATATCATTGAAAACTGCAACTCTTTATAATATTTTAAGGAAAGATTTTCATAAATAAAATCAAATTTACAAATAAGATGTAATATGCTAATAATCACAAGTTTTATAATTTCAAAAAGAATATCAATAAATTGTTTTCTTAGAATTCAAATAAGATGAATTAATTCATTAATAATAACTTTTTACTATTTTATTTAAGTTTGTTATTAATATTAAAATTTAATAATAAAATAGAGCTTTGCTATTTTGATTAATCTTAATAATTCTATAAATTTATTAAATAAAAGATAATATACTCAATTATTATTATGAATCATCTTTAATTTGTAATTGTTATTTATATGATGTATTTATTATAAATTATCATTAAAATTGTATTTTTAAAATTAGAATTCTAAAAATAATGTTGTTTCTTTATTTTTATAATAAATTCATAAACATTTTAATTAATATAATAATATATTTAAATAATTTAACAATTTTATACATCATCACTAATTTATAATTACTATCGATAAAAATATATTTTAAATTACATATTTTTATAATATCACTTCATTCCCTATTAATATTTTAAATCTTTTACTCTAATTTAAAATAATGATACCCCTTATAAAATATCATCCAAATAACATTTTTAACATAGTTATTAACTTATTCTTTAAAAAAATAGCATAAATGGTCCTTCATTAATTCAAAAAAATTGTTTTATTAAATTAATATAATAAAACAATAAGCATTTGAATAATATTTATAAAACCTTATAAATTGATGATGCCAAGTGGGAGGTTGTAAATTTTGGGTTTAATTACTCATTTGCAAAATGGAGATACAAATCTTAAATTAGTAACCACATGGAGTTAGATATGTATGTGTTAGTGGTTAGATGAATATGTCATAATGTTTATATGTAATATATTATATATGGTTTTTGATTAGCTACCAAAAAAAAAGATATGGCATTTAAATATTATTTATTAAAATAAAGGGTGTTAAGATGAAGGTTGCAAATTTTGGGTCTTAATGTTTGAGATGTTCACTATGTTTGCTAATTTTTGAAGTGGACACTTATCTAATTTAAATTAACAACCACATGAGGTTAGATGAATATGTGTTACTTGTTAGATAGATATTTTTTAATGTTCATATTTAATATATTATAAATAGTTTTTGATTGGTTACATAAAAAGAATTGATTTATCACTACCACTCTACCAACTTTTTTTAAAATGACTAATAACTAATATAGTGATATGTCTAAAAACCTTACCATAAATATTATATTTTTTGGATCATTCTTAATTTGTGAATATTATATATAAGATATAATCTATGACTTTTAATTGTATATTTTTATGATATGATTTCATTCCATATTAATATTTTATTTTTATACTATTTTGATATGTTATTTATAGTAATTTTTTTTAAGTTTATTTATTTAAAATAAATAAATTAAATTATCATCACTAATTTATAATTTAATCTAATAAAATGAATTTTTAAAATTATAATTATATTTGATCTTTTACTAAATATTAACATTATATATTTTTTTCTTTTATGGTTTGGGATATTCATTATGCTTGTTAACTTGTAAAGTGGATATATACACCTTGAATTAGCAACTATATGTAATTAGTGTTCATATTTAATAAGCATAACTACTAAAGTGGATATATACATCTTGAATTAGCAACTACATGTAATTAGTGTTCATATTTAATAAATTATATATAAATTTTTGTATTAGTTATACATTACATAAAAATATATATCACTTTCTTTTTACTAACTTTCTCAATAACCAATTTAATAAAATTTTAACCAAGTTAATAAAATTTTAAACAAGTTTTAATGTAAATATTATAGTTTATGGATCAACTAATTTTCAATAATTATCTTTGAGATATATCAGAAACTATGGTTATTAATTGCATATTTTTATGATATAATATTTTATTTTATAGTCACAATAATAATAGGAGTAGTAGGATATAGAAGTGTACGTACCCTATATGTTTTTTAACTATTAAACCCACTCAAATTATACAATTAAAACTAGCCCTTTAAAAAATACCATAAAAATAATCATTTCAAACATTATTAAATTAACTTATAATTATAATAAATTAATTTAATAAACTATTTTATAATTAAATTTTAAAAACATACTTAATAAATTATATTTAAAAAATTAAATAATATTTATAAACTATTATAAAAATAATATTTATAATCTTTTGATCCTAACTTCGAATACTAACAAACTTATCTATTTACACCTAAAGAAAGTAATTTTGGCTATATTCAAATAATATGGATTCATGTTTATACTGCAACAAACAATTAAAAGGCTGTCAACTTTTTGTGGGGATAATATATTTGTAATTTTCTTGAATGATTTCAATAATTAGCTCATTCTTGTGCTCCGTGATCCGTCAAGAACCACACAATGCTTATTTTTCCGTAATTGGTCACCTTTATGGCTGTCAACTATGCTTTTTTTTTTCTCGCACCATTTGTTAGCGCACCTTTGTTGTAAAAGTTTGAAAGCGTTGCGCCCATAGAAACAACAAAAGTTTTCTTTAAGGCTTTCATAGGTTGCAGTTATCTTCAAGGGGGAATGGATACCTGTGTAGAATTTTAGATCTCGACGCGTTTCGGACTGTATAGTAGAGTCCATCTTCAGGAGAAAGCATATCTCAATTAAAAGCTGCACGAAATTTTTACATTATTTATATTGCTGTGTTATGCTCTTCAGTTTTAAATTTTGAGAACCGACTTTTCATTCATTAATGTGTTAATGTACACATAAATTTTATTAATTAAATGTATCTCAGTAAATAATCATTAATAATTAATATATATAAAAATATTATCTTAATAATGGTTAATGTAACCAAGCAAAAATTACACAAATTTTTAGTTTAATTAATTTTTTAATTCTAATTTTAATTAAATGTTCCGTTTTTAATATGTTGCAAAATAACAATTTAATTATGTTCTTAATATTAAAATGTACTCAATAAATAATTAAGAGTTTGTTAATATTATTTCTTAAAATTGTTACATTACATCCTATACTCTAAATATGCTATTAGAATATTATAGTCTAATAATTAAATGTTGTGTTATTGACCATAAGTTATAGTAATGAAATAATATTTTAATTTTTAATTTTATTTAATTTTATTTTTTAATTTGTCTACAATCCTATAGTATTAAGTTTATAGTAATGAAATAATATAGGCTAGCTCTCATACCATGTTAAGTTTTGACATAAATTCACTAACAATATCACTGAAAGAAACACAATCACAAGATAGACAAATATTTACCCTGGGAAACCCTCATGGGGTAGAAAACCCAACAAAGCTTTCCTCAATATAGATAATCAACCAATACAAGATGTAGGACTCATGCAAGATCTCCTTCTCCTCCTATGCTCACCTCTCTCTCTCCTATGTGCCAATCACAAGTGAGTGAATGAATGAGATAAGTGAGGAACAATCCTCCTCTACTTATACTCATCTCTGAACTGACTTTTCACCCTAATGGGGATGACCTCACCTAAGAGAGTCTAATAACCCCTAATAAACTAACTCAGGGCCGACCCCACATGGGAGATCTAATAACCCTAGTTACCACAATCCATCGGAGGAATAAACATCTCCGGATACATGATAAAGTCTCGTTGGAGGAATGTAACATTTCCAAAATAATAGGATACAAATATAATATTCTTAGAAGTTACAATATTTCAACACGAGCCTTCCTGTATTGTAGGATTAGTATGAATAGTAAACACCAGAAGGATCAGGCACCCCTTTGTATATCCTCGAAATATCAAGAATATCATGGAGAGAAAGGATTGGCCACCCCTTCGTTTAGTAGAGAATTATGAACACCTATATCCAACAATTCACCTATATCAAAAATTGTGAGCACAAGAAGGATCGATCGACCCTTCTTCCAGTATAGAACGATTATGAAAAGAACTTGGGAGAACAAGGGTTGGTCCCCCCTTCATTTATGAGAGAATTGTAAAAATATTCAACCTACGAAGGCTAGGCCGTCAATTCATGTATATCTAGAATGGTGAATACTAGAAGAATATTGAGCACAAGAAGGGTCGGTCGACCCTTCATTTACAAGAGAAATGTAAACATATTTAATCTAAGAAGGCTAGGCCCACAATTCCATACTTCCGACTTCTGCAATAAATAGTAGGGATCGGTACATCGACTAATTTAAAACATATAAAAAATGTTTGTCCCAACTTCTGACTTCTGACAAGAGTGGTCGGTCGACCATTCATTTATGAGAGAAAATAGAAGAATGAATGGCTGACCCTTCCTGTATTGTAGGATTAGTAGGAATATTAAACACCAGAAGGATTGGGCACCTCTTCTTATATCCTCGAAATATCAAGAATATAATGGAGAGAAAGGATCAATTTCCCCTTCGTTTAGTAGAGAATTGTGGACACCTATATCCAACAATTCACCTATATCCAGAATCATGAACACAAGAAGGATTGACACACCCTTCTTGCAGTATAGAAATATTATGAAAAGAATACTAGGTAGAAGAAGGGTCGGTCGCCCCTTCATTTATGAGAGAATTGTAAAAATATTCAACCTATGAAGGCTAGACCATCAATCCATGTATATCCATAATGGTGAACAATGGAATAATACTAAGAACTCCTTTCTCCAGGGGTTCTTTTTAAGCAGTGTGGAAAGTAGATATTGGTACCTTAATCACAAATTTGATAGGAACTTTGCTTTAAACAGTTTGCTGGAAAGTGGAAATTTTCTCAGAGCAAGGGTCGACCGACCCTTGCTCTGAGAAAATTTCCACTTTCCAGCAAACTGTTTAAAGCAAAGTTCCTATCAAATTTTTTATTAAGGTACCAATATCTACATTCCTTAGCCCTTAAAAATAACCCCTGGAGGAAGCAGGGTACGCTCTTTCTCCCCATCATATACTTTCATTAGCACAAAATAGAACAACATGAGGAAAGAGTGGCCTCTCTTTCTATGAGAAACTCTCCACTTTCCAACAAATTGTTTCAAGAAAAGTTCCTACGAATGTTATGTTTAAAGTGCGAATATCTACTTTCGCTACCCATAAAAAAGAATGCCTGGAGAAAGGAATGAATGCTCTTTCTCCTCACCGTATTCTTTCAACACCCCAAAATAGCACAACTTGAAGAAAGTGTGGCCGCTCTTTCTCTGAGAATATTTTCACTTTCCAGCAAACTGTTTGAATCAATGTTCCTACGAAATTTTTGTTTAGAGTGCCGATATCTACTTTACCTATTCCTAAAAAAAATCCCCGGAGGATGGAATGAACGCTCTTTCTCCTGAGGAAAGAGAGACCTCTCTTTCTCTGACAAAATTTCCACTTGCCAGCAAACTCTTTGAAGAAAAATTTCTATAAATTTTGTTGTTAAAATGTTGATAAAAAGTTTCCCAGGGTGACACATGGAACCATCAGATGGTGACATGTGGCGCATTTACAAAGTGCCACAGGGCAAGTGACCTATTTCCGACTTTCAACTTGCGCATCGGAACAGTAGGACGTCGGGAGTCAGGATGGCATAAATTAAGTTTTTGCTTCCTGACTTCCCACTTCCGCACCAGAACAGTCGGACATCGGGAGGCAGGATGTCATAAATCCAAACAGGTATGATGACTCCCGGTATGCAAATATGCCTTTAAATTAAAAAAAAAACACAAATAAATTATTCGAAATTAATTTACAAATAAAAATAAACTGTAAATAAATCGTGTTAAAAATAAGTAAAAATTTATATATTAATATAAAGCGTTTTATATCCATACCAATATATATCAAATTTTAATATTTAAAACTCTTTAAAAATGTGAATTTTCATATTAAATGTTGATATCTAAAAATTTTAAAAATTGTGAATTTGCAAACTTATGAAAATAATAGTATAAAATAAATGAACCTAAATAAGTTAAATATGTTTTTTTTTTAAAAACAATATAAATTACATCTTTGATCTTATCATATTTTTTATCTACTTGTTGAGCCTATGTGTCAGGTTGTTTCATTGCATCTGTAAGTGCTACTTTTGTTTGTTTGTTTGGCTTCTCAATCTCTCTTGAAATCTGTTATGCCCCCTTTGAAGGTTGGTCTATCTCTTGTAAGCTTGGATATGTTGGATAAGTTGGCTTGTTCGCTAATGATGTTCTTTGTATCTCAAGAGAATCTATTTGGCACATTAGCCCATTTATCTGGTTTTCCCTCTCTTCTGCCGTATTTTTAAATATTAGCATACATTCATATATGTGCTCATTTCCTTCCTTCATTTTGGTCAGCTTAGTATTTTTCAATGGTTGAGTTGCAGGCATCTTTAGCTGCTTCTTGAGATGGGAAATATCATTATCCTTTTTTTAAAACAAATCCGGAGCTTGGGAAGTGTCAGTTGGATTTACTACCAAGGACACAACTTTGCTTTCAATCTCTTTTATATAAACATGTTTAGCCTTGACTGTTATTCTCTTTTCCTTTAGTAATTGTTAAAACTTATTCAATGGTGTTCTCAAATTTTTCTCTACGACCATAGATTGAACCACCTCCTTGCAGATCATGTCACTAGTTTGTCTATACAAATCCAACTTATCTAATTTCCCATAATGTTTGAACTGGAATTCATATTCATCAGCATTCCAGTATTTAAATGATGAAGGAATGGTCATTAAAGGGTGCCTTACTGACATCCTTAAGGTACTATCCCGTGTATGGTCTTCCATAGTAAACAATTTTTTACCAACTGGATCTATTTGCTTCTTCAAATCTCTCACCACTCCCATACCCTTATCTCTTATATCCAAGTATTTCTTTGGAATATTTGACTTTGTTGGAATTGGGCCTATTATAGGTGATGATGTCTATGAGCTCTGAGGAATTAGAAATTATACAAAGGGATAATGTATGAATGTGATTGGTGATAAATATTCTATGACCTATAGTTGTTTCATCACCTCATTTTGTCAACTCTAAAGGGATATCATCTCCTTCTTCTACTTCAACCAATGCTTTCTCTGATTCTTCATCTTGCTCTGTTCTTGGCTTCTTGCTATGAGGCTCTTGATCAACACCATCAATATACATGTTTGTTTGGAGCACTTCAACTCCTTTTTTTTGGACCTGCTACAAATTTGCATCTTCCTGCTCTTGCAAATTCTTCAAAATGTCCAAGACTTCATTCGAGCTCTCTTTATTTGCAATCATTTCCCAATGAGGCTTGGGAACATATGTATGTGAAAAATTTATGTTGGATACCCTCATATTTGAAATTCTTTGATTAGGATCATATGATCTAGATTTTGCTTGCTCTAGGCTTAATTGCTTTAGATATTCATCCATATATTGTAGAGCATTTAATCCTTTTATTAAAAATGGCCCCATATCACTTGGCAGCAAGAATGCTCTTTGATGTTTGAAATGAACACAATGCATGTGGTTAGAAATGAACCTCTTCCTAGTGTATTCCATGGAAAATTCTCTAGGAGTAAGGAATTAACGTAGCTTTCAAGGTTTTCCATCAAATCCATAGATCCTCAAAACTGTATACTATTCATAAAATAACCAGTCACCTACTCTTGTATCTGGGCTTAATTGTAAAGGCTTCTTATTTTCTGGGAACATCCTTGGAGGAGGAGCATCATGCATTAAATAATAAATGGTTGGCATGACGTTATTGGAAAACTCTTTATAATTTTGGTTCCTTGGCTTTGTTAGAATGAAATTGCTCCATTCAAATACAGGCAAGGGATTTCCAACTTCATCCTTAGTTTGCATATTTAGCTCATAATAGAACTGTGAATTTTGTTACAGGAACATATAAAACATATATGAAGGGTACCTAAACCTTTCTAGAGCAATAATCTCTGACAATAAGGTGTTGATGGCCTGGGATAAATATTCACAAAAGTCAAACATATGAGGCATGATAGCAGGAGTTGGGTTGAAACAACTGAGAAAACCTAGAATTGCCTCATCAACCATATAATCATTGTCATAAACTAACCAAGTACAAATTAGGGATATATTCTCTCTAGCATTCTCATGGAAGACATTTTTTTCATATGGAGGAGGTAGAGGATTGGTTGCAATCCCCTATTCGAAATAGTGAGATGGGTATTGGATCCTTTCCAAGGGATTTTTGGATATGTATGCTATAGATAGGTTATCTTCATTTAAAGGTAGAAGAATTTGGTGTTCTAGGAAACACAACATCTTAGCAATAGTTTATGTGTTTACAGTGCAAAGTATTTTTTAGTAATCTACAGTTATTACGGCCTTTTTACCAGGTGAATATCTTATGGATCACCATGTCATGAATTTAGGAAAATAGACTATATGGGGCATATATCTATGGCCAAATTGGTCTCCCAAAGGTGATGGGGATCCCAACCAGTGGTGGTTTGGGCTCTGGATTATTTAAGAGTGGCAATTAGGTCTGAGCCCATTATAACAGTATCATATATATCAATGAGATGGTCAATGATGTGCTCATCACTAACGAATCTGGGTTACTTTCTAAGATTTAGGTTTTGATGCAAATGCCATTTTAGGTTTTATTGTAGGGTTTCACTGTGCTAGGCTAGGTTGATATTTTAAGGAATTAAAATGGTTTAAACAAATTTTAACAGCTAAAAACAGGGCTAAACAGACATACCGGTTAGTGGATTTACCTATAAGGTTAAAGTTCATCGGAAGTCAACAACCCAGAAGGGGGTATGGTTGACTAGAACGGGTTTAGGCTTTAGCAAGGTTGCTTAGGAACTGATATCAGACTTACTCTCCTCATATAATGGAAATATATGGTAGTATCCAATTTAATACATACATTGTTTTTCTTTACCCATACTAACATGTTTTAAGAATTCTAGAGCATCACAATTTAAATTTCCATCTTAAAATTTCACTTTCTTCAATTAGAGAGAGACGAGAGCAGTACCTGGAAGTGGAGATGTCTCTCAACCATTTCACTTTCTTCAATTCCAAATATGAATCAAAGATATCGTACCTAGTTTCAATTTCAAAGCACCCCATATCGACTGTATCGCTCAACAAGATACACAAGAAAGCAACCTCTATTAAACATGGAGTCCTCCCCAGGGATTCAAAACTTCCCCGACATTGCTGAAGATCCGGAATAGAAATTTATTTTAGAGTGATATTCTTCATCTCTCCTAAGAGGTAATAACTCCATTCAAATTTACACAATACCACTCCTATATAGCAATAGAGAGATTGAGTACGGGAAGGCTACGAACATTTATTGACTAGACGGTTTCACCCCTATGCAATTGGGGCATAGGCCATGGCTTCCCCTTGATGGTGGAGGCAACTTCACCGGGGCATGAAGAAGATTTAGATGGCAAGGAAATACACGTAGGAATCAGGGAAGGTCTAAATATGCATGAAACTCACGTTAGTGGATCGATCAATTGGGCGTGAATTACATTGCTATATTAATACTCCTATAGGTTGACCAAAATTTCGAGAAACTTAGTCACATGACATCATATTTTTCCCAAGGTCACTTTGCAACTCTATAATAATTTTGTAATAAATTATGTTTATATAGTTTACATTGATATGTTTTATAATAATTTTACAATAAAACATTATATTATATTATTTTAAAAAAATGTGTTGTAATTTAAGTTTAATTGCACCGAGAGATGCATTCAACAGTCCAATATGAGGGCCAGGGATAAAATTTGAAGGGTAGGGTTCGCTTTGAAGGGATAGGATATACTGAACCCTTCAATGCTAACATGTTAAAATAAACCATTCCTTTCATTTGAAAATGTAATAATAGATCAAAACATTATTGTATATTAAAAGCATTGCAATCCAATTTCTCAAAAAAACGACAAAATTTGCATCGCTCCATTCTATAGCTTTTAATAAGCATATAACCCAAATAAACCAAGAACCCATATAGAGGAAATTTTAGAAACATAAAAAATACCTAACAATATGAAAAAATCAATTGAAAAATATTTATAACCATGGAGATTGAATTGACAAGTAATCAAACTTCTAACAGAAAAATAAAGGTTGGATGAAAATGAAATACAATCTATACAATGTCCAATGAATATAGAGATCGATAAATACAAAAGAGGGAGTGAATCTAAAAAATATGTTTATGAATACAAAAACTATTATCTTGAATCACTTCAATAACAAACTTCACTCCTTTCAATCCCTTTATATATGATTCTAGCCACTCATTTTTGTGAACTAGAGGAGAGACATACTCCCTTGGAGAAAATAATCATTAGGGGAGGTGTCATATTTGGTTTGTAGTGGTGATGTGCACATATGCATGTGGGTAGTGGATGGGTGTTGTTGGAGCAGGTGTTTCCTTCCTTTTCTCAGGAGGAGGCCCCCCTGGATTTTGCAGAGGGAATGATATACCCTAGAATGAACATGGCAAGAAAAGGTGGAAGTATCCTGAGCAATGTTGACGATGATGGTGGAAATAGCCTGAGCAAGGGGTGAACTTGAAAGTGGACGACAAAGTGCAAATTTATTTGTCAAATGACTGCCACAAATTACCCATTGGGAATTTGTGGTCCCTTAAGTAATCTAATGTTATTTCAACATTAGTAATCTTCTCATAATATATGGGATTTAATCTTTTGAGTGTGCTTTTAAGATTTATCCATATCTCAAACTCTGCTCTCAACCTGTCTACCATTGCATCACCAATTATGATTCCTTATAAATAATCAAACTATGCATCATCATCCCTCTTTTGAGTTAGATTGAACTTGTACTCATCATTCCTATACATATCACCATTCACATCCCATGGATGAGGTAAACCAAGACTAATTCAAGACTTTTCTTTATAAATACCTTTGAATCTAATAATCTCTTCAGCCAATGCTTTAGGTTTTTCTTGATTTCTGGACATCAAGACCAACTTGGTAATCATTTGGTTGGCTATCTTTATCATATGAGTCATGTTTTAAACCTACAAGCCCTCCAATTGCTTCTTATTTCTACTAGTATTCAGGAAATTTATTATTTCAGCATCCTACTCAGTCATTTCTCCAAGCCTCTTTTCAACATCTTTGATTTGCTTTTGACACGTTTTATAAATCTCTAACTCATCTTGTATAATATCAAAATAATCCCATCCATCTAGAATTCCAACTAATATTTTGTCCCAAAGGGTCTTTCTAGTTCTTCTCAACAACTCTTCACCCTAGACATCTAGTTGCATCTTGGTAATTTGACTTTTTAATTCATTTATCTCAGACTCTTGATCATCAATTGTATAATCTTTTTTATTTTCTTCATCTACTAGTTCAACAATTTTGTTATCTCTTTGGATCAACTCTTCTTCAAGATATTTGATCTTATCACGTTTGTTATATACTTGTTGAGCTTGTGTGTCAGGCTCTTTCATTGCATTTGTAAGTGCTCCTTTTGTTTGTTTTTTTGGCTTCTCAGGCTCTCTTGAAATCTGCTCTTCCCCCTTTGAAGGTTGGTCTATCTCTTGCAAGCTTGGAGATGAAATTGGATAAGTTGGCTTGTTTTCTAATGATGTTCTTTGTATCTCAAGAGAAGCTATTTGGCACATTATCTCATTTATTTGGTTTTCCCTCTCTTCTGTCGGATTTTTAAACATTAGCATACATTCATATATGTGCTCCTTTCCTTCCTTCATTTTGGTCATCTAAGGAGTTTGCATTGGTTGATTTGTAGGCATCTTTAACTGCTTCCTGAGATGGGAAATCTCATTATCCTTTTTTTAAAACAAATCCCGAGCTTGGGAAGTGTAAATTGTATTTACTCCCAAGGACAAAACTTTGCTTTCATGCTCTTTTATATAATCATGTTTATCCTTGTGTTGGTAGGCAGTTTTGTAAGGAAGAATCGCAACATCGTCGATGCTGTGACACGTCATAAGAGGTTACGGAAGGCAGAAGGCTAGATTATTTTATGTATTTTTTAGTCGATTGTACCGTAGAATGTGGGTTTTTGGGTCATTGGACCATATGATATGTAATTTTGAGGTTAATTGTACCGCAATTTGTGGGTTTTGGGTCATTTGGACCGCATCAGTTATATTTTGGGTCACTTGTCCAAGTGTCGGTTAGGAAGTTGTTAGCAAGTGGAAAGGCATTGTAAAGGAGGAAGCCTATATATAGTCATAAGTTGTAAGTGTTGTACAACGACATCTTAATATGGATCCTTGGATGTTGTTATGTGCATCTTTGAGTCTGTATTTGAGATCAAGAGATATTGCTGAGATATGGTTTTGTGGAGATGTTGTATCAGGGTTTTTGCTGGAATAATATGACATGACAGAACTATTTGGTGAAATTCACTATGTACCTTTTATGCATGTTGTGATGGTTTCCTATTGCAGTTAATACTTTAATGTTATACTTTTCACGATGAATGTTTATGTTGAATGATGCTATGAATATGAATAATGCTTTAATTTGAATGCATAGATCTGTCTTGAATGTTGCGATAAGTTAAGTAATTGTTGCCGCAATCATCCTCCTTCATTTGGTGGAAACATGGTTCCGTCCATTCTCCCTTGATCGCCTCGGGTGAGACCTCATATGGTCCGCAGGTGTTGCTGGATAGGGTAAAACCTGTCTAGGCTAGTTCTTAGGGAGATCGCGGTGGGTTGGTGTCGACAGTGATGGGAACCCCTATCGACTGGGTTTGAGTCAACAAATGGTTCCATTGCCAAGACCGTGTGCGAAGTGAAAGGAGGATATGTTGTGGCATCCGACGCAACCAGAGATATAGAGCTAGTTTGATCATAGGTTGCAGGAATTTGTTGAAGAAGAAAGCCGGAACACTTGACTGACGGTAGATCAGTGGGTGGATAGATATATTCACGATGGTCCGCACGATTGGTTTTTCTGTGAATTCCCAGTCCTTTTGTTCGAGTGGTTGGAAAAGTTTACCTATCAGAAGAGGAACCACCATGGTGGTGAGTCGAAGACCTGGACCCCGGAGCTGATCCAAGAACTGCAGGAAGTCGACAATAAAGCATCGTGGGCTGTCGAAGTGTGGCTTGATAGCATCTTGGAAGGATATATCACTGAATTCGCAGTTGATACACAGAAGTCCTATAGTGAAGCTGAGAGATATTTCTTCTGCGAACCCCGAGGAAGGTTTCTGCTATTGCTTCAACTGTCCATTAAAATGCTCATTTGCGAGAAGGGTATACTGAAGATGCATATAGATCAGTAAGCATCCTGGTGGGCGAAGGCCATGGGTATCGCGACAGCAGGGTGGCGGTACATGGAATGATCATGGGCAGATGGGTGTAGGTCATGTCGAGATTGTCAGTGAAGCTGAGAAAGAGAGTGGTCTTATAAGGGGAGGAGCGAGGTTTCGACAAGAAAAGAGGAAAAGGATAGGAGAAGGTCCTACACCGATCGAACCGCGAGTTCGCGAAGGAAGACCACACAGGACGAAGCAACCTCACATTCTAGACAAGGACACACAGGCTACGCCCAGGATAGAGGCAGGACCTAACCCCAGCAACAACGTACCCACACATCCGCTCACTATCCGTCAACCAGTGAGAAACACCACTTTGACCCCACTGGGTCAACAAAACTTGATCACTAGTAGTTCAGTACCTGCAGGAAGGAAGCCCAGGATTGCGGGCGATGATGCTAAGTTACCATTATTCCATGGGAATGGGACATATAACCTAGAACAGTATTGGTTTTTGTGTGAAGTGGGCTGGACCGTAAAACAGATCGCTAATGATGACGCCAAGAAAGGACAGTTGGCGACAACTCTGCGAGGTCGTGCCTTAGATTGGTTTATGAAATTTGTTCTAGTCCCTACATGAGCTCCAACAAAGTCACTAGATGATATCAGAGATGGGTTGATTGTTGAATTTAGGAAGCCCAAGTCTGAGGCTCAATATATCACAGAATTGAAAGAAATTAAGTAGTATCCCAACGAGACGGTGTGGGATTTTGACCAGCGGTTTAAGACGCTGATGGCGAGGGTTAGTTTCGATATGAGCACTGTCCAACATAAAGAGTGGTTCATTGCAGCACTGCTACTGCCATTCGGCTAGAATTGATGCAACAAAACATCATGACGCCCAGTGAAGCCCTGGAGATGGCAATGCGATTGGAGGCATCACCGATTGGTGAAAATGCAGCTGGGATGTCGCAGATACAGACACAGCTGGCTAACTTGACTATACAATTGCAAGATCTGAAGAAGGGCAAGGAGTAGCGCGAAGAAGTATGGTGCACGTGATGTCGAGGGGAAGGGAACACTAAGGATAATTTCCTTGACTTCCGCAACTATTTGGTTTCAGGAGCACCAAATCCATTGAATGGTGGTGGCATGCCATGGTGTCGCATTTGTCAAGTATTTGGGCACCGCCATGAAGAATGTCCATATATGCAGAAAATGGTCACTAAGCCGATGAATATGTACTGAACTTTATGTAAATCAGTGGGACATGATGACAAAGATTTTCGGGCATATGGGTTGCTTCATGAGCGAACGTACGACGCATTCTATGTAAAGGATGACTAGCGTTCCATACAACAACCACAACCACAGCCGTAGGTAGACCAGCCGCTACCTCAACCGCAGGTACAGTTTGTACCGCAGCAGCAACCACAGCAGTTTGTGCCGCAATATGCTCCAATGCAAATGGATCCACAACAGCCATAGTACGTTCAGCAACCGTAGTATGTGCAACAACGGCATGGCATGCAACCAGCTCCGATGCAGTAACAGAATAACCAACCACAGTACCAACAACAAGGTGGATTCCATGGAGGATTCCGGGGTGGACGTGGTGGAGGATTTGGTCATGGGGGAGTACGAGGAGGTTGGGGACCTATTCAATGCTACCATTGTGCAGTATGGGGACACTATCAGCGTGATTGTCCATATAGCAGATGCAGTGTGCATTTTGCTTCGTTATAGACCACACAGTGGAGAACTGCCCACAGTTGATTGCACGGTGGCAGGCATGGAATGTTCCACAGTTGCAGAACCAAGCACAATAGCTAGTACAAAATCTGGTGCAGCAACCGGTGCAGAACCAGAACCAATGTCCAATTCAGAATGCTAATCAAAATGTGAACCAACCAGAGAATCCGACACCAAATCCAAATCAGGGTGCGAATGTTGCGACAATTTCTGCAAACCTAGGCCATAGGATGCGGCTATTGCAGTTATCACTCGTGGAGGTGTAGTAATAGGAGGGGACATTCGAAAGGCTAGACATAAGAAGGTATTGTTTGGCGTTGAGTCTGAGTGTGATACGTTCTTTCAGGCACGACGTGCGATGGACCAGGATCACGGTAACGCTATTATCTGCGACATGCCCCCCATGTTTTATGCGACTTCGGAGGCCAGTCCATCAGCGCAGTCTGGAACCTTGCAGAAGTTTCTTGAGAGATATTTATTGTTGGAAAGTGATCCCGCGACCCTTGCTAAGATTGAAGGGTTGTTGCAGCGTCCAGCTAGGGGACAGCAGGGCTCCACAGTCAACTCTTTACAGCAACGGAAGACAGGTAAGGAGATGCGAATGAATATCCAAATTGGGGATTACGATGTTGATTCATTTATTCTAGATCTTGGTTTGGATGTCAACATCTTCACCACGCATGCATGGCAGAAAATGGGGAGCCCCCCATTAATATGGTCTCCTGTACAGCTTCGGTTGGCTAATCACGCTAAAGTGACACCGATTGCGAGAGTCCCACATTTGGTGGTGGACATTGAGGGCATGAAGACCTATGTTGACTTTGATGTCATCGAAGTGGTTGAAGGAGGCAGTTTGTATCCCGTGTTGCTGGGGATCGGATGGGCTAATGACAGTGGAGCAGTAATCAACTTCAAGAAGTGGATGATGAATTTTGAAAACCACGATCTCAGAGTCATAGCCCCGTTGGATCTCGCTGAAGGACACAGATACATTGAGCCAGTGAAGGACGACGATCCTAGTGGATGGGACCATGCATTCAACATTTCTAAAGATTATATTTGTCCATATACCAATGGTGAGTTGGGATGGCGTAGTGACAGCTCTACATCTTTCGACTCTGATGACGTGCTAGAACATTGGCAGAACCGCTTGCATGAGGTATCGCTCCGCAAATGCAGGTTGATCATGCAGTTGCTATGCCGCGTCACCACTGAAACGGTCACACTACTAGTATACGAAGGGTTTCCTGGTTTGTCTGACTTTTTGGCAAAGTTTGAGGAAAGAGTTTCAGAACCACAACGATTGCTGGCATTGGACGAAGCACTGAAGGCTACTCCAGCATGCTGGTGGGAAACACAAAAGGAATCAATTGATGGATGGTCGAAATGCAAAAGATTGATGACAGTTCGCTTCTGCGATACCGAGGTCCACCAAATAGGGAAATATGAGGGCTGAAACGGCCCTGGAAGCCATTTGATGGAGTGTCATACATTATGGGCATCACGACCAAGAGATGAGTGGGTCGATGCATTTATCCACACCTTGGATGAAATACCACGGTCATGGTATACTGCAGCTGAATTACGGGGAGAAATCACTACTTGGTTGGAGTTGACCACATGTTTTACTCATACGTTCAGTTTTGCTGATCCCAACCCGGATGTCCATAACGCCCTGTAGATCATCTGCGAAGTGGTTCTAAAGGTTTTTCCCGTGGCGTACCCAGCGGATCCGCATATGCACTGCTAGATGCAATCCATAATGGAATGTTATAATATCACTGGTGGGCCCGAAGATGGCGATGATCCGTAGAATGCCAATATTCCGGAGTCTGAAGGAAGTCGCGATGTGGTACCACCGGGTGCACCAAGTGATCCATTCAGTCAGCCCTTGAAACTTCGCAAGATCAATATTGGGATGAAGGCCACTCCCAAATTCGTGAATGTTGGAGATTATTGGGATGATGAGATGATGGGAAAGGTCACTGAGTTGTTGCATGAGTTCCAAGACCTTTTTCCTACGAAGTTCTCTGAAATCAAAGGTATTTTGGGTGATTTGGGCGAGATGAAAAATCCCTTGAAACTAGATGTTAAACTGACCAGGCAGCGACCTTATCAGCTAAATCCGTGACATAAGGATAAGGTCAAGGTAGAAATTGATCACATCTTGGATGTTGGTATCATTGAACCGGTTGAAGAGTCGGAATGGATCAGTCCTATGGTGGTACAGGACAAGAAGACCAGTGAGGTGCGCATATGTGTCAATTTGCGGAAGTTGAATGATGCATGCTTGCATGATCCCTTTCCGACCCCATTTACTAATGAAGTACTTGAGGGAGTAGGTGGCTAGGAGATCCGCATCGCAAAGGAAGATCGCCACAAGACGACTTTTGTGACAGAATGGGGATGTTTTCAATATACCGTGATGCCATTTGGGTTGAAGAATGCACCTGCGATATTTTTGTGGGTCGTTGTTGCCGCATTCAAGGATTTCATCTAGAATTTATTACAGGTATACATGGATGATTGAACAGTCTATGGTTTGATCCGCAATCATCTGGCCAATTTGCAGTTGATGCTGGAGTGCTATTGATAGCACCAGATATCGCTGAATTTGAATAAGTGCATTTTTTGCGTACCGTTTGGGATATTGCTGGGTCACATTGTGTGGAAACAAGGGTTGTTAGTCGATCCAGCGAAGATTGAGCTCATTTTGAGCTTGACACTGCCGACCACTGTTAAGCAGTTGAGGGCGACTTTGGGACATACTGGGTATTATCGCAAGTTCATCATGGGATATGCAGCAATTACCACCCCTATGGAAAAGCTACTGAAGAAAGATGCAGTCTTCCAATGGAACACTGAATGTCAGGATAGTTTTGAGCGGTTGAAGGCTAAAATGGATTCGGCCCCGATATTGGTATTTCCAGACTGGAGTAAGGAATTCCATGTCCATGTTGATGCATCATCGATTGCACTCGGCGTGGTGATAGCGCAACCAAGAGAGGGGGATCTTGATCACCCTATTGCTTTTGCTAGTCGAAAGCTGTCATCCATAGAAAGGAACTACACCAGTACCAAAAGGGAAGGCTTGGCGATGGTCTATGCGCTACAGAAGTTTCGACACTATTTATGGGCAGACATTTTAAGATGTTCATAGACCACTCTGCATTGAAGTACCTAGTCAGTAAGCCTATGTTGGGGGGGAAGATATGCCGATGGTTACTTCTCTTTCAGGAGTTCGATTTTGAGGTGATTGTGAAGCGAGGGTGGCTGAATTTCGGCCCTGATCATCTATCATGGATTGACATAGGAGAGGAGCCAACTAAAATTGAAGACAAGTTACCTGATGCGCAACTGTTTAGGGTTGAAGTAGCCGATGGCTATTTTGAAGAAATCATTTAGTTTCTGGAAACAAGTACCGCACTAGAGGAGTTCACCACTAGTCAAAAGAAGCAGTTGGTGGTTAAAGCTGCAGACTTCCAGCTCATCATAGGAGAGTTATACAAAATGGGTGCAGAGGAGATATTGCAACGGTGTGTCTTGCCACACGAGCAAGCATAGAAATTAGCAGAAGCACATGGAGGAGTGGATGGAGGGCACTACGGTGGTCGGGCGACTACTAGGAAGGTGCTTTGTGCGGGGCTCTGGTGGCCCACACTGCATAATGATGTGACAGACTATGCACGGTCCTGCGATGTCTGTCAGAGGATTGGAAAGCCATCCAGGAGGGATGAGATGCCACTGATGCCTTAGTTAACACTACATCCATTTGAAAAATGGGCAATGGATTTTGTGGGACCAATCAATGCACTGGGTAAGCGCATTGGTGCAAGATACATCATCACGGCGACATATTATTTGACAAGATGGGTGAAAGCTGCACCAGTCGTTGATTGTTCTGTGACCATGTCTGCGCAGTTTTTGTTTGACAACATTATCACTCGCTTCAGCTGCCCCAAGATATTGTTGAGTGATCAAGGCAGCCACTTTCTTAATCGCACCGTCAGCGCATTGATGGAGGAGTTGCAGATACAACATAAGAATAGTATGCCATACCATCCGTAGGAAAATGGCACAGTGGAAGCTTTCAATAAGATATTGGAACATGTGCTGACAAAGGTGTGCAATGCGAACCGCGATGACTGTGATCTAAAAATCCTAGCAGTGTTGTGGGTGTATCGCACCACATGTAAAAGGTTGATGGGTCAGACACCATTTAAGTTGGTGTATGGACAAGACGCAATTATGCCAATGGAGTACATCGTTACAAGTCTATGCATAGCAACAACAACAGGAATGGATGCTGCGGCAGCATTGGAAGGATGTCTAGCGCAGTTAGTACAGCTAGAGGAAGATCGCTTTATCGCAGGTTTCCACAAGGCTGTGGAGAAGGATCTCCAGAAGGCTTGGCATGATCGCCACATTAAAAACAAATAGTTTCAATAGGGAGACTTGGTGCTGTTGTATGAAAGCAAGTTTATGAAACATCCAGGAAAATTGTAGACGCATTGGCTTGGTCCATATCACATCAGTAGCATTACTTCAGGAGGAGCAGTATAGTTGTAACAGCTGGACAGAGTGATGCTCCCAAAGTTGATTAATGGTAGAAAGTTGAATCCCTATCGGTCCGGCTTGGAATACCACGATGCCTGAGTCACATCGGAAAAAAAAAATGCATATGTAGGTTGCTTGGTGGTAGGATGGAGCACCAACAGGAACATGACGTGCAAGCAGGAAGGCTTGTGCCGCAAGTTAGGAGCGGTCTGCGACAAGTGGTAGGGTTGCAACCAGGTCAAATCAACAATAAATGCCAAAAGTGCAGACAGTTAATTAACGACGCTTGTTCAAATGATGGGCATTAATGGAAGATTCGGTCGATCGGCTGAAAGGATCGACGGTGGATTTGCGTCATTAATACGGGATTTCGGTTGAGTTAATGCATGATTTAGTAATGATTACGGAGGATTTCGTTGGATGCTATAAGAACCGGTCGAAGTTGGCCGAAAGGAACCGATAATTTAGTTGGTAAGTTCCTGTGAAGTGTTGTAGAGAATCATTGATTCCTGGTGCATGTAGTTGTGAGTTGGGCAAGGTTTAATCGAACTTTCAGAGTGCTGAGCATTGAGTGGGTCTGTTAATTATGCCAGTGTAGCCATCAGTTGAGAATGACATATGAGGTATGCTGGAAACCGTTGAGATTAGCAGTGAAGTAGATTCTCCCTTTGTCGGGGTTGCCATTGAAGAAGAAGTCGAGTTTGCGAGAGACGTCAATTGTGAGGGCGAGATAGAAAACATGCTGGTGGGAGCGGCGGTAATTGCCAAGAAGTGTTGGGGAGGTCAGTTGTCTGAATCACTGCATAGCAAGTGTTAGCTTCGTTCCTCCACTGCTATGGCAGGGGAAGCTCAAGGGGAAGCGGGGCCATCCAGCCGCTGGGTTGATGAGTCTGCCACATGGGAAGGACTCTCGGCTGTTGATATCCCCAGGTATCTCCCCCTGAGTCAGTCAGAGGCACCACAGCATAAGGTGAACCAGAATAAGAAGTACCCATTGAAGATGCCAGCGCTCCCTGTTGGGATGGAGTGCTCTGTTGACATCGGCCCAGCACTGATGTGTCTGAAATATGATGACCATCATATGCTGGCATACAAGGAGATTGCGTTGGACCCTTATGAGCCAGGGTCACAATTGAGTGGTACGCCGGTTCCATGTGATTGGGCACGGGGTTTGAAACAGGTAGGCCTACTAGGCCTTATCAATATGCCCCATTTTGGATGACTGTCGGAGGTCAATGCACGTGTGAAGAAGCTACTGGCTTGCTTTCATGGTGGTCCGTTATGGCTGGATGAAGCAATTCCCATAACAGTGCACTTGATCGCAGAGATTACTGGGTTGCCCAAGGATGGGGTCGACCCGTTGCAATATCTCCAAGGAATGGAGAATGACAAAAAGTTGGTCGTGCAGTTGGTCAAGCGGTATGATTTGGAGAAGGATGGCCAGGGTTATCGCACTAGAAGCATCAATGATAAGGCGGTGCTCACCGGCACCGAGATACTTTCTTGCAAAGTGGTACGGGGCGGTTGACCCAATCAGTGTAATTCAAAGATTGTGGCATGTGTCGAGCAGTGTGCGGCCAAAGTGCAAATGAACTGGTCACTGTTTCTACTGAATCAGTTTGTGGAGGATGCCGCAGCGGTTCAAGCCGGTAAGGGCTCATTCAAATATAGCTGGCTTCTACTCTTGATTGCATTCATGGCCTAGAAGGATCCCAACGTGTACCAGGGTATGGAGGTTGACGCCGTGAAAGAGCATCGCTGGGCGCGGTATCAAAATATGTGGTTTGTCTGAGAACTAGAGCGGAATAAGGAATATATATTACTGTTCTGGTTATACTGGGAGATGCTCTATGTGGCTGCGATGAGGGTGTCGTGATTGTACGAAGAAATGGCAGCACAGTTTAAGCCGGTCATGGTGTTTGCAATTCGACCACATTCAATTTATGTACAAGCCCGCTGTGACCCAGATAAACAATGGTTGCTGACATCATACAAGGTAACAACGGTGGACCTAGGGGCTATTGTGAACGAATGGCCAGAGGAGTGGCGCGAACCCATGGGGTTGGCCGAGATTGAGGCTGAGGAACCATCACAAGGTCTAGACGATCACATATTAGCATAGGACCAGCATAGTCATCGTGACTCAGACCGAGAATCCATTAAGACACAGTCAGATGACGACAGTGATTGGGCATTGGAAGAAAATAGAACAAAAGGGCACCAGGACCCTGCAACAATTAGTGGGCTTGCCCTATCAACGGAAGCGCACTTGGGTGAGCTCATAAAATAAATCGCTGATGCATCCACCGCAACAGCTCAAAAGATGACCAGGGTGACAGATGAAGGATTCCATGCGCTCAATGCTTGTATGGACTCTTTGTGTGACATGGTTTTGTGGAGGGCACTGGAAGAAACAGTGGCACCACAAGTTAGCACAATCAGCACCGAGCCACGGGTCAGGAATCTGGAGATTCCCCTGACTACGATTGTGACTGAAGATGAGGCTGTGAACGCCTTGATGCAGTAGTTGAAGAAGGTGTCCATCAATTTTAACACATTTTCAGCACAAGGATTGACAACTATGCAGACGGTCTCTAGCCGAGAAATGGCTGAGAGAATGCACGAGATCAGTGTTAAGTGTACGAAGTTGAAGGAGCGCAAGGCAGTTGCACAAGCAGCCATTGCAGATTTGACAGGAAGGGTCGCTGCAGCGCGGCAGGCGGTGGATGAGCTCTAGGAATACATCAAGAAGGAGCGAGCTGAGAAGGATCGCGAGATTGAATAATTGATGAAAAAACAGGACTACCTCATTGTGGAGAAGGCCCATATGTGGGATGACAATGTGCGGGTAGAGAGGGCCTTTGCGAAAGCTTATTAGCATGTGCCGGAGCGCACTAAAGGATTGGATATGCTTCAGCGTGCGCAGCAACTGGGGGCTGCTATTGTCCAGTTGCGGCATGAAAATCAGGAGTTGTGAGCTCCAGTGAATCCCGGTACCCCACAAGCAGAAGTGGATGACCGTAAACGAACTATTGTAGAGATAGCAACGCAGCTGGTGGAGATGGAAACTGCAGCGATGAAGCTCACAGCCAATACTGTGTATTTTTGGGGCCAGATCGTTCAGGATGAGCAGGTTGAATAGTTGATGAGGGTTCGTCAGGAAGCGGAGGGGTAGTTTGTGACACTCAAAGAGGCAATGCGTGTGATGCCACCCTTGTAGCAGGTTTCCAAGTCTGCGGATTTGAAATATCTGCAGCAGTGCGTCACCAAGGCCGATGAGTGACAGAAGAAGCCTGTCACACAACTAGAGGAGTTCCAGGATGTTGGCGGTCAATTTATTACAAAGTTTGGTGAAGTTCTCAAGGCAATATAGGGACATCATCAACAAGTGGCTGCGAAGATGATCGAGCACCCATCGCCCAGGATGTCATCGACAGTCAGGAGGTGGCTATGGAAGCAAAGGAAATGGTGACGACAGTCGAGAAACAGTATGAGGACTTCAAAGTCAAGACGACATAGTACACCATGTCTAGTTGACGTGGCTTGAGGGCGAGCCACAAGATTGTGTTGGGGGCTTGTTAGCAGGCGGTTTGGTAAGGAAGAATCGCAGCATTGCCGATGCTGCGACACATCAAAAAAGGTCATGAAAGGTAGAAGGCTATATTATTTTATGTATTTTTTATTCGATTGTAGCGCAGAATGTGGGTTTTTGGGTCATTGGACCATATGATATGTAATTTTGAGGTTAATTGTACCGCAGTTTGTGGGTTTTGGGTCATTTGGACAGCGTAAGTTAGATTTTGGGTCATTTGTCCAAGTGTCGATTATGAAGTTGTTAGCAAGTGGACAAGCATTGTAAAGGTGGAAGCCTATATATAGTCATAAGTTGTAAGTGTTGTATGACGAAATCTTAGTACGGATCCTTGGATGTTGTTATGTGCGTCTTTGAGTCTGTATTTGAGATCAAGAGATATTGCTGAGATCTGGTTTTGTGGAGATGTCGTATTACGGTTTTTGCTAGAATAATATGACATGACGGAACTATTTGGTGAAATTCGTTGTGTACCTTGTATGCATGTTGCGATGGTTTCCTGATGTAGTTAATACTTTAATATCATTTGTTCTTTCACGGGTATTCATATTTAACCGCAGGAACCCCATGTGAAAATGTAAAACTTCTCGACGTTTCAGGCTGGGTAGTTTAGCCCATCTTCAGGAGATACTCTTTAGTTTCCCAACTTAATCTTTCAATTGGTTTCTTTATTTATAATGTGTCTTAGCCTAATATTTGAAATATGTCCGCCCTTAGAAACATTATTAAGATGTCGTTGTTTTATTTTTTAATTGGTTAATGATAGGAGACCACGTCCTGCTGAGTTTCCATCCGTCATCTCGATTGATATTGAGAGGGTGCTTCTCAATTTCAATTGCTTCTCTTACTCGTCTTCTTGTGTAATGGTCAATGTTGGCGATGAATTTGGCGTCTTCCATGAGAATGTGGTGTTTGGAGGTTATGGAGTGCTCTGCTAATGCAGAATTCTTTATCCGTCGATGAATGATGTCCGCGCTATGTTCTTTCAATCTTGTTAGTACCGAGCGACCAGTTTCTCCAATGTACACCTTACCGCAGCCACATGGGATCAAGTACACACCTTTATTCTTCTTAGGGTCCACTTGATCTTTTGCATGGTCTAAGATTCCACGCAACATGTTCAAAGGAGAGAAGGCGACCCTTATTCGTTGCTTCCTCAGTATGTTGGCTATTTTGTCAATTGTCCCTTGGATGTAAGGAAGCTTTATTGATTTTATAATCTCATTTTGATTCTTCGCCTACCTTGCTTCCTGGGACTTTTTCATGGTTTTGCTGATTAGATTTTCACTGTAGCCATTATTTTTGAAGACTTTGAGAAGGTGTTCTAGTTCAGTATCCAAGTGTGCCGAATCAGAAATTCTCTTGGCTCTGATAGTCAGAGTGTTAATGACGCCAATTTTTTGTGCTGGGTGATGATGAGAGTCAAATCTAATGTACTTATCTGTGTGCGTCTTTTTTCGATATACCTGGTGTGCTAAAGATCCGTCTTCTTTTCTAGATAGAAGGATGTCTAAAAAAGGAAGACTATTGTCTTCTTCGATTTCCATTGTGAATTTGATGTCTTTTGATTGGCTGTTCATGTGTGTTAAGAAATCCCGAGCTTATCTTTCCCATGGGGCCAAATGAAGTTGGTGTCATCCACATAACCTCGCCATTGTTGTGGTTTTTCTGGAGCGGAGTTGATGGCCTTTTCTTCGAAGTGCTCTATGAAGATGTTTGCCACAACGGGGGAGAGAGGTGATCCCATTGCTACCCCATTGATTTGCTCATATATGTCCGCATGATAACTAAAGTAGGTGGATCTTAAACACACATCAACCAGATTCGGAGTCTCATCGTCCGTGAGTCTTCTTATCACGGCTATACTTTAATGTTATACTTGTCACGATGATTGTTTTTGTTGAATGATGATATGAATATGAATAATGCTTGAATTTGAATGCATATCTGTCTTGAATGTTGTGATAAGTTAAGTAATTGTTGCTGCAATCATCCTCCTTCATTCGGCAGAAACATGGTTCCGTCCATTCTCCCTTGATCGCCTCGGGTGAGACCTCATCTGCTCCATAGGTGTTGCTGGACAGGTTAAAACCTATCTGGGCAGGTGCTCAGGGAGATCATGGTGGGTTAGTGTTGAAAGTGACGGGAACCCCTATTGACTGGGTTTGAGTCAACACCTTGACTTCTATTATCTTTTCCTTTAGCAATTGTTCATACTTATTCAATGTTGTTCTCAAAATTTTCTCTATGACAACAGATTGAACCACCTCCTTGCAGATCATGTCACTAGTTTGTCTATACAAATCCAACTTATCTATTTTCCCATAATGTTGGAAGTGGAATTCATATTCATCAACATTCCAGTATTTAAATGATGAAGGCATGGGCATTAAAGGGTGCATTACTAACATCCTTAAAGTACTATCCCATGTATGGTATTCCAGAGTAAACAATTTTTTACTAGCTGGATCTATTTGCTTCTTCAAATATATCACCACTCCCATACCCTTATCTCTTATATCCAAGTATTTCTTTTGAATGTTTGACTTTATTGGAATTGGGCCTGTTATATGTGATGATGTCTATGAGATCTGAGGAATTAGAAATTATACAAAGGAATAATGTATCAATGTGACTGGTGATAAATCTTTTATGACCTATAGTTGTTTCCTCACCTCAGTCTATCAACTCTACTAGGATATAATCTCCTTATTCTTCTTCAACCAATGCTTTCTCGGATTCTTAATCTTGCTCTATTATTGGCATCTTGTTACGAGGCTCTTGATCAACACCAACAATATACATGTTTATTTAGATCACTTCAACTCCTCTTTTTTGGCCCTGCTACAAATTTGCATCTTCCTACTCTTGCAAATTCTTCAAAATGTCTCAGACTTCATTCAAGCTATCTTTATTTGAAATCATTTCCCAATGAGGGTTGGGAACATATGTATATGATTCTTCAAATATCCTTCTAGATGGAAGATAGAGTCTTAAAATTGAATTTACGGAGAAAATTATCATATATATATATATATACAGATATATATATCCTTCTATTCACAGTGAACGGACCTCTAGTGTAACGGGCTTGAAAGACGACAATGGTGCAACTCCATCCTGCTAGCTACGTGCAAAGATTTTTATTTTATTTTTTTTATTTTGCTTTCTTTCATCCTGTCATAAAATGAAATAGACAACCAATATCGTTTCTATTGTGGCTTGTTACTACTCAGAAACAACAAGCATTTGATTCACTTTTCCACCTAGTCATTCATCAATTATTAAAGATTGCAGCTAGGGTTATGCCACGATACTAGTTCATGGGAACAAGGCCTTCACTTCACTAAACCAAGGAAAAAAGGCCAAGGGAAATCCCTATAAGGGTCTCTAAGGTTAAATATTGTGGACAAGAAACCCAAATAACTTATTTTAACTAGGTTGAAGTGAAATCCTCTGAGATACCAATCCACCTTGAAGTCACTCTTAGTCAAGAAGGCTAGAAGTCAAAGTCCATTCCTGGTTGTCACTACTTCCAGAACTGACTCTGATTACAAGAGCCTCGTGTGCTATTATGGATATTGTGAATCGTAAGGACATCAAATGAAGGGAAGGTTGTTATTAACTATGGAATTTTCTTACTCTTCCTATTCCAATCTCAATCGTACATTTTTTTGTTTTTTAACTGATCCATATCATAAGTGCAAGCAATTTATGCATGTGATTATTTGGGTGCACCAGATTTTCTTATATTTGTCAATCAATCAGAATGAACATAGATAGATGCTTGAAAAGGCCAAAATAATGATTTTGTAACGAAGTTATTGATATTTTTATGATAATAATCCTATTATGAAGTGTCATCCATTACTCAAAATCAAGATCGGTAGAGAAATCTCAAATAAAGTGTACATTTTTTTGGCTCGACTTCTTTGTAGGTTCCTTGCAAGGTTAGTCCGTTTTCTGGGATCCATAACTGGAAGCCCTCGAAGTGAAAAGATCTAATTTTATGAGGTTTTGGTGGCAATAAAATGATGGGTTTCTTACTTTCTCCTCCAAATTGTGCCCAACAATTTTCAAGGATTGCTTTGATTTATTCTAGTGCACTATGGCATTTGAATGGGCAGGTCTTTCTATTGCTTCAATTGAAATTGAATCCATTGCAATGGGACTTAAAACCAATCTTTATGGAGGAAAATCAAAATTATATTGCTTTAGAAACTTGTATAATTCATAGGCTCGCCATCAAGGGATCATACTTCATATAGAAACATATTTCTCAAAGCCAGATATGGATAAAATAAAATAAAATAGGGTAGTTCTACAATGGAATCCCGTAGATCTAACAACAGAGAAGGAAACACATCTACCAACATACAGACAAAGCGGTGGGGTTGTCCTCCCGATCTGAGTCAATATGTAACTCTTAATGCATCCCACACGTGAGGGTTGGGGGTTACCTCAAGTGGTTTATTGACCAAGCATAAATGTTACTCAGCCCTTCTTACTGTGTAAACAATGAATTCCTTGAACAAGCATCACTGGGACTCTACTAATGCAATGGAGACTTGTCCTTATTATGTGTGGTTTTTATAAATGTGAATGGCGTTAGTTCCATTAGTTTAACTAAATGTGGTTATGTTGATTTCAAGAGGTGTTGGTCTGCCTAAGATGACCCGGGTTCGAAGAATTTCTTGCAACAACAACAAATCCCATTTCACTCGCTCTTTTAGCATCAACCTGTAACCAGGTTGAAAACTCACTTGAAGCAAAGATGGGGTTTTATAGAATCAAGTTCTATAACCTTGGCGATGTGCAGATGTGGTTAACTTCCTCGCAACACATCTCTTCCTTAACATATACTAACAAGTAATCATAATTATAAGACCTCACATCTCGCAACTACCAATAGTATACAGAACTACACTGAATCTCTATTGTCTTCACTCTTATAACTATGCATTCATCTCGCTTAGTGTTACTTCACAACATTGATGCACTTGTTATTCCATTTACTTAACATATGATTACCATTCACATACATATGAAATAAAATACATAAACACATTATAACATAGACACAAAACGCATCATAAACTCATACATAACACATGATTTACGTGGTTCACCCCCAAGCGAGAGATACGTCAACAGGAACTATTCTTATATTACTTAGAAGGGCAACAGTTCCAGTCTGCACCCTCAGCTGCAGACTCTTCTCTACAATTAGATCTCTACACATTCAGTTTTAGAGTCTGTCCTCTCTTGGTTCTCTCTCAGTTCTAAACAACCAAATACCCAATAACAACATAACAACAACCAACCAACCCTTCCTCATACAAAAAATACCCCTTTATATATATGTTCCTGAAGGTCACATATTACAATAACTATGGGCCAACCCCCATAGTACCCAAAACCAAAAAAACCTGTGGTTCTCCTGTAGACCACGCTTAGCTTTATCTTCATTGTCCCTTCAGCGTCTCTTCTTCTGACTCTGACACTTCTTCTGATAGTGCAACTCTAACTTCTACAATGGCATGTCCTTCACACCATTCCGCTTCTTTACGTTCTTCTCCTGTAGCAGTCAAGTCGTTGCTCGGCCTTTAACTGCTTCAACCATTTCTGGATGTCCTTAGTTCTTCGTATTTACTAAGGAAATAGGTCCTTTCTCCTTGACTGAACTTCGCTCCATACCCTCTTACCGGTATTTTCGAAGTCGCTTATCTCCCAAAAATAGTCAATGTTAGGCCGCTCCTAACTATACTTTGCCTCATAACTTCTTTTACTTGGGATTCGCCCAACAAGAGAACTGTAACAAAGGTACCTAGGCTGATGAAATTATTGCAAACTGCTAGAATTGCAATAGAGGAATAATGAAAAGATTTTAATTATTGTATGATACTCCAAATTTGATGTGCACACCTCTCGAATAATGGCAAGCTAAATCATTTTCATGGGAATGGGATGATATTCTTAATTGGTGTTTGCATTAATTTTTTTCTATATAGTAGGATATTTTTTGACATATCAGGTGTAACCTACCCATTAATTAGGCATACGATAGCTACCCCACTCCATGTACTCTCATATCTAAGAGATATCGAGATATGTGTTCGTGGTGTGTTTCAACAGTCAGTTTACATGCCTCGAACCTCTTTAATATATTTTAATGGTTCCACTTTATGATGGCTCCCTTTATGATCACCTCCCTTGATAGATTTATGAAACCAACACTTAAATGCAAACAAATACCCCAGGTAAATCCAATAGGCATCCACACCACCTGTGTCAGAGAATATCTCACCTCTCTCACCAGGTACTTATTTTTTAGTATTATAAAATTGATTCAAAATAGTATATATCGTAAGTTTATAGGCAGGTATGACAAATATTTATAGAGCATGCTTTTATAATGAATTTGACATGCACTGTCAAATCTAGGTCGAATCAATGCCATGCACTCAATCTAATTCACAAATTTCAACATGTCATAGATGGACCGGATCATCCATTCCAGCTGCTAAGAGTTGGTCATATATTGTAGTTGCATTAGGTTTTAGATCTTCTCTTCGATGGGAATTAAATCAATTTTATTGGAGTAATACTGAGAGATTTGATTGAGTTCATTTACTTGTTTATTATTTCATTTCCAAACCTATTTTTACCCCAGATCTCATGGAAACCATCCACTAAGACACAATCATGGCCAACTGTTTAATGGACCCTAAGAATGGTGGTTTACTGCTTCTATATAGCTCTTTGGAAATGGATATATGCTGCTAAAAATAATGTAATCAAGGCACCTTGTCTACGGATTCCTTTTTGCTGGAATTTTATATTTGTATAGTTCATGGTTTTCACATTCTTCATGGTCTCATGCAAGACTGCCTACTTGCAATCCAAAGATGAATACTGTAAATTTAAAATAAATATAAATTTGAATTGAAAAAAATCGAACTCTACACTTTAAGTAGAGACTTTTCTTTTTATAAAAATTTGGGACAGTTATTGGCATTGGGTCATTTCAACGCTACTTATTAAGGCGATTTTTTCTAATGATACTGATCTTGTAAATTTGATTCAGAAGAATTATATAGGCTAATCAATCAGAAGTAACCGACCATACTAACTAGAAGTACATCCCTTAACCAGGTTGAATCCAATATCATATCTTTCGGGTGACTTAGGAAGGGAAAATGTTTCACTAACTCTTCACATTTATCAATTATTTATGTAATTATTTGATAATGAGATAACTAAGGGATGCAATGCTTATTCCAGGAATTTAGTTTTCTAATGTACTCATTCCTATATTGATCCAATATTTTTGATTATTTTTCATTAATTCAAAGTGCAATGTAATGTTGAGATCGTTGGAAATTTTGATATAATAACTATTTTGAAATAATGCCTGGTAATCTATTTTGAAGAGTCAAAGCATATATTATTTTGATAGTATGTATAATATCTATGACAGAGTATGTATAACAGCTAATAGACTCAATCCGATATTATATGATAATTTAGGTTATAAAGATTACTTCAACCATTTTCTTGGCATAGTTTAAATAAATGGCGACCCTATCGGCCAAGTTCTAGAGCCTACACTCTGATATCATGTGTAACACCCATCATGGGTGGTTACTTATTTATCGATTAATTTAGAAATGCTAAAATTCCATTAGTGATTCAGATGACATGAAATATCATAGAAATCATGTAACAATGGCAACATATAAGAATTTTACAACAGCATATAAACAATTTAAATCACAAGAAAAATACCTCAATATAAGAATGCAGAAGAATTCCAAACTAAAGCAATATTGCATCTTCATCTCAAGTTGACTCCCTCTTCATTTCCTAAAGCAGAACCATGGTTTTACCTCCCAGTCAACAAGGGGCCTAGCCGGCTCCCTAATCCCAGGAAGACATCCGAATGGTCCCATCCAAATGGCCTCCTGGACCTTTGTTCCTGATACCCCCAGAGAATAGAACAATGATGCACTAGTAGGCTATGTATCAAATCTTCCAAGATCTCTCAAACTCTCCCAACTCTTACAAACTTCTCATCCCCCCAAAAATCTAAATTTTCCCATCCTTAAAAAACTCTCACCATAATATCCTTCAAGAGAAAAGAACCTCCTCCTTCCAATCTCAAGTCTCTTATTTATATCAAATTCCTCATCCTCCAACAATAAATTGCGATAGAGTAATATTCAACAATCAATAAATTTATTTTCTCAAAAAAATAGCAATTTGATTTAAATATTAAAATATTAAGAAACACAGTTGCAAAGTCTCTCTTTTCATGCTACTATCTTAAAAGCAACTATGACAACTCTTTTCTAAAAATTTGTGCAACCCTATATATCCATTTATCTATATTATCCCTCATACACAAGTCAAATAAGATATTTCCATATACTATATTATATTATGATATATGTTATATTATATGTATAGAATTATATATATCATTCAATAATCCAATGAATTTATTTAAATCTAAAATATATTAAACAAGTCAACAAATCCATACTTTCAACACACAAGTAATACTTTCAACAATTCATCAACCAAGATACTAATAGCTAATATACCCATTTAATTTATTCATTAATCGACCAATCATAGTAATGTACTCACGAATTGGCATATGCATGGCCAATGCACATGTCTTAGGCATGGGTACTAATAATCACTTTTAATGCCCCTAATGCATCATTATTATATGCTTTCAAAAAACATATAGAAGGAAAAATTAAACAATGCATCATTCATCACCCATGATCATTCATACAAAATCAATAAAACTGAAATAGGTAAACATCATGAAGAAATCAAACATATAATCATAATGGTTTATAACAATGAAGAAAATCATCCAATCCATCGTTTGTCCTATCCATCCCCATTAGTACTCCAACCAACTAATCACCACTACTTCCATCTCCTTACCTCTCCATCCCATCCTCTGCTGCAATATGCTGTGGTGTCGACTAAAAGACCTAACCACATATAGAACCTGTAAGTGAAAGTGTCGATCTACTACATCGAACAAGCTTCCCCAGTAGGCATCCACTAGTCGTCATCACACATCTAGGGGATCATGGTCATCACATCCATCCCACGACTCCGGGTTTCAGAGGATAAATGATGGGAAATGCATCCACCCACCCTGATAGTATTACATCAACCACATTGTGCCATCAATGTTCTAAGGGTCTCGTCATTGAACAACCAGTTTGGGAAAGTCACAATTCCTATCAAAACTCACACTCTCCCACAAGTCATAGAAATATTTGAATTCACAATTAAATAGCATGAAAACTGAGATAACATCATTATCCTCTTGATGTCCAAGACATCTCATACCCCTTGGCACTATAGGAATCCAACTATCTCGTAGCCAATCAACATGTGGAAGAGTTCATCATTAACATGAAACTCATGTATAGACATACCCAACTCTTTCAAGTGTTAATCCATATCACTAAAGTGACATTTAAATATAATTCTATAAGTTCTTTTTGCAATCAAACTAAATTAGCATTCCATATTCAATTTGTGTGTTCAATACGAAGTAACATATTCATTTCCTTTAATAAATTAAACAATAAATTCCATTTACAATACACACCTCAAGGGAGTCTACATGTCCACATAACAATAGTCTTAATCAATCTATCTTCGTCAAATAGATAATAATAAAATAAAATGCTAAGCTAATTCACATTATAGTTTTTAAGTAATGACTGTCAAAATATGGGGTATTACATCATTGGTCAACCTTGATAGGTCTGTTAAATAAAGAGTAGCCGAGAAAGGAAACTGCATGTTAGAAAATCAATTTTGTTCCAAAGGTAGTTGGGCATCAAGGCATATTGGACCATGAGGCTCTCCCATTTATTGACCTCCTGAAGTATAAGAGCTTGGGAAAACATGACTTCCCCCAGGAGATTGATTACCACCATAGGATGGATCACCCCCAGTAAATTGGCTCCCTCCATAGGATTGGTTTGCCCCAACGAAAGGATTGTTCCCATACATGGAAATTCCCCAGGGAATCTCACTACCACTAGGATAAAGAACTCCCCCAACAAAAATTCCCCCCCCAAGGGAGGGGAATCTACAAAGCATATTGCTGCCTCCAGTGAATGGGAAACCACCAAATATATTCTCGCTACTATTGAAAGGTAAACCACTAGAAATGGGCCCGCTTTCAGTAAAATAAACACTACTAGGGATGGTGGATCCTCCAATATCTTGATGACTTGTGAATACATGACCCCCATGTGAAGGAGGTGTGTATATTTCCCCTATGTATGTATTCCATCCAAAAGGAAATCTAGCATTATGAACAAATAGGCTACTAGTAGAAATATCGTGGTGGATAGAGAACTACCACTAGTGTTAAGAGTAGGATTCCCCCCACCAAAAACAAAATAAGAGGTGGGTTCTTACAGATATGCAATAGGTTTTGGAACACTATGTTGACCTATGGATGTAGCTGTGGGTATGGAAATCATTCCCCAAATGGAAACTGTAGATGTACTGGGTGAATTAGATGGAGCACTTACTTTGCTTGTAGATGGTTGGGGAGAGTTTACCGAAGTCCCTCGTTGAACACCAAGGGAAGAATATACTAGTCCCAGGAATTGTGTGACCTAACAATGAAAAAGGATCACCTCTCAAAGGTTGAACTAGAACAAGTATGGGGTATAAAGTATTCGTTAAAGGGGGGTTAAAGTGTGGAACAACACCCTCATCCACAACTTCAACCTCAACTTGATCGGTATGTACTGAATCACTTTCAAAAATAATGTTTTCAATAACCTCTAATTGAGAGGTGACTCATCTCCTAATAGGTGGTGGTTCTTCCTTGACAGGAGAAAGGCCTCTAATACGTATAGATTGGTGAATTGATAGATTGGCCATAGTGAAAGGTGAAATTCTAAAATAAAAATAAAAATCCTACAACCAACTACAATAAAAATCCAAAAACACACCCTAGGCCAAATCCTAGTTAATCAACATGAAAGCCAATTGGATAAAGGAGGATTCCAGAGATGGGGTCTCAATCCACCAATGAAGAGGAGAAATATAGTTATGGTAACCCCTCTCAACCCCCCCTTCGAATCCAAGGTTCAAGTGCCTGCGGGGCACTACCCAAGGTAGAGGAAGCATCTGATTATGCTTTGTCTATGTTACCACAAGCACTTCCCACTTGCGGTCACCCATGTAGGAACCTATGAATAGAAACTAAGGTTACCACTTCACAAAATTGTGATTGGGAGGAATAGTTGTAAGTCAAGTTCAAACATGTGGGTAGGGAACATAAGGCACCAGTCTCATACCTGAATCCCAGCTAGAAGGTGTCACCTCAAGGATTTGTGAACTGAATGGAACCCAAATACATGCAGGAACTCACTAAGTACACTTAGAGGGGATATCTCCCAAATGCACCTAGATTGACCTCGTTTTTGAAGCTTGTGTTAGAAGAGCTTTCCCGACAACCAACTTTCACTACTAATGGATTTTATCTCTTTAGTGATTCTAGTTTTGTTTTATGGACTTGGAGGGTGTCCTCTCCAATCCTAATCCAAGGCCCTAAAATATAAACTAATGTTGGTTTCCTAGACCAAAAAAAATGTCTAATCAATTTTAATTAAACGCTTCTTTTTAAGGTTGTTGATTACTCAAGAAAGGTAAATGGAATGAGACTTGGTGATGTTAGATACTCTTGACTCTTCAAATAGAAAGGATGAAAAAGTGAGAATGAAGTCTTTTTTCTTCGATGAACACCTATCTATGAGAGGGAAGAGGGTTATTTTCCTTTTTCAATGATAAAAATGTAGCACACAAAAATCCCAGTAAGGAATCAAAACATCCCAAATGCAGATCTCATGATATGCACTCTTCACATGCAATTCAATCAAACTAAAGCAAGCAAACCAAAACAGGAAGTTATTAACATGCCCAATGTAGAGATATTTTTGCCTTTTATTTTGTTTTCAAACATAAAGAAAATAGGAAATAAAAAAATTCACACAATGAACAGCTACAAACGGTGGAAATCGGACTAAAAAGACAAACATTGATCACTAAGACAACTAGTAACCACAAGTACTCATTGTAAAAATCCCAATGACCAGTATAACTTGTGTGACAATGAAATACCAAAGGTTCCCTAGCTACAAAATGTCTCAAACAGAGATGAATGAAAAACAATAAAGATCAGAATAGTCCTTCAACATAAGAACCAAACCAGAGGGAGTGAATCAGAGATGTCATCACTGACTCAATATCTCACAAGACACCCTAAAGAAGAGATATATGAAAGAAATCAAATCACTAAAAAAAAGGAAAAAGACAGAATATGACTGTTATACATAGGTCTTGGAAATCAATACATAGTTTTGAGAACAACCTTATAACAAATATGAAAACAAATGGATCAAAACTCATCAAATAATCAATTTTAGAGCATCATTGCTCTGTCTCTAACTAGTAGGGAGTGGTGGAAATTAAATCATTACCTCCCTACAGTTCAGCAGGGAGTGATGGCCTCACCCTGGTAGTCAAAGGGAGGGGGAAATGGCCCTCAAATAGCCTAAAATTTGACAATCAGACTCAAATTTGAATGGTTCTATAGGTTGCATAGGTCCCAAACTTATGCAAGAAGACTTTAATGATCAATGAAAGACTTAGAAAGGTTATGGAACCAAGAATTCAAATAATAAAAAACTAGTGAAAGTATAAACAAACTTTTCCCAGCAGAGTCACCAATGCCATTATGGAGAATTCCCTCTTGCAAATAGGTGAGACCTCCCTTGGATTCTTTCCTTGATCCAAGACAAAAAGAAGAGGGTAGAACACTATTATTTCACCCACTAGATCCAATAATTCACCCACTAGATCCTACAATTCATTCACACATAACATATGAAGAGAGAGGGAAGAAATCTTAACACACATTAACTTATGTGAGGCCCTTTGGTGAAGTCAATCCCAGTTGTTGCATATTTGATATACTTGGATCCAACTCCACTTGCTAGTACCCTACACACAAAGAGACAAGAAAAACCTTTCTTCAAACCCTTCTAAATATATAAAAATGCATATAAATGGCATAGAACATGTAAATTTAAGTAATATATATCTAGATCTAATTTGATTTACTCAAGAAAAACCAGATCCACCATAAACATCACATTAAACATATAGATCTGAATCACATGCATTGATAAACACCATGATGTGGAGGGGGGATAAATGCATATATCTATATATCATAAATAAGAAGAAATACATCAAAGAAAACCTTGAGTCTTGATGTAGGCCTCCTCCAAGGTTCCTACTCCAAACCTTCCTTGAATCAACCAAGATTATCACAAATTGTTGTAGGATGCACTAGGGATTCCAATAGAATAACAATACGAAGCAAGAGTCTTTCCTTTTTCATAAAATGGCCTCATTATATAGGTGGATGATGACTGAAGGGAGGATGAATGCAGACTCCAAAGGACACATGGACTTTATTTGGTATGTGAGTTACTATGCCAAAATGAGGTGGAATCTAGTCATAGTCATGATCCTTCCGAAACTCATCCAAAAACCATGTAAGAGAAGACCATCACCCCATATGTAAGTGCAAGGAATGATGGAATCACACCCCAGGAGGCATGCAAGGGGAGATGGCAAGGTGACCATCACTGCCCCATAGGCATGCAAGGGGAGATGATTGACAAAACAAGCCAAGAGAATGGTATATGAAGTGGCTTCAACTAATCAAGAATATGTGGTCTATAAGGATCTCATAGGGTGGCAAATAAGGGTATAACAAAAAAAGGTTTATGTATTAGTGAAAAAAAATTAATCATGGGAAAAAAGACTTCTCCAGATCCCACTCAATATAACAATTTTCAATAAAAAATACAATGACCTTGCTTCTTGGCTCACTCTTACACTCTTTCAAGATGTCGAAATTGTGTCAAGAATAAATCTACCTTGAATAAATCCTATTTGTTCATGTCAAACAATTTGTGTAAAGATAACCTTGATCCTCAATACTATATTTTGGTAAGGACTTTCTACAACACATTAAGCAATGTAATGGACTTGATATATGAATTTAATGAATACTTAATCCTAATATTCATTCAATTTGGATCCATTCATATCATACTATATCAACCAATCTTCCACATCTTTATAAAAAATTATAATGAAAACTATCTATAGTAGAATATTTTAAGACTTTTATCTTGTTTAGATCTATAATAGTAATTTCAAATCCAACCCATGTATCAAATATTTCAACTAAAACCAAAAGGGTTCACTAAGCATGTAATATTATATCATGTGAGTTCATATTGAGAGGTTTAAAATTCTAAAAAATGGAAGTAATATATTGCTTAGTATATAGGGGTTTAAGAATACTTTTATTATAATACTAAAAACATATAAATATTAGAGAGGGGTAAGAATTATGTATCTAGGGGTTGAAATAGGTATGAGGAGGTTTGAATGGGGATAAATCCGCATGCGAAAGTGGTGTGGATGTGTTTGAATATGTATGTTTTGAGTGTGAAGGTGGTGTGACTTCTATTACAACAAGTGTGTTGAAGCCAATTTACATTCAAGGGTTTGTTCCACATCTCAAAATATATCAAGTCCTAATGTTGGGCACAACATATTGCTTGTTCCTCAGTTACAATCCCATCCATAGAAACATCACGATAAATGGGAGGTAAAAGTGATTTCGTAAACCAATATGCTAGTAATTGGTCAATAATGGTAGCTTTTACAAGCCTCCATCATCGCCTCCATTCATGAATGTGATCAGAGATATGCATGACAGTATTTTGATGTAATGATGTCAAAATATCGGTTCCTATCTTGTAATAGATAGGAAATTAGAAATGTGTTAAAAATTCCATTGCTAAAGCATTGAAGCTAGTGTAATAGGAGGTGCTAGGAAACTCAATATACCATTTAGAAGCACTCTCGGTTAGGGTACAAGGGAAAACATGAAATTTGACACTGTCATGCAACATGGAGATAGAGACACACCATAATTTATAAGTTGTTATATGTGTGGATCGATCATCCCTCATTTTATCGTCAAATATTGGGAGCCTGCAATGACCGTAGTGGTGAATGTAGTGGATCATCTCTAACACACTGAAACAGATTGACGACTACCATGACTATAGTGGTTTACAACAATATGTAATAGTGGAGCATTTGAACTACGTGCATAGATGCAAGTTCCAAATTCTCAACATGAGAATACTTAAGTTCAGGACTCACCAAAGTGTGACTAAGGTAATAGATGTCATGCTCTTGAAGCTGATAATCCTCTTGAGCTATAACTATGCCAACTGTGGAATCAGATGCAGATAGATATAAGATAAAGTCTCAAGCGTAATCTAGTGGACTCAATAAGGGGGATGATAAGAGGAATTTCTTCAAATACTCAAATGAGTTTTGAGCATCCTCATCCCATAAAAATGGGGTGTCTTGTTTGAATAGATGCATAAACCCTTTCATTATTTTATCATAGTTAACAATGAAACGTCTGAGGAAGTTGGACATTCCCTGCAGACTCTAAAGTTGTATAATGTTGTGAGGAGGACGCAATTTGATGATAGCCTCAAATTTCAATAGATCAACCATAATTCCTTTACTGGACACGATGAAACCTAGTAGTCATCCAGACTCGATGTAGAACACACATTTGTGAGGATTCAATCGAATCTTGTAGTGCATACATCATTCAAACACAAGTCATAAACGATCTGGATGATATCTTCTATTTCAAGATTGCGCGAGTAGATTATCCAAGTAGGTTTCAACTATATGTTTGATATCAAGGAAAGAAAATTCCATTGCTCACTGGAAGGTAGATCTATCATTCTTTAAAACAAAAGGCATCTTACTATAGGCAAAGGTATCTTAGGGACAAAGAAAAGTAGTCTTCTGTTGATATTTGGGTTTTATTTGAATCTGGTTATATCTAGAGAATCCGTCCATGAAATAAAATACTTCATTACCCACACATGCATCTATGATCTAATCGATAAAAGGAGTGGGGTAATTATCTTTAGGACATGATTTATTGAGATCCCTAAAATCAGGGAAAACGTGGATAGTACATTGCTTCTTGTCAACCGGAACTAGGTTGTAAACTCATTATGTCATTGCAATAGGATAGATAAACCCGTATTTCGAGAGCTTTTCAACCTCGACAACTGCATCTTTCCATGGGTTTACTAAACGAATATTTTGTCGAACTGGTTTCACATTTGGATATTTCTTAATCTTGTGTTCAACAATAGACGGGTCGATTCCTCGCATCTCCTCATATGACCAGGCGAATACATCACGGAATTATTTTAAAATTTTGGTGTACAAGCAAACTTCTTCAAGAGAAAAACTTGCACCGATGAAAATATTTTCCACAATATCAGGTTTTATGGAGATATTGATCGAAATTGTTTCTGATATATTAGCCATGTTTCCTTTAGCAAAAATATTGTGTTTCACTAAAGGGTTAACAGGATGATCATCATCCCCACTTAGTCTCACGTGAAACTCCTCATTCTCAATTCTATCTAACTCTGGAAGGAAATAGGATCTATGATGCATATGTTCCAAAGGGTGATCAATGCCTACCATTTCTTCCAGAATGGCCTCATCTGAGTGGATTCTACCACCCATCCAGTCCATAATCAACATCTAACTCCTCGGAGATGGAAGGAGTTAGTATGGGATATATGGTTGTTCCTTGTCATGCTTGGTAAGAAACTTTTGCCACAGATTGGGGCACCATTGGCTTATTCTGAGTAGGTAAGACCCAAGGATCAGTGTTATTCGATATTGTGAAGACATCCTTGGATACTAAAACCTTGTTTCGAGTACTCGTTGAAACAATGTAACTAACAGGAGTAGGAAAATCAAAAGTTCCCATAAGAGAATAATATAAACCTACTCACAAACTCTTGTTGGGTGGATGTGCCTGATCAATCATCGGGATATTTGATTCTGAAGAGGTTGTGTTATTTTTTCGGGTGAAGGAGAGTTCATCGAATATGATGATTATTCCTTCGTGAGGAAACATCAAGACCCGAAAAATGGACGATGGAATAGCTTGCATCGCATACGTCCAACTCCTTCCTAGCAACATATTGTATTCAAGAGGAGCATCAACAACCTATAATTATACTGACACCGCTTTTCCTGTTAACTAGATTTCGAAGGAGGGTAAAATCCCATGCGGATGGAAAGATATTCCATCAAAAGCAGTAAGCAATGTGATTGAAGGGACTAACTCAGGGGATACTAAAGCTCGCCAGCAGGAAATAGCCATTACGTATGTAGACGCTCCTTCATACACTATGGTTCATCAAATGGTTTTAGATCCATGGACTACATCATTTTGGAAAGAAACGTGATATGAAAACTGGAGTTTGACATCAGACATATCAAACTTCACCAACAAATTTGATGAATCAAGGCTTCCTATTGCTTCCAGAAGTGCATTCTATTGCGAACGACAACTTTGAAAAACTTCTAAAGATGACATGGCACATGGATTTTTGGCTAAATCTTCCATAACATAATAGTTGGGAGAATCCCTCACATTTGTATTGTGTGATGCCCGCATATAAACACCTTTCGGTATCTTAGGCATACGGTTTGCAGGCCTCTCAATGTGAAGAGGAGTGGACACCTCAGGAGTCTCTTTGTCTTTTTGCAACGATTATGGGGAATAGTTGTTTTCTCTGGTCTACAATAAAGTTTCTGAGTGGATCATGTTAATATAGAATTGGTCATATGGTGTGGCACCTTGATTTCCCCCAGCATTAGAAACGCCAGAAGCCATGTTTTGAACCTTGGGAAATGGATCCTTTAGGATGGTGGGTTTCTTTTGTTGCAATAGATTATGGGCTTCATCAATTAAGGGGCATTGATGATTCAAGTGGTATTCCTTGCAAAGTTTACAAGGAAACTTTAATTTCTTCTTTTCTGTAATACCCCAATCTTGGAATTTGAAACCCTATTATATTTCTGCTAAGTGTTATTTGAGTTTACTTAGGTGACTCTAGAAATCTGATAAATTGATTTCTAATGACCATGTGGACCAGCACATTAATGAGATGGGAGTCACAGTCCCCTAAGTTTGGGAGGGAAAATGCCACTTAATAATAATAATAATAAATTATTATTGGACAGAAAAGGGAAAACCCTAAAGAAGAGATTTGAGAAACTAATGAATTAAAAGAATTCATAAAATGAGAATTTCCACACCTAAGAGAATAAAAGGTGAAAAATCTTTGAAACACAGATTCATTATCACATTTATGATTCACAAACTGAAGAGATGAACACAAAAGAGAAATGGAAATACACATGAACCTGAGACAAACCAAGACTGTTGGGGGAAGATAGATTTGGGAGAACCAAACTGGTCCTGAAGCCAAGTGATTGAGGACAGATTTGGGGGAACCAAGCAGATCCAGATCAAGAGGGAAGATTTGGGAGGACCAAACTGGCCCATATTAAGAGGAATCATACAGTTTGGTAAGGTCTTGGCCACTTAATTGTGTGCAGGTAGGAAAACTACCCCAAGCTAAGCAGGAGTACTACATTTACCTGAATAGACTGTGTTATATTGATTCTCTTAATGGCTCAGGCTTAAAAGGCCCTAGATCATCTTGGAGCTTAGGAGTACTAAGTTGGATGTTGGGTTGACTACTACCACTGTCACATCCTAAAATAAATTGATTAAACAAGCTAAGGGTGACTTAAAAACTATACTCTGACCTAGGGGACTGTGACCTTAGCTCGGGGTTGACCTAAAAGCAAGGAGTACTTGTTGGTCAAAGCCTAGGAGGTTTGTGCTTGGTTCCACTATTCCTCTGAACTCATATAAGTATCTGCTGAATCTATATCTTTTATGTTATGGAAAGTATTGGAATGTGTTTCTATTATTTCCTGGAAGTACTGTTAAATGAGCTATTATTTCAGACCCGTTCTTATGTATTTTTTATAATGAATTTCTGAGCATAGATCTACTATTAAATTATTAGATCTCTGTCAACTATTTTCTATTTCATATTCTGAATGGAATACCTGAAGTATTCATGGTTAGGTTTTGTATAATAAGTAAATTCCGATGCAGCTATGAGAACAAAAATATTGTCAGATTAGGTTTGTTATCCTGAGAAATGCATTCTAGAATGATTACAATGCAAATGCTAACCTATGTGTTTATGTATGCATTTTTATACACAATATATATTCATTTCTAGGTGAATGCCAGAACTAGGGTTCCATGTATTTCATTATGTATTTTCAGGCACACATGTAAACCTAAATGCCTTAAGATATTTGCAAATCTATCTTCTATTGCATAGATCAGAATGAACAAGACTGTTTATTATATGTCCTTAATGAAGTGCTCATTCTGAATCTGTCCCTACATTCATTTAAAAATATTATACATTATTTGCATTTCCAGTTTGAGCAACATAATTGATTTCTAGAGTACCTGTATGAGTGCAGAGCATACATGTATTAAATGACAGAATGTGTATATCTATTATGAAGTACAATAACATTTAAACTTAGGGTTTTCCTAATGATATGTGTAAAATTGTTATTATTTTCCTACGATGCATGCTACTCATGAATGCCTTGATTATGCTTGGTACGGTATGTATTATCAATGCAAATCATTTAAATATTGATGCCCTCTTTACGAGCTAAGTATGGACACAAATTCGTTGTGAGAATCAAATCGTGGTCCATGGCTGGAAGGCCATATAATCATATTGGATTACAAAATTAAGTGTAATGCTAAAAAAAAAGAATATTTCATCGATGGCCTAGCCATTTCGTTTACAAACTGAATGCGCAGACATTTGTTTACCTATGGATTTTATCTTATCCATTTACACGAAATTATATAGCATATGTGAAACAACATTCAAGATGCAATAAAATTAAATAAAGGCGATTTTGGATCGAGCATCCTGTGCATCATAGTATATGTTTATATATATGCATCTAGTTTAATATTGTATATATTTATGTGTGCTCTTAAAAGCAGCAACAATAACCATTAAACATTAACTCGTTGTACATTTCATATTATCCTACGAAATCATGAACAACAACATTTTAAATAGTAAGTTGAATGCAAAGCATACACATTGTATGGAGTATGATGAATTCATCAATTATAATACAGTAAGCACAAAACGAAACGATATATGTAAATTGTAAACCCCAGCTGCATAAAGTTAACAGTTCATATTATGAATTCTAAATGTATACATTGCCATAACCACACCGTGTATTAATCAAATGAACGAGATAGAGGCCATAAGCCTTGTGGGCAAGCCCTTATAGTGTCAAAACCAAGTGACGACCTAAACATATACGCTTACAAACTGCATTCATTATTTACAAATCCAAAATGACAGTTTAGAGAGAATGGTCTACTTCCCACATCTAAACCCTTCAAGGGTCAAACAGAACAGTTTTTGTAACCACCGACGACACTGTGTGGCCGAGCATACAGTTGCAGGGACCGACGGTCACTAGCAACAAGCTAACACTTCTGTGTTTGGGGCCAAAGGCCACAACCCTTTTTCAACAGCGAAAACACAACAACCCAGCACGAAAACCTTCAATGCATGAGTAACTCAACCCTGAGCCATGGTGTGAGACCACCGAGGCTATGAGAATGGTGAGTTACCTGGTGGGTTGGGGAATTTTATCCCCACAGTTAGCACCGACCGAAGAGACACTCCTCCTTTGCTGTAGCTTTCACCACTTTCGCACACCTGTTCACCTGCAAACGGTTAAGTGGTTAAAATCGTAACCATCAAATTTTGCGAAGTAACAAATGAATTTATAACAACATGTAATTTGACCAAGGAATAACGAGGAGAGACCCTTCATTACCTATCAAGTGAATCACAATAGCATTATGCTCCACCCACTGCGAAACGACGTCGAATACAAGCGTTAAGTGCCAGTCGAAAAGTTGTTACAGTAAACAAAACAATTACAGAGACAGGGTAAGAGCGGTGTCTTCCTTACCAGAGCTAGCAGTAGCTAAAGCTGACGCCGGAGTGATCTTCTGGGCTTCTGCAAGGCATCGAATCCATCCCCACTGAGTCACAGTGGTTAAGTTCTTTTGGGCAGGGAAGAAGGCCCTCTACAAAGGACCGAAGTGCAACAACACTGAACCCTTCGATTTTCCATTTGTTTCTATACTGTGGGTACCAAATAGGAGTGTAACGACCACCACTGACCCTGGTAGCCAAGGAGTTGTGGTGCAGGCCATGGATCACTGGTGCGAAGACCACAGCACCTTGGATCAACAGTGATGGAGCCATCACGTTGATCTATACACCAACCCTGCGTAAGATCAACGGTGTAACATTCTGCACATTAATGCAGCCGCGTAGAGTACGCATTACAGTGCTGAGTTGGTAACACGTCGATTCGAGTGAGTGTGAAGGAGGGAGATACATTAATGGTGGACCAAACCATGAGCAACTACCATGTATTCTTCCATGTAAGCTAAGTTTTCCATGCACCTTCCCAAATGGAAAAAGGTTTGGGGTCATAACGTTGTTAAGGCTTGGCTGAGCCGGCATGGCTTCGCCACATCAACCAACCCGACCACCTGTGAAGCATTACAGTGCGAACGAGTCATTGCTATGCCTTCTTACATGTGTTGTCCGCGTTATGCATGACAATAGTGTTGTTTCATCAAACCCTCGTGCCATTGGTTCCAACCATAAATGCATAACGTGTAATCTCATAAGATTGTAATGGTAAGAATGTCACGAAGTGACATTGGCTAACCTTATAAGTTGGTAAGTTTATAATAATAAGTAATGTCAATAACATTTAATGTTAAGTTTTATATCATAGCATGACTTTGGATATAGTCATCGCATAGGGTGGAAGCCATACCCTATGGCGTGTCGGATGAAAATTCATGTGTGTGTGTCTTATTTAAGCCTTAGTCCTTGGATAGGACATTATAATATATATATATATAGATTGGTATAATATATATATATATATATTATTTAACTTTTGAAATGTTTAAGTTTTAATTTTTAATTAAAAAGTTATAAAAGTTCTTGTATATATTAAGCCATAGTTCGACCTAGCATTAGATTATATATAGAGAGAGAGAGAGAGACTAATATATATATATATATTGATATGTTTATGTATTTTTATATTGTGATTATATTAATTGGAAAACTAAGTCCTTCTCTTAGGTGTGCATCACAACAAATTGAATGCCACATAAAGTCATAATCATATGTTTTATAAGTATTCATTTATGGGTGAAAGTATTATATGCATATAATTAGTAGGTAGGACTAATGCTGCGTCTTTTTCCCCAGTTGTCTATTATTGTTGCGTAGTAGTCGTAATTATATAGACATAGATACACTGAGAACGGTGCAGTCAGTACTGGCAGTAGTCTAGTATTTTTACAAGTACCGCTTAGCGCACTTATTACAACCAAAAAGGTTATGTGCTGGGAAGACATAACCATGCCACAATTTAATGAATTTCATTTAGTACTATGAACAAGTAGTAGGGTGTGACAGCGTATTAAAGTATGTTATTATCGTTACTATCGCTATATATTGCCTATCGCCTTTACGAGCGTAACTGTGTAGGATGTAGCGTGTAATTAACTGTTTCTTTTTTAATCATCCTTGTATGGTAACTTTCTTCGAAGAGTTACGCCAGTTGTAGTGACAACTAGAGTTGGAAGTTTCTGCATTTTCGAAGTGTTAGAGTTTATTTCAAAAAAAAAAATCGCGTAGAAGAGACATGACAAATTGGTATCAGAGCATGGTCACTACACTAGGACCTTAGGCTCATTGCATGATTACTGTGTTCTTTTTTTTATATTTTAGAAATAAATAATTAAACTTCCTGTAGCATACTATTTGTGATTTGTTTCATTAATTAAATTGATGTTTATAACTTCTAACAAACAGCTGATTGGCCACACTTAGACAGCTCGATGGCTGAAACAGTAGATGGCAAAAACACATTCTGCAGAACAGGAAGGGAGGTTGGCTATGGAAACATCCAGTCAGCAAGGAGAAATGGCTAGCAGACAGGGGAGAAACCAGAACTCTCCCCAAGGAGCGACAACATTCAGTGAGATGTTGGAAATAGTCAAAAGTATGAAATCTTGAAATTTTTGAATAACAGTGAGAAATTAATGCTATCCTGCTGCAAAAGTTAACCGAGAAAGAAAACAGTCACCTCCCAACACCGGAGGAGCAACACGCAGAAAAATCAATGACAAAAAGAAATTCAAAATTTAAGACTACACCTCCAAGAAATTATGCGAGTTATAATATGGACGTCAGTGACGAAGAGTCATAGGGTGAAGATTCTGAAGAGTATATTCCTAAGAAGAAAAAGAAGTCTGGAAGAGTAAGTCATCTACATTCAGAATTGAGAAATATCAAGCCTCCTACTTTTAACGGAGAAATTAAAACTGGAGAAGAAGCAGAACAATGGCTGAGAGACATGGAGAAATATTTATGCATGTTCGATTATTACAGCATCATCAAGGCTAGAATTGTTGTTTTCAACCTGCAAGGTAAAGCTTCAACTTGGTGGGATGATCTCAAGCTGACCCACTCAATCAAAGAGAAGAAGGTAAAATGGAAAACATTCGCAACATTCTTCAAATAGAAGTACATGTCTGAAAGGTAATTTGATAGAAAGGTAAAAGACTTCTACGACCTTAAGCTGGGATAGAAAACCATGGAGGAATCAATCAGTAAAATTCTTGACTTGCTCAATTATGTTCCTTACATTCAAGATGAGAAGGTAAGAATTTAGCGTTTTCTGAACTATTTGCCATTTGGATACAAGGGTCGAATAGAGTTTGACAATCCTAAGACCTTACAATATGCTTTCAAAAAAGAAAGATTGTGCTATGAACAGGGGTAGAACAGATCTGAAGTGTCAAAAAAATGTGGAACAAAAAGAAGGAAACCAAATCTGAAAACAGGTAGAAAGGACACAAGCCCAACCAGTTCAAAAACCAAGTTTCAAGGGAACCTTTCAACAACTGGTTTGAAGGCAGCAAGCCACAATCCAAATTTGTTCCACACATTAAGAAGTTTAACACTGAAGGAACAAGAAAACTGGAACATGCATCATCTAAACCACCACTCACATGTTGGGGCTGCAGAGGAAAGCATCGATGGTATGACTGTCCTCACAAGAAGGATCAAAATAGATCAGTGCATAACCTTCAAGAGGATTCCATAGTCCATGACATAGCAAGGACTCCAAAAATTTATGTTGCATTGAACAACCATCATGTAGAACATCAAGCCTCTATAATCAAGGTTGAAGGTATGCTTTTCGAGACACTCGTGACTATTTTGATTGATTCTAGCGCATGTAAGAGTTACATAGACCCAAAACTGTGTGACTCATCCAAGCTTAGTAAAAACACATACATGCAACCGTGGATGGTGCAAATGGCAACAGGGACAAAAAGGAAAGTTTTGGAAGTAGTTAATCAATGTCCTTTGAAGTTGAATGCATCCTATACTAGCGCAGCTTTGAATGTTTTGCTGCTAGGGTCATACGATTTGCTCATTGGTATGGATTGGTTGGAAAAACATAGGGTTTTTATTGACTGTTATAAAAAATCTGTCACCTTCATGAATGATGTTAGACAGCATGAAACGATTCAAGGAATAGTGAGAGTAGTGAAATTAAGGGAATTTTTTGTTCTTCATCTAAAAAGAAATGCACGGAAAGGGTGCAAACTGTATGTTGTTCACATGACAGAAAATCAGCAAAGTGAAATTTCAGATTTTACAAAACATCCTGTTTTGGCTGAATTCGAGGATGTGTTTCCAGACAAAATTCCTGAGTTACCTCCTAAAAGAGAACTGGATTTTACCATAGACCTATTCCCAAGAACAGTACCAAATTCTAAGGCACCTTATTGGATGAGTACACTTGAATTAATTGAACTGAAAGCATAATTGTAGGAGCTGCTAGAAAAAGGATATATCTGTCCGAGCGTATCCCTATGGGGAGCACCGATAATTTTTGTAAGGAAGAAGGATGGAAATTTCTGGCTGTGCATAGATTACAGACAGCTGAACAAAGTAACCATCAAGAATCGGTATCCCTTGCCAAGGATAGATGACCTGTTCGATCAGGTTGGGGGTGCAACTGTATTTTCAAAAATTGATTTCAGATCGGGCTATCATCAAATCAGAATCAAGGAAGAATATGTACATAAGACATCTTTTCGTACTCTCTATGGACATTATGAATTTGTGGTGATACCATTCGGTTTGACGAATGCACCAACCACATTTATGTGCTTCATGAATAATGTTTTCAGCAATTACTTGGATAAATTTGTTGTAGTGTTTATTGATAACATACTCATCTATTCGAAGAATGAAAGTGAGCATGAAGAACACCTAAGGTTCGTGTTGTAGGTTCTACGAGAAAATCAGCTCTATGCAAAATTATCCAAGTGTGACTTCTATAAGGACCAAATACAATACTTGGGTCACATTATATCAGCACAAGGAATTACGGTGGATCTCGACAAGATTAAGGCCATAATGAGATGGCCCACTCCCCAGAATGTAAGCGATGTCCGCTCTTTCATGGTATTGGCTGGATATTACCGGAAATTTATTGAAGGATTTTCCAAAGTAGCCAATCCCATTACCTCTTTGCAGAGAAAGAAGTTAAGTTTCTTTGGACAGCCAACTGTGAAGCGAGTTTCGCAAAGCTGAAACAGTTGCTCACATCCGCTCCTATTATAAAAGTGGATAATCCATTTGGATTTTTTTTGTGTACACAGATGCATGCAAGGATGGTTTGGGTGGCATGCTAATGCAAGACGGGTCAGTAATTGGCTACGAATCTAGAAAACTGAAAATGCATGAAGTAAACTATGCGACCCATGATTTAGAACCGGCTGCCATAATTCATGCTATATGAATGTGGAGACATTACCTTCTTGGGAAAAGTTTTGTCTTGAAAACTGATCACATCGAGCTGAAGTACGTTTTTAAACAGTCGAATCTAAATGGAAGGCAAGCAAGGTGGCTGGCTTTTCTAAGCGAATTCGATTTTGAAATTCAGCACATTAAAGGCAAGGAAAATAAAATTTCTAACACACTTAGTAGATGCATGAACCTACTAACTATGGCATCAGTGAAATTTTTTTAGTCTGATTAAATATCGCAGATCCGGATAGCACCTGAATAGGACCGGAAATATCTGAACTTAAGACAAAAATGTCTTGCAGAAAATTCAGATCAACAAGCGATAGATTACACCATATCCAAGGATGGATTGATGTTGTTTAAAAACAGGTTGTACATACTGGGTCAGCCAGAATTAAAACAACTAATTATGGACGAATTTCACAAGAGACCATATTTTGGTCATCAAGGCTATCAGAAAATGCTGACAGCTGTTAAAAAACAACATTATTGGCCTAGTCTGAAATCAAAATTTATTGAATACATTGCAAAATTTATGGACGGTCAGCAGGTGAAAATGGAACATCAACATTCGGCTGGTTTGCTGCAGCTCATACCTATACTAGAATGGAAATGGGAGACCATTTATATGGACTTTATCACTGGGTTACCTAAAAAAATAAACAACATGATGATATCATGGTTGTGGTGGACAAATTGAATAAGGAAGCACACTTCATACTAGTAAAATCCACTTTCAAGGAAATAAACATTGCTGAGGTTTTCATGAAGGAAGTCATTCGACTTCATGGAATTCCCAAGGTGATTATATCAGACAGGGACACGAAATTCACCTCACACTTTTGGAAGGATCTATTTGCAGTTTTGGGAAGTAAACTGAGTTGTAGCATAGCCTACCATCCGCACACTAATGGGCATACTGAAAGTGTGAACCAAGTCCTTGAGGACATGCTTCGCTTATATGTCATGGACAATCCAACGCACTGGGAAAACTACCTACACTTAGCTGAATTTTCCTACAACAATGGTTACCAAACTTCTGCAGGAATGAGTGCATTCGAAGTGTTGTATGGAAGAAAGTGAAAAACCCCTATGACTTGGGATGATCCGGGAAATCAGATTGTGATGATTCCCGAAATGCTAGCTGAACTAGAAAACATTGTGCAAAAAGTAAAAACAAACTTAAAAACCACCCAAGATAGGCATAAAATATATGCTAACCAACATAGAGAACATAAAGAATTTGAAGTTGGGGATGATGTATTCCTAAGAGTGAAAGCAAAGAAAAGTCGTTTGAGCTTGGGCAAGGTTGCAAAACTTGCACCAAGATTTTGTTGTCCTTTCCAAATACTTGCTAGAGTAGGACCTATTGCTTATCAGTTATCTTTACCAGCAAATTTTAAACTACATGATGTGTTTCATGTGTCATTGATGAAGAAATATGTATATGATCCTAATCATATTGTAAAATAGCATGTGATTCAGGTGGAATCAAAAGGAGACTTCTAGACAGACCCTATATGCATACTGGATCGGAAAGAGGTGGTACTTCGGAATCGAACCATCGTTCAGGTAAAAGTGAAATGGGAGCACTATAATCCTGAAGAGGCTACCTGGGAAATGGAAAAGGAAATGTGAGAAGCATATCCTTTCCTGTTCGAAGAAGTACATGAGATAAATTGAATTTTCTTTTATGTTATTTTTTTGTTTTTGCAAAACTGTTAACGCTAAGGATGGTGAAAACTTAAGGGGAGGGGAAATGTAATACCCCAATTTTGGACTTTGAACCCCTATTATATTTCTGCTAAGTATTATTTTAGTTTACTCTTTAGAAATACAATAAATTGATTTCTAATGACCATGTGGACCAGCACATTAATAAGATGGGAGTCACAGTCCCCTAAGGTTTGGAGGGAAAATGCCACTTAATAATAAGAAGAAGAAATTATTATTGGAGAGAAAGGGAAAACCCTAAAGAAGAGATTTGAGAAACTAATGAATTAAAAGAATTCATAAAATGAGAATTTCCACACCTAAGAGAATAAAAGGTGAAAACTCTTTGAAACATAGATTCATTATCACATTCATGATTCACAAACTGAAGAGCTGAACACACAAGATAAATGGAAATACACATGAACCTAAGACAAACCAAGACTAGTGAGGGAGGAAATATTTGGGAGAACCAAGCTGGTCCTGAAGCCAAGTGATTGAGGATAGATTTGGGAGAACCAAATAGGTCCATATCAAGAGGGCAGATTTGGGAGGACCAAACTGGCCCAGATTAAGAGGAATCATATAGTTTGGTAAGGGCTTGGCCACTTAATTGTGTGGAGGTAGGAGAACCACCCCAAGCTAAGTAGGAGTACTGCATTTACCTGAATAGACTGTGTTATATTGATTCTCTTAATGGCTCAAGCTTAAAAGGCCCTGGAGCATCCTAGAGCTCAGGAGTACTGAGTTGGATGTTGGGTTGCTTGCTGCCACTGTCACATCCTAAAATAACTTGATTAAACAAGCTAAGGGTGACTTACAAACTATACTCTGACCTGGGGGATTGTGAACGCAGATCGGGGGTGACCTGAAAGGAAGGACTACTTGATTGTCAAAGGCTGGGAGGTTTATGCTTGTTTCCACTGGTCATCTGAACTCAGATAAGTATCTGTTGAACCTATATGTTTTATGTTATGGAAAATATTGGAATGTGTTTCTATTATTTCCTGGAAGCATTGTTAAATGAGCTATTATTTCATATATGTTCTTATGTATTTTGTATAATGAATTTATGAGCATAGATCTGCCATTAAATTCTTAGATCTCTGTCATCTATTTTCTGTTTCATATTCTGAATGGAATACCTGAAGTATTCATGTTAAGTGCTGTATAATAAGTAAATTCTGATGCAACTATGAGAACAAAAATATTGTCGGATCAAGATTGTTATCCTGAGAAATGCATCCTAGAATGATTACAATGCAAATGCTAACCTATGTGTTTATGTATGCATTTTTATACAGAATATATATTCATTTCTAGGTGAATGCCAGAGTTAGGGTTCCATGTATTTCATTATGTATTTTCAGGAAGACATGTAAACCTAAAGGTTTACATGTCTAGCCTTAAGGTATTTGAAAATCTATCTTCTATTGCATAGATCAGAATGAAGAGGACCATTTTTTATATGTCCTTAATGAAGTGCTTATTCTGAATCTGACCCTACATTCATTTAAAAATATTATACATTATTTGCATTTCCAGTTTGAGCAACATAATTGATTTCTAGACTACCTGTATGAGTGCAGAGTATACATGTCTTAAATGACAGAATGCGTATATCTATTATCAAGTACAATAACATTTAAACTTAGGGTTTTCCTAATGATATGTGTAAACCTGTTATTATTTTCCTGCGATGCATGATACTCATGAATGCCTTGGATTATGCTTGGTAAGGTATGTATTATCAATGCAAATCATTTAAATATTGATGCCCTCTTTACGAGATAAGTATGGACATGAATTCATTGTGAGAATCAAATCATGGTCCATGGCTGGAAGGCCATATAATCATATTGGATTACAGAATTAAGTGTAATGCTAAAAAACAAGAATATTTCATCGATGGCCTAGCCATTTCGTTTACAAACTGAATGCGTAGAAATTTGTTTACATATGGATTTTATCTTATGCATTTTTACGAAATTATATAGCATATGTGAAATGACATTCAAGCTGCAATAAACTTAAATAAAGGTGATTCTGGATCGAGCATCCTATGCATCATAGTATATGTTTATATATGCATCTAGTTTAATATTGTATATATTTATGTGTGCTCTTAAGAGCAGCAACAATAACCATTAAACATTAACTCGTTGTGCATTTTATATTATCCTACGAAATCATGATCATCATTTTAAACAGTAAGTTGAATGCAAAGCATACACATTGTATGGAGTATGACGAATTCATCAATTATAATACAGTAAGCATAAAACAAAAAATATATATGTAAACCCCAGTTTCATAAAGTTAATAGTTCATATTATGAAGTCTAAACATATACACTTCCATAACCACACTGTGTATTAATCAAATGAACAAAACAATGGCCATAAGCCTTGTGGGAAATCCCTTACAGTGTCAAAACCAAGCGACGGCCTAAACATATGTGCTTAGAAACTGCATTCATTATTTACAAACCCAAAACGCTAGTTTAGAGTGAATACTCTACTTCCCACATCCAAACCCTTCAAGGGTCAAACCGAGCAGTGTCAATAACCACCAATGACATTGTGTGGCCAAGCATACCATCGCAGGGACTGGCAGTCACTAGCAGCAAGCTAACGCTTTTGTGTTTGGGGCCAAAGGCCACAGCCCTTTTTCAACAGCGAAAACCACAACAACCCAACACAAAAATCTTCAACGCATGAGTAACTCAACCCTGGGCCACACGGTGAGACCACCAAGGCTACAAGAACGGTGAGTTACCTGGAAGGTTGGGGCATTTTATACCCATGCTTAGCACCGGTCGAGACGACACTCCCTCTTTGCTGTAGCTTTCACCACTTTCGCACACCTGCTCACCTGCAAATGGTTAAGTGGTTAAAAATGTAACCATCAACTTTTTCTAAGTAACAAATGAATTTACAATAGCATGTGATTTTACCAAGGAATAACGATGAGAGACCCTTCATTACCTGTCAAGTGAAGCGCAATAGCATTATGCTCCACCTACTGCAAAATGGCGTCGAATACAAGTGTTAAATTCCGGTGGAAAAGTTGTTACAATAAAAAAAACAATTACAGAGACAGGGTAAGAGCAGTGTATTCCTTACCAGAGCTAGCATTAGATGACGCCGACGCCGGGGTGCTCTTCCGGGATTCTGCAAGGAATCAAATCCATCCCCACTGAGTGTTGGTTGTGGAGCCTGATCTTCCAGTCTCATAGATGATGATTCAGCCATGGTTGTACCCCGGGTTTGGTTATGATCCTGGCACGATCCCTAGGGGGTCCAGGCCAACCGATTTCGGGCCCATGGTTTTGGGTAACCTGTGGTATTTTCTCATTGTATTTCCCTTATAAATGAAAGACGTTGTGACATGGATAGGGTTGATGTATTAGGTTTTATACATTGTAAATATTTCTAAGATCGAAAAAGAGAGACTGTGAGAGAGTGTGAAGAGGAATTGCAGCGGCTGTGCTGCATGTTGTATCCCTTCACTTTATTGGACGGTATTATAATAAGGACTGGCAATTTCAGTGTGGACATAGCCCATCTTGGGTGAACCATGATATATTGGTGTCTCTCTTATAATGTGTATATGTGATTATATTTGCATTTCTGTTTATTTTTATTCCTCTTCGATCTTGTATTTCTAACAATTGGTATCAGAGCCAAAGGTCTATTTGGCAGTAAACCCGCAGGAAGCTAGGGTTTCCGGTTCGAGTGGGAGCAATGGCGAAAGAAGGAAAGTTTAAGGTCGAGAATTTTAATGGCCAAAAATATCAGTTATGGAAGATGCAAATGGAGGACTATCTGTACCAGAAGGATCCATTCCTACCGTTGGGAGGAAGAGCAAAGCATCCGACGACTATGAAGGACAAAGAATGGGAGGTTCTTGACAGAAAGGAACTGGGAACAATATGGCTGTCCATGGCTTCGTCGGTGGCTTTCAATATCTCAAAATAAAAGACAACAGAGGGTTTTATGAGCACATTGGGTAAGCTGTATGAAAAACCCTCGGCCTCCAACAAGATATTTCTAATGAAGCGTTTATTTAATATGAAGATGTTTGAAGGTGGATTTGTTACTGATCATTTAAATGAATTTAATACGGTTACAAATCAACTAAGTTATGTAAGTGTGAACTTTGATGATGAGGTTAGGGATCTTCTAATCTTGTGTTCATTGCCAGAAAGATGGAATAGCTTGGTCATGGCTATAAGTAACTTTGTCTCTGGTTCAAACACCTTGAAATTTGATGATGTTATTGGTATTGTTCTTAGCGAGGAAATGCGAAGAAAAATCACAGGTGAGACATCAGGTAATGCGTTGACCATGGAGAGCAGGGGAAGACAAAAGGAGAGAAGAAAGAGCCAAGGTAATCGTGGAAACTCTAAAACGGGCAGATCCAAGTCCAAACTGGGAAATATAGAGTGCTGAAACTGTGGAAAGAAAGGACATCTGAAGAAAGACTGTAGATCTCTAAAGAAGAAAGGAGATGGACAGTAGGAAACTACCCAGGAAGCAAATGTAGTTGGTGTTGTGTTACAAGATGCTTTTATTCTTGCATTAGATACTACTAGTGATTATTGGGTAGTAGATTCAGGGGTTTCATGTCATGCTACACCCCATAGGACATATTTTCATTATTATGTTCCAGGCGATTTTGGACATGTTTTATTGGGTGATGATGAGCCATGTAAAATTGTTGGAATGGGTAAGGTATGGATAAAATTTAAGAATGGAACTGAATGGATTTTTGAAGGATGGTAGGCACATTTCTGCTATGAAAATAAATCTGATCTCAACAGGGTAGTTGGGAGATGGCGGCTTTCGATCTACATTTGGAGAAACGTGGTGGAAGATCACTAAAGGATTAATGGAGATAGGAAAAGGAGACAGGGTAGGTACGTTGTATTTATGTCGTCATAATACTGACCATTCTATCTCTTTAGCTTCCACAGGAACAAATACAACATTGTGGCATCATAGGCTTGGCCACATGAGTGAGAAGGGGATGCAAACTCTCCACTCAAGGAAGTTTCTGCCAGATTTGAAGCAGGTAAGTTTGGAATTCTGTGAAAACTATGTTTATGGAAAACAAAAGAGAGTCAGATTTCTCAGGGTTGGGAAACAGAATAAGAATGAAAAGTTAGAGCTTGTGCATACATATGTATGGGGACCAACTCAAGTACAATCTCTTGGTGGCTCTCATTATTATGTTACATTTATTGATGATGCAACTCGGAAAACTTGGGTTTATTGAATTAGAAAAAAATCTGATGTGTTTGCTACTTTAAAGAAGTGGAAAGCTTTGGTTGAGAATGAGATAGGAAAAAGTTTAAAGTGTCTCAGATTTGATAATGGAGGTGAGTACTGCAGCAAGGAGTTTGATAGTTACTGTTCATACCATGGGATTTGTAGAGAGAAGACAGTCCCATGAACACCACAAGAAAATGGTGTGCCAGAAAGGATGAACAGTATGATCATAGAGCATGCAATGTGTATGTGATTGCATGCAGGGTTTCCGTTACAGTTTTGGGCAGATGCTGTAAATATTGATGTTTATTTAATAAACAGAGGGCCTTCAAGTGCTTTGGATGGTGGTATTCCAGAGGAGGCATGGACAGGTAAAAAGGTAAACTACTCATTCCTGGGAACGTTTGGTTGTGAAGCATTTGTCCATATTGATAAAGAAAATAGAACAAAGCTTGAAGCTAAATCCAAGAAATGTACCTTTATTGGATATGGGGTTGATGAATTTGGTTATTGCTTATGGGATTATGAAAATAACAAAATCATTAAGAGTAGATATGTGATATTCAATGAAAAGGTCATGTATAAAGATCAGTTGCAGGGAAATAAACAAGAAAAGGAAAACATAGAGTACACAGTACTTGATGAAATTGAAGAAAATGAAGTTCCAAAGGTGCTAGAAAATCAAGAACAACAAGTACCTGAAACTCCTGCAAGTGTAAGAAGATATACCAGGTGACTCCCTGAACGATACTCTCCTTCAATGTATTATTTATTGATGAATGATGCTGGTGAACCAAAATGTTATGAAGAAGCAATGCATGTGGAAACTAGAAAGAAGTGGGAGCAAGGAATGAATGAGGAGATGGACACATTGGTAAGAAACCAGACTTGGGATTTGGTTCAGTTTCATGTTGGTAAAAGAGAATTACAGAACAAATGTATTCACAGGTTGAAGGAAGAAGAAGGAGGTAAGAAGCGGTACAAGGCCATACTTGTTGTAAAGGGGTTTGCACAGAATAAAGGTATAGATTTTGATGAAATATTTTCTCTTGTTGTTAAGATGACTTCAATTAGGACTATTTTAAGTCTAGTGGCGGTAGAAGATTTGCATCTTGAACAGTTAGATGTAAAAACAACCTTTCTCCATGGGGATTTGGAGGAAGAGATATATATGCACCAGCCACAAGGGTATGAGTTCAAAGGGAAGGAGGATCTGGTATGCAGGTTGAAGAAGAGCTTGTATGGATTGAAACAAGCTCCAAGGCAGTGGTATTTAAAATTTGACAGGTTTATGACAGAACAAGGTTATAGTAGATGTCATTCTGACCACTGTGTTTATTTCAAGAGGCTAGACAATGAAAGATATATTATCTTGTTATTATATGTGGATGACATGCTTGTTGCAAGGTCTAAAATGCAAGATATAAATGTGCTCAAAAGGAAGCTAGCTAATTCATTTGCGATGAAGGATTTGGGTGCTGCAAAGCAAATCCTTGGTATGAGAATAACAAGAGACAGGATAAATCGCAAATTAACATTTTCTCAGAGTGAGTACATACAAAAGGTGTTGGAGAGGTTTAGAATGTAGAATGCAAAACCAGTAAGTACACCTTTAGCTAGCCATTTTTATCTAAGTAAGGAAATGTGTCCCCAAACATAGGAAGAGATAGATTACATGTCCAAGATTCCCTATCAATCAACAGTTGGCAGCTTGATGTATGCCATGGTGTGCACAAGACCAGATATTGCACAAGCAGTGGGAGTTGTGAGAATATATATGAACAATCTAGGTAAAGAACATTGGAAGGTAGTACAGTGGATTCTAAGGTATATGAGAGGTACTACCACTCATGCATTATGTTTCGTAGGTTCAGACATTGTTCTACAGGGATATGTTGATGTAGATATAGCATGTGATAAGGATAGCAGGAGGAGCACCACAGGGTATGCGTTTACTGTAGGTGGAACAACAGTAAGTTGGATTTCAAAACTGCAAAAGGTTGTTGCACTTTCAACAACGGAAGCAGAGTATGTTGCTGTTACAGAAGCTAGTAGAGAGATGATTTGGTTGCATAGGTTTATGGAGGAATTGGGTAAAAAGCAGAAGGATAGCAGGTTGAATAGTGACATCCAGAGTGCCATTCATCTTGCAAAGAACTCTGCATTCCATTTCAGGACTAAACATATACAGCTCAAGTACCATTTCATACGCCATGTTCTAGAAGATGAACTGTTGAAGTTGGAAAAGATACATACTATCAAGAATCCTGTAGACATGTTCACAAAGGTAGTGACCAGAGAGAAATTGAGTTCCTACTCGGCTTCAGTTTGCCTTCTAGCAAGAAGGTGAAAATGAGAAATTTTCCAAGTCCAAGGTCCACCAAGTACAGTAGCTGTGGAGTTGTTGTGATCAGTCTCCAAGTGGGAGATTGTTGGTTGTGGAGCCTAATCTTCCAGTCTCATTGATGATGATTCAGCGTTGTTTGTACCCCAGGTTTGGTTATGATCCCGAAATGATCCCCAGGGGGTCCGGGCCAACATATTTTGGACCCATGGTTTTGGGTAACCCGTGGTATTTTCCCATTGTATTTCCCTTATAAAAGAAAGACATTGTAACACGACTAGGGTTGATTTATTAAGTTTTATGCATTGTAAAGATCTCTAAGATCGGAAAAGAGAGACTGTGAGAGAGTGTGAAGAGGAAGTGCAGCAGCTGTGCTGCAGGTTGTATCCCTTCACTTTGTGGGACGGTATAATAATAAGGACTGGCAATTTCAGTGTGGACATAGCCCATTTTGGGTGAACCACGATATATTGGTGTCTCTCTTATAATGTGTATGTTTGATTATATTTGCATTTCTGTTTATTGTTATTGCTCTACGATCCTTTTTTTCTAACACTGAGTCACAGTGGTTAATTTCTTTTGCATAGGGAAGAAGGCCCTCTGCGTAGGAACCAAGTGCAACAACACTGAACCCTTCGATTTTCCATTCATTTCTATACTATGGGTACCGGATAGGAGGGTAACGACCACCACTGAACCTAGTAGCCAAGGATTTATGGTGTAGGCCATGGATCACTAGTGCAAATACCACAACACCTTGGATCAATGGTGATGGAGCCATCATGTTGATCTATAAACCAACCCTGCATAAGATCAATGGTGTAAGGTTCTGCACATTAATGGAGCCGCGTAGAGTACACACTACAGTGCTGAGTTGGTAACACGTCGAGCTGAGCGAGTGTGAAGGCGGGAGATACATTAATGGTGGACCAAACCACAAGCACTTGCCATGTATTATTCCATGTGAGCTAAGTTGTCCATGCACCTGCCCAAATGGAAAATGGTTTGGGGTCTGTTGATGCCTCGGATATCGTAGCATCAATCAGAAAGGGATTCTCCCCGAGAGACGGTCCCAATTAGACTATCTCCCGTTTGGTGTAGGGAATCCGTCCGGTTAGCGGTTCCGGCAACCGTGGTTTTGGACTTTAAATCCGATTTTACCGGTTATGGCCCGATCCACCTTTCTTTTGGATTTTATGTGTTTTATATGAGATGCACATGCCTAAATTATACTTAGTCTAAATGCAACTGAAACAGATTTAAATTTAGAAACAGGAACACATCTACCTATCCCTGCAGGGGAACACGCTTAAGGGGAGAGCAATCAACTGTAACAGATATCATAAGCAACGAACAGATAACTATTATTTCTCACGGTCAAAGCTACAGCAAGATGAGGATCTTGAGAAGATAGCTTCTCATTTAAAATGGAACGCATCTGTTGCTCAGAAAATAAACAGAGAAAAGCTACAGGATTAAGGAAACAGATCTACACTGAACCTACAGAACGAATTTATTGCTTATGAACAGAAGAAATCAAAATTGTTTGATCTAAGTAACAAGAATAAAGAAACAGCTCTAGATAGAACGAAACTGGAATTAAACTAAAAGATCCCTGCAAGGAGCAATTAAAAGCATGAACAATGAGCCATACGAATTATCCTGAAGAAAGAACAGTTAGCCATTCGTTCTAGAAGAAAAATCTACAGCAATGGTAAAAGTATCAGCAGGTAGCTCCTGATTTAATATGGAACGCATTCATTGTCCATGAAATAGAGAGGACGCATGCATAGATAAGAGCAAAATCATTAATACAAAGAAATAATTCAGAAGTCAAGAATGATCTCACATTGCAGAATTGCAGTCATTAGAATAGTCCAACATAAAGCAACCCAACATTCCAAGCAAAACGTCCATCTCCTGTGGCTTCTATTAGAAAATTCAATTTACAGAGCCGATACAAGATAGCTCATATCATTCGCCCAAAATTTTCATTCCCTGCCAAAAGTCCCCTTGCCTAATCTTTCCTAGCTTCTATTTATAGTTACAAATTTGCCCTCTGGGCTGACACCTAGCATCCCCCACCTGTCATTTACAGGGATTTCTAATATAATCGATCACCAAAAAATGGTCACTTCATTTACAAAATATTTTGACAAAAAGAATAGGGACAGCTGTCCCACAGCTTACGCCTTACATATAACAGAAAATTTGCTAAACTCAAAGCGTTCCCTGCTGGGCACGTGTCTGGCTGAAAAGAGTGGCTCACTGAATTCAGCTTCTTCATTCCTGTGCGTGAGCTTCTCCTGGCAAAGGGTCGCCCAAGTTGATGGTCACTGATGCTGCCTGGGAAGAGGTCCTCGACTCCCCTGCTGATGCTGCTCCTAATTGGGAAGGGAGAATGGGACTGGCCAGAATTTCTGCCATTGTTGGGGAAGAGACTGCTGGGAGAGGGGCTGCCGGGTCTACTGATGCTTCTGCTGCTGTTGCAGCTTTCCTGACCTCCTCTTCTATGTAACTGTGCCACACACCTGTATCCCTTATGATTATGTTTGCTGCAGCAGGAAACAGGATTTTCTGAGAAGTTATATTCTTCCCGAGCTCTATTTTAATGCTTTGTACTTCTGCTTCAGCAACTTGATATGTTTCCTTCAGCAGATGGTTGTGAAGTGTTGATGAACCGATGTAATGTTGGAGATCATCTATGGCAAGGACATCAATGCTTTTCACATACTCCATCTGGACGCCTAGCTCTTCTTTCAGTTGAGATAACCGCTGCTCTTTTCCCGGGAAGTCTTCTAGGGTCTGAGGGAAACTTAATGAGCAGTTATCATGGACTCCTTTGAGCTTTTGGTACAGGTTGTTGATTCTATCTGTGGTCTTCTGCACACTGGCCATCAGCTTATTGGCACAGTTCCGGCCAAACTCCAGCAAGGCTATATCTTCATTAAAATCTTCCACGGTCTTGAAAGGAAGATGCGGGGGGAAACCTCTTTTCCCTTCCCTCCATGCCATCTGACTTATGACATTTGCTTTGACACGGGTATTCTTAGCCTTGAGCCTGTGGGCTTCCGCATTCACCTCCTTTAGCCTAACCGTCATGGCCTTGAGTTTGCACACCTCATCAGTGATTAGCTCTTGAGAGCCATGCACTTGCTGTAGTATATTGCATGACAGCTCGTGGAAGGGGGACATGTCCAAGGTTCTGCTTTCCGCTTGCTCTAAACGCTCAGCTAATGCCTGCTTGTCTGTTTCTAGCTGGGAAGCCTTTTCTTCTGCTCCACTCTTCTCTGCTTCTGCAATCATTATTTGGAGTGCTAGCTGGTCCTTTTCCTCCTCCAGGTAGCTGTACTTGTTTGCCAACTCCTTGTGCTCAGCGTACAAGCAATTATACTTGTTCACTGCCAGGTCTCTTTGAGCTTGCTCATTAGCCACGTTTCGCTGCAGGGTACGTGCTCTTTTCTTTGTCAATATATTTTCTTTGACTATCACCCCTACATTGGCAAATGATGCTTGTGCTGTCGCTATAACTGCGGAGGCCATGGCAATGGGATCCGCATCTGTGTTCTGCATGACAGCGACCTCTCGGTGGGTAACTATGTCGTCATGGAAAGGACTTTTAATCCTTTCTTCTGATTGGAGGACCATTGTTTTTCTTTTCTTGTCATAGACAAACTCATTCCATTTGGACACCGTACGCTTCCCAGATGGAGTGTACGGTACAATTGGTCGGTTTATGATGTCTATGTCTTCTTCCATAGGTGGGGTCCGGACTTCCTGAGCGGGGTCTGTCCCTTCCCTTTGGGTACTAGAGCCACCTGCCTGAGAGGTGTCTATCTCCATGTCCTGCGCACCGGACCCACCTACCTGGGCATCTTCTCTTGCCTTCAATTCTTCCTCCGCTTTCTTCCTTGCTTCAGCTTGCTCAATTTCTGCTTCTTTCTGCTTTTGGGCTTCTTCAGCCTCCTTCCGCAGTCTCTCATTTTCAGCGTCCTGCTGCTTCCTTGCTTCCTCGACTTCCTTTTGTAACCTTGTCTCTTCTCTTAACCTGAGCTCTTCCTGAGCTCGGGCATCCTTGGCTTCTTTCTCCTTTTGCTGGATGGTCTTCTGGGTTTTGGTTGAGCTAGAGCTCGCTCCAGTACTTTGGCGACAGATCCGTAGTTCAGCCATGTTGCTGATGCCTCTGAAAGCTTCCTCCTCGGCATCGGGGTAGTGGGAATATTCGAAGTTCGCATAGTTCCCCTTGCAATGCTCGGCCACTTTACCCTTTCTGTCGTTCCTGTGGAAGATGACCTCACCGAAATGGAAGGCCCTCAACTCTTGAACAAATTCATCGGCAGAGGCCACCCCTGAAAACTTGTAAGCACCTATGCAGAAAGGTAGGGGGGGAAAGGAAGCCTTGTGTAGCTTGTGGAGGAATGCTCCAATCCCATCCAAGAAGAGTTGTCTTACTGCTTCCTTGAGCACCACATAGTCTGTGGCATACTGCGGCAATATGTATGGGGGCTTAGTCCCTCCGAACATTCTCAAGTAGGTACCTTGTTCTGAAAAGTAGAAATCCCCATAATCCTCAAGGACTTCCAAAGCGTTTTGGGACAGGCAACTTGGTTCTTCCTTGAACATTTTCTCGTATAGGGGCATGATGAACCCCTCACAAATGAGTTTGTAGCTGGGCTTGTAATTCTGAGCCCACAACATCTTGAATGCAGTGTAGACCGGGGCTGTGGCCCTATCCCATGTACACCCCAATCCGGGGAACTCTATCTTGGCCAAGATACAATCTATCAGGTATGAGGACATGAAGAATTCAGCCTTCTTCGAGGCCAGCCCGGGCTTAGCAGCACTTATCATTGAGGCCAGACTATCTGACAAGATGGTGGCCCAGTCAAACACTGTCCCCTTAAATGCCACATAGTGAATGATAGGGACCCACTGAATCTTGTATACTGTGCCATCGGGCATGCCGAAGATTCTACACAGCATCAGGGCGATCAACCTATAAGGAGCTCTTAGATTCTGTACGTCATACTCCTCCCTCTCTTTCTTCCTCAAATGTTTCCCTTGCACCAGTAGCTTTTTGGCCATCTCGACATTGTCCATCTGGTTTAACCATTCATCGGTCAGAGCTTGCTGGACACGGGGAAACCTGTAGGCTGCCGCCAGATACGCGGGTTGAAATGAGGCGATAGCCATGTTCCCGCTATCATTTATCACTCTCCCATCAGCATCTGCATGTTGGAGTATCCACCCGATCACTTCAGCACAGGGGAACAGCTCAGGGCGGGTAGCGGCTCTAGTTATGCCTGAGGCTCTGATATTTTGATAGATCGGTGCCTCCTCCAGCAACATATCTGGGATCTCTTGGTCCCTGATCATTCTGTATATGTCATCCCATCTGATTTCTGGAGGGACACCAGTGGTGCACCTGGTGTCTTGGAGCGAGGTTTCAATCTTAGGAGGAGCAGGTTTCTTTTCTGTCATCCTCGCCTTCTTCTTACTGGGTTTCGGCATATTGAATTATCCCTGATAACATCCATATACAATTCATCATGAGTTTGAGCCACAGGTTGTATGGTTTCAGCAGAGAGCAACAATTGTTTTAATGAGATAAATCAATGAAGCATGTATTTAGGAAGTAAAACATTATTTCAATTATAAGACACACATTGAAACATTTGAAGCTCGTAAACGATGAGTGTGGGATAAGCTATGTTGCGGACGCTATTGGTTTTATTGGACCGATAGGTGATTCGCGGAAGCAATCGGCCTCCGGTTCCGCTTCGCGGAAGGAGAAGTCCTTCGCTATGGCTGCGGTTGGAGAGGTCGAAGGCGGGGAAGAGGCGGGTTGACTCGGTGAGGGCTATGGATGCTATCGTCACGCGCGGCCACTTGCCGAGTCACTATGGGAGGCTTTGGTCTGAGCGAAGGTAACGGCGCCGGGGACAAACTGACGGGGAGAGCTAGGGCGGCTTCAAGTTTTGGCTCTCGTGGCTTAACCGCTTACGGGTTTCGGCTTCGCGTGTAGGGACTGGGGTTTATGGAAAAGGGCCCAGGGTTCACGGTCAGGGATATGGAAAGCCCACAGGGTTTCGATAACTTAACCCACGACGAGGGGCGCGGCCCGGGGTTTAAATTCAACATAAGGCATGGTTAACTGCCCGCACCCATCAACATAAGATATACGTTTTACGAAGGCCCACGACGATTATGTGAAACGAAAACTCCGTTCACTGTACCTGACGGGCAAAACATAGCCCTTGACGGGTGTTTTGCCCGTCACAATCCCACTAAAACCCAATAATTTCCCCAAAAGGACAGCTCAGTAGTGAAAACAAGGTGAAGATCCTACCTGGCACCGTGGGGATTGCTTGAGCAAGGTGGCTGCGAGCACGGAGGCGCGAGGTGAGCTGGAGCGATTTGCACGGTATCACACGTCGCTGGCCGGTTCAAAACAATGGTGTATTGGTCGAGCCCCCCCACGGTATTTTATAAGGAATGGCACGTGTGAGCATTTAATTGGGTAGGTGGCGTGGTTAAAACGGGGTTTAAATTCGCCGCGCGTAGCGGTCACGTCAAAGCACCTCGGTTTCCGTGCGACCGCCACTTGCGGGGCCAGTTCGTGAATTGCATCCGCCGTTGCGGAAGGATTCGATGAAAGCTTCCGACGTTTCGGGGCTTAAAGCGGAAAGGAAACGCGAAGCCTTCCGCGAGAGTCTGTCGCGTAGCGGACGGGTAACGCCAAAGCTTCCGCCCTTTCGGAACGGTATAGCGAATGCTCCCGGTATTTTCGGAAGACTTTTGCGAAAGCTTCCGTGAACCAAAACTTCAAAGTCTCGTTGATTTTCGGAAAGTTTTTTGGCTACGGCTCCCGCTAGTTTCGGAAAGCTTTTGGGAATGGCTTCCGCCGTTTCGGAAGAAAAACTTATATTTTCCGCAAATTCACCCGGGACCGTTTCGGAGTCCTTTTGCCGGTCGGGGTAAGCAATTGGCTTCCGCTGTTTCGGGAGGGTAGCCCGAAGGCTTCCGCTGTTTCGGAAGCAAAAGCTGAAGGCTTCCGCGACAGCTTCTTGAGAAACTTCTAAGTCTTTTCAAGGTTTCGGAAGGCAATCGTGAATTTCTCCGCGGGACTTATCCAAATGGTTTCCGCCGTTTCGGGACGTTTTCATGAATTCCCCCGCCGTTGCGGAAGGGTTTCATAAAACGTTCCCGCTTATTTTCTTTTGGAAAGATATCGCGGCGGCTTCCGCTGTTTCGGAAGGGTTCCTTGAATTCCCCCGCCGTTGCGGAAGGATTTTACGAGGGCTCCCGCGGTTGCGGAAGGGTTCCCTGAAAACTCCCGCCGTTTCGGGTGGGCTCACTTAAACTCCCGTCGTTGCGGAAGGTTGAAACTTAAACATTCTCTAAGTCCTTTGTTCCCGCAGTCTTCTCATCGAAAGAAAATCTAAGTCCTTTTCGGGAGACTAAGGTGAATGAGCCCCGCCATTTCGGGAGGTTCGAATGAAAGGCTCCGCCGTTTCGGGAACTAAGTTGTTTCGGAGCTTGAACCGTTCCGCAGAAGCAACGATTGAAAATTTTCCAAGTGCTTTTACTTCGGAAGAAAATGATGAACTGCTTTGTGTTATTTCGGCGAGTTTATCCGAATGGCTTCCGCCGTTTCGGAAGACAGAGCTGAATTGTTCCGCCGTTTCGGATGGCTTTGTTGAATTCCTTGCCGTTTCGGGAGAACAACGCGAACCTTTCCGTGGTCGCGGAAGCCTTGATCGAAAGCTTCCGCCGTTTCGGGTGGTTTTGCCCAATGGCTCCCGCGGATTTTGACAAAGGAAATCTAGGTCCTCCTCTCGGAAAGGTTGGACGTTTGACTCCCGCTGTTTCGGGACAAAGTCCGGATTACTTCAAAACGTTTGGGCAAAACTAAGTTATCTTTTGGCTTAATGGGGAGAACATGGGCGGATTGACGGCAAGCAGCTCAGTCGGGAAGGAAAAATTTATGCTGAAAACAGAGCGGACGCCTGGGATGTCTTCTCAAACAGACTTTGTACGAAAAATACAGGAGGGGCCCCAACATGTACAAAATTTTGGGGAGGGGTGTTGCTGCAACAACAATGGCGAGTCGCTGGCGAACACAGATCTCTGAAAAAATACCCTACATGGTCCGGAACTTCATTAAAACATCCGTCTCGGGTGCACTACTCAGCTGAGCATTTTAGACTCATGCGGGGAAAGGAGCACTTTTCCTGCTAGTCATTGGGAAAGGGGAGCTTCGACCGAGGCATCTTCACCACTCTCAGAGGGCCAGCATATGAGATTCATTTTAGGAGGGTCATCCCTCAAATGGTCACTACTGCCGGACTCCACAGGATTTGCAACACTTCCTCATGGACACTATTGTTCTTGTTCCTCATTCCCATGCTGCTGGCATCCTTTGGGATGCTTGTATTTTGGACAGCTTAGCTGTTTGAGCCTTCCAGGGATATTTTCTTTTGGACCGATCTTTGATTTGGGCTCCTCAATCCATAATGTCCTTTTGTGTGAGTTAGAGGTTTTATTGATTTGATCAAACTTCACGGACGGAGAGGAGCCTATTTTGAGCTGGGCCTTTTGGACAGCCTTCTTGATTTTACATGTCCCTTTTGTTTTGTCTCAGCCATGCTTTAATTGAGGCGAGAATCCCTGGAAAACAGACTCTTGAATGTAGGCCATTTTGGCTTTTAAATCAGCAGCATGGAGTCATTTCAATACCCCGTGTCTTCGAGAAGTGCCACTTTCCATGGGTCCAACTTAGGTAACCTTTCTTGAGATGCCTATGAAGTGTGAGAGTGGGTGGAACCCAACGATAGTAATGAAGATGGCCATGGGTCTCTGCTATTGAACAGGGTTAATGTGACTAGCAGGGTAGGCTTCCCCCCTCTTGAATATTTCAGCGAGAGCACAGCAGACCGGGTTTACTGAGCAGGGTCCCAGACTCATGGGTTGCAAGTTTTCTTTGAGAGAGCTGCCTTCAGCGGGAGACCCAACAAAAAAGGGTGCTTCAGAAAACAAAAACCTATTGAAAAGATCAAATAACAAAACAAGAAACATCATGGCCGAAAAATAAAACAGCTAACAGCGAAAGCGAACAGACAACTTTATTTATGTACAGGAAGTCTCACGGAGACTCACGCGAAGTACTGTTTCAGGGCGAGGCCATTGAGTGGAAGGGCCACTTCCTCTCCCTCGAGATTTGTCAATTTATAAGTGGATGGGCCCAATTTTGCAGAAATTTGGTACGGGCCTACCCATAGATGTTGAAATTTCGTGTGCATTCCTTTGCCTTCGTGATTATGGTCCCATTTCAGGACTAAATCCCCAACTTCAAAGTCCCTCTTGCCGGATTTCCTCTTGTCGAACCATCTCTTAACTATGTCCTGGTGTTGATGAAATCGGTCTTTAGCTTTGTGTCGGGCTTCTTCCAGTCGAAGCAGGGTGTTTATCTTGGATTGTAAGGCTTGGCTACCAGAACCCCGAGAGGCTTGGGACAATTGCAAGGATGGCAGCAAGATGTTTGGGGGAAGTATGGCTTCCTTGCCATAGACAAGAGTGAAAGGGGAGACACCTAAAGCATTCTTCGGGGTTACCCTATCTGCCCATAAGGCATTTGGGAGAGCCACATGCCAACTTCTCTGGTTTTCTATCACTGTTTTCTTAAGGATTCGAATCAGATTCTTGTTTGAGGATTCAGCTAATCCGTTTCCCTGAGGGTGGTAATTGGCTGAATAATGCAACTTAATTCCCCATTCATAAACAAATTCATTTATCTTGCAAGATGAAAAATAAGTAGCATTATCAAAAACAAGGGAAATTGGAACCCCAAACCTGGTTATGATGTTCTCTTTCAAGAAGCTGATAACTGTATCTTCATTGATCTTGCGCAGCGGGATGGCCTCCGTCCATCTGGTGAAATAGTCGGTAGCTGTCAGAATGTATCGGTGTTGCAAGGAAGAATTTGGATTTATTTCTCCGATAACATCTATGCCCCATTGCTCAAAAGGTTCAGAGATGATGACAGGCTGCAATGGGCCTGCGGCCTTAGGTAACTTCCCAGTGCTTCTTTGACATACATCACAGTTTCGTGCATATGTGTGGGCATCTCGAAACAGAGTGGGCCAGTAATAACCAGCTCTCAGTATCTTGTGTGCTGTCGTCTCTCCTGAATAATGGCCACCTGCGGGGCCATCATGCAATCCTTTGACAACTTTGTTTGCATCCTCCTTTTCCAAACATCTAAGAAGGATTCCGTCATAATTCTTTCTAAAAAGAATCCCATCAATGATTTGATAGGGTGCCGATTTCAAGCGGAGTGCCCTTCTTTGTTTAGAATTCCAGTGCTCGGGTAGATATCCCTGCTGTAAATAGTGCACTAGATCTCTATACCATGACTGGGGAGTTGTGAAGATATGGCATACCTCAACCGAATTGAGCTCGGCTTCATTTTTCCAATGGTGCTCTTCATCAGTCGAGTTTCCAGCCAGTAACTTGCATAGACCTTGTCCTTTGATGATTGTAGCCGGTTTAAATTCCAAATCATACTCCTGCAGAGCTGTGACCCAGTTTCCTCTCCTCTCTCCCAATTCCTTTTGAACGAAAAGGGATCTAACAGCTGGATGGGGAACTATGACTTTAGTTCTGTTCTTCAAAATGTATGGCCTAAATTGCTTGACTGCTTTGAAGACCGCGTAGGCATGCTTGTCCACTACGGGGTAATTCAGCTCAGCCCCTTGCAGACCAGTGCTCATAAACGAAATTGGGTATTCGTCCCCCAACTCCACTTTTTGCGTGAGTACAGCTGCGAGAGAATCGTCCGAAGCGAAGGTATACAGGATGAAATCTTTATCGAAATCTGGACTTCTTAAGGAAGGAGCTTTAGCTACAGCTGCCTTGATATTTCTAAATGCGTCCTTCTCCAAATCTGTCCACTTAAATTGTATGCTTTGTTTAACCATCTGTTGCAATGGCTTAACAATTTGTGCAAAATCCGGAACAAATCTGCGGACAAAATTAATGGTGCCCATGAAAGACTGCATAGATTTTTTGTTGTGAGGCATCGGAATCTTATTAATAGCTTGGACTCTTTCCTGGTCGATTGACACTCCCTCTTTGGAGATGATATGACCCAATAGCTTACCTTCGGGTACAGCGAACACGCTCTTCTTGGGATTTAAGGAAATACCATACTTCCGGCAACGATCAAAGATATGTCTCAGATGAACAACATGATCTTCCCTTTTCTTCGAAAAGACTGTAACATCATCTAAGTAAACAACAACGCATTGCCCACCCAATCCTCGGAAGGCAATATCCATCGCCCTTTGGAATGTAGCTCCAGCATTTATCAGACCAAACGGCATTCTCCTGTAAGCGAACGTTCCCCACTTAGTCCTGAAGGTAGTCTTGAGACGATCTTCTTCAGCTACTAACACTTGATTATAGCCAGAGAACCCATCGAGGAGAGAAAACAATTCAGATCCAGACACCATTTGTAGGATTTGCTCCATTGAAGGCACGGGGTAGTTGTCTTTATCTGAGGCTTTGTTTAGATTTCTGAAATCTACACATAGCCTAATCTCTCCTGATTTCTTCCTCACGGGAACCAAGTTTGCAACCCATTCGGAATGCCTAACTTTGAAGATTATCTTTGCGTCCAGGAGTTTCTTTAATTCCTTTTGGATCAGCGGTTCAAGAGTGGGATGCATCCTCCTTAACTGCTGCTGAAATGGTTTGACACCCGCTTTCATTGGTATAACATGCTGAATGATGCGGACGTCATATGTTTTCAGATCTTCATAGGTCCATGCAAAAACATCCTTGTACTGTTTAAACAACTTAATGAACCTTTCTCTTTCTCCTGGTGAACAGCATTTGCCAAGGTTGACAAATTTTGGTTCTGCCTCGGTACCCAAATTAACCAACTCATGTTGCATTGATGAGCTGTTAGTTTTGGTATTAGCTGGTCTTTTGAATTTATTTTGAAGATCGAAAAGCATTTCGAGGGCCCTTACCCCTTTTGGCATGAAATTTCCCTTCTCCTCTTCCTTCTTCATCAAGTCATCATCATGTTCTTCCTCATCTATTGCAGCTCCTTGAAAACTGTCTTCATTTGTCAGGAAGCTGATAATCTGCTCGTCATCATCGAAGATTCTGAAGTTTGTGATGTTATCGGGAATGGAAGGCCTGAAAATCAATTCAATCGAGCATTTATTATTTGTCGGCACCAATCTAGAAGCAGATGTTGCTAACAAATCGGCAGCAGAATTTTGCAACCTAGGAATTGATTTTATATTGAAAGCGTCAAAATACATGATTAAATCCCATACCTCAGCCTGGTAACCTTTCAAGTGTGGTGAGAGGCAATGAATGGTGTTTCTTACCTGTCTAACTACTATCTCGGAGTCACCAAAAACCTTCAGGTACTTAACATTTAAGCCAATGGCCTTCTTTAAACCATGCACCAAAGCTTCATATTCAGCGGTATTATTAGTACAATCGAATTCTAATCTACAAGACAAAAAATACTTGTTCTTCTTTGGATCCATTAGAACACAACCGGCTCCGGATCCTTCCAGAGTTTTAGAACCATCAAAGTATAATGTCCAAAAGGTATCTTTAGATTCAACTAAGTCAGTTTCTTTGTGGTCTACGTTAGCAACTAAATTGACTATGTTACAATCAACCTCATCAGTCCGAGAAAAATGAAGGAGATCGGACTGTTTGTCTGATTCATGGCAAAAGGTTTCAGATTGATAGTTACCCGGATCCATTTCCAAGAAGTAATTTCCCAGGACCGAGGAAGAGAAAGCTACAGCCTCATTCTTTTCTTCTAGCTGGGTTACGTTTTGTTTCATATGAGGTTCCCTAAGAATTTTAATCTGATTCTGCCTGTTCTGATAAGGCAGCCATAGATGAGACCAATCGGTAGCAAAGTAGCCGCTCAACTTGGTAGACCAATCCCTACTCAGAATCAGCCCATAAGCTTCAGGAATATCGACCACCATTATGTCAATGAATTGGCAAACTCTAGGGTCGGCTGACAGTCTAATTAGAACATCTTTCATCTCCCCTATAACCTTGACAGCAGTCCTGTCTAATTGTATGATTTGAGCTGGAGATGGTACGGGCTGCCCATTAATTTTCTTACAAATTGAAAGTGGCATGACGTTTGAAGAAGCTCCGGAGTCTACCAGACAGTTATGAACATTGTGATTAAAAATTTCGAATGTCAGCAGAAATGGCAATGTTTGGGATTTGGATTTCCCACCGATGCTAGCTTCGTTAATTTCAGGATTGTCTTGAGAATCTGTTAATGTAGCGCTGGGTTTTGGTTGTAAAACATGAAGTAGTTTGTCTCGTTGATGGGGCAAGCTACACATGTCAAATATTGATACGTTTGCTTTAACTTTCTTGATATCTTCGATAATATCATACCCTATATCGGATTCATTCCCAATTCGAGTGGACTGATCTGTTTTGTTCAAGGTCTCCTTAGGCGGCTGAACTGTGTTATCAGCACTTGGCTGTTTGGCCGCTGTCTGGTTTACTTTGGGCTGTGGTGGGATGATTGGTATATGCCTCCTGGGCGGATCCTTTGTAATCTTAGGCTTATGGGAAGAGGTGGATGGGACAGGATCCGCAATTGGGCCCTTGCTGCGAGTAGCAACATTTATGGTAGAGGGAGAGCTGTCTGCGTAATCTTCTTCTACTAATTCAGTCATAGGTATCCAATCCCACAATACCATAGTAGTGTCCGGGGTTGGTTCCTCTAACTCAGGGCCTGACTCTTCTGGAGGATCATCCTGGTCTGGGATCTGAGAATCTAACATTTGGTTCATGACCAAGCTCATGGAATTGATCCATTGAGGGCAGCTCTTCTCCGAGTGTGGTTCTTGGTGAAAGGTGCAGAAATTCTCCATCCCAATCTCATTCAAATTTAGAACAGGGGCAGTGTTCATTGGTGGGTGAGACTGTTCCCCGTCTTCCCTTCTCTTATAGAATGGCTTGAAAGGTTTCCTAGATGTATTAGCAGCCTTGTCCTTTTCAAGATCTACGATTTTGTTAGATAACTTCTGCATCATCTTAACTACGTTTTCCATATCCGTAGATGGCTCTTCTTTGCCTCTCGTGAGGAGCAAAGGTTTCTTGCTAGCTGCTGGTTTTGTTTCCACATCTAAGGCATGTTTAGCTATGCTATCAGCCTCTTCCTCTACCTTTCGAGCTTCCTCAAAATTCTCTATTAGGGTCGTTTTCTTGGATCGTTTTACAAACATTGCGATTGGACCTTCAAGAGCTGTTGTGTAGTATTCAATCAAAGACTCTTCTGTGGGTTTGTTAGTTTCACTAAAGTTATTCAACAGCGTTGTGAATCTTTGATTAAAGTCTTGAACCTTTTCCTTCTTCTCCATTCTCATGGATAAGAGCTCTTTCATAAGCGTGGCTACAGTTTTTTGGTTCCCGTATTTCTTGAGGAAACACTTTTCGAAATCATCCCAACTAGAGATTGAGCTGGGTTGAAGGCTAAAGTACCAAGATGATACCTTAGGCTCGAATGTATACGGAAACAACCTGCAGACTACGTCTTCATGTTGTACATTTAAAAGGTTCAGAGCTAAGTAAAAACTCTTGAGGTGATCCTCCGCCGAAATGGCCTTCCCTGGATCGTACTTAGGCAAGACCTTTTCTGGATTTTTAGGGAGATTATGGAATGGTCCAGCTAGGTTCAGCGCTCCCCTTGCTCTCCAGGCAGGTACAGCCATGTTTGGGTTCGAACGTGGAGACCCTGGTGGAGAATTGTAAGGTGAATTCGGTGGAGTACTTTTGGGAGTGGTAATTTCTTCGAGATTTTCTTGGTCTGACTTGTTAAGAGTGCCGGAGATTTCTTCCAACGTTAGATTTACCAGTTCTTCAAAACTCTGAACGAGGATCGAATCACGGGTATATTGCGGCTCCTTTCTGGGTGTAGTTTTCTTAGGGAGGAAGTTGACAGCGTTTAACCCACCTAGCTGTCTAACGTAAGATCTAGTATGTCTTCTCAAGTCCTCTATTTCTGCAAAAGGAACAGCGTATAAAGCTTCCTGAGGCTCAGGGTCAGAAACGAGGCGCTCTTGGTCTGTTAATCCAAGATCTGGGCTGTTTGAAAAGTTTTCTTCAAGCGGGTTTTCAGTGTTATCTATGACCGTGGAAGATTTTCCTCTATCAGCCATGCACTTCAGGCCCTCCTTCTAGCGCCAAAAACTGTTGATGCCTCGGATATCGTAGCATCAATCAGAAAGGGATTCTCCCCGAGAGACGGTCCCAATTAGACTATCTCCTGTTTGGTGTAGGGAATCCGTCCGGTTAGCGGTTCCGGCAACCGTGGTTTTGGACTTTAAATCCGATTTTACCGGTTATGGCCCGATCCACCTTTCTTTTGGATTTTATGTGTTTTATATGAGATGCACATGCCTAAATTATACTTAGTCTAAATGCAACTGAAACAGATTTAAATTTAGAAACAGGAACACATCTACCTATCCCTGCAGGGGAACACGCTTAAGGGGAGAGCAATCAGCTGTAACAGATATCATAAGCAACGAACAGATAACTATTATTTCTCACGGTCAAAGCTACAGCAAGATGAGGATCTTGAGAAGATAGCTTCTCATTTAAAATGGAACGCATCTGTTGCTCAGAAAATAAACAGAGAAAAGCTACAGGATTAAGGAAACAGATCTACACTGAACCTACAGAACGAATTTATTGCTTATGAACAGAAGAAATCAAAATTGTTTGATCTAAGTAACAAGAATAAAGAAACAGCTCTAGATAGAACGAAACTGGAATTAAACTAAAAGATCCCTGCAAGGAGCAATTAAAAGCATGAACAATGAGCCATACGAATTATCCTGAAGAAAGAACAGTTAGCCATTCGTTCTAGAAGAAAAATCTACAGCAATGGTAAAAGTATCAGCAGGTAGCTCCTGATTTAATATGGAACACATTCATTGTCCATGAAATAGAGAGGACGCATGCATAGATAAGAGCAAAATCATTAATACAAAGAAATAATTCAGAAGTCAAGAATGATCTCACATTGCAGAATTGCAGTCATTAGAATAGTCCAACATAAAGCAACCCAACATTCCAAGCAAAACGTCCATCTCCTGTGGCTTCTATTAGAAAATTCAATTTACAGAGCCGATACAAGATAGCTCATATCATTCGCCCAAAATTTTCATTCCCTGCCAAAAGTCCCCTTGCCTAATCTTTCCTAGCTTCTATTTATAGTTACAAATTTGCCCTCTGGGATGACACCTAGCATCCCCCACCTGTCATTTACAGGGATTTCTAATATAATCGATCACCAAAAAATGGTCACTTCATTTACAAAATATTTTGACAAAAAGAATAGGGACAGCTGTCCCACAGCTTACGCCTTACATATAACAGAAAATTTGCTAAACTCAAAGCGTTCCCTGCTGGGCACGTGTCTGGCTGAAAAGAGTGGCTCACTGAATTCAGCTTCTTCATTCCTGTGCGTGAGCTTCTCCTGGCAAAGGGTCGCCCAAGTTGATGGTCACTGATGCTGCCTGGGAAGAGGTCCTCGACTCCCCTGCTGATGCTGCTCCTAATTGGGAAGGGAGAATGGGACTGGCCAGAATTTCTGCCATTGTTGGGGAAGAGACTGCTGGGAGAGGGGCTGCCGGGTCTACTGATGCTTCTGCTGCTGTTGCAGCTTTCCTGACCTCCTCTTCTATGTAACTGTGCCACACACCTGTATCCCTTATGATTATGTTTGCTGCAGCAGGAAACAGGATTTTCTGAGAAGTTATATTCTTCCCGATCTCTATTTTAATGCTTTGTACTTCTGCTTCAGCAACTTGATATGTTTCCTTCAGCAGATGGTTGTGAAGTGTTGATGAACCGATGTAATGTTGGAGATCATCTATGGCAAGGACATCAATGCTTTTCACATACTCCATCTGGACGCCTAGCTCTTCTTTCAGTTGAGATAACCGCTGCTCTTTTCCCGGGAAGTCTTCTAGGGTCTGAGGGAAACTTAATGAGCAGTTATCATGGACTCCTTTGAGCTTTTGGTACAGGTTGTTGATTCTATCTGTGGTCTTCTGCACACTGGCCATCAGCTTATTGGCACAGTTCCGGCCAAACTCCAGCAAGGCTATATCTTCATTAAAATCTTCCACGGTCTTGAAAGGAAGATGCGGGGGGAAACCTCTTTTCCCTTCCCTCCATGCCATCTGACTTATGACATTTGCTTTGACACGGGTATTCTTAGCCTTGAGCCTGTGGGCTTCCGCATTCACCTCCTTTAGCCTAACCGTCATGGCCTTGAGTTTGCACACCTCATCAGTGATTAGCTCTTGAGAGCCATGCACTTGCTGTAGTATATTGCATGACAGCTCGTGGAAGGGGGACATGTCCAAGGTTCTGCTTTCCGCTTGCTCTAAACGCTCAGCTAATGCCTGCTTGTCTGTTTCTAGCTGGGAAGCCTTTTCTTCTGCTCCACTCTTCTCTGCTTCTGCAATCATTATTTGGAGTGCTAGCTGGTCCTTTTCCTCCTCCAGGTAGCTGTACTTGTTTGCCAACTCCTTGTGCTCAGCGTACAAGCAATTATACTTGTTCACTGCCAGGTCTCTTTGAGCTTGCTCATTAGCCACGTTTCGCTGCAGGGTACGTGCTCTTTTCTTTGTCAATATATTTTCTTTGACTATCACCCCTACATTGGCAAATGATGCTTGTGCTGTCGCTATAACTGCGGAGGCCATGGCAATGGGATCCGCATCTGTGTTCTGCATGACAGCGACCTCTCGGTGGGTAACTATGTCGTCATGGAAAGGACTTTTAATCCTTTCTTCTGATTGGAGGACCATTGTTTTTCTTTTCTTGTCATAGACAAACTCATTCCATTTGGACACCGTACGCTTCCCAGATGGAGTGTACGGTACAATTGGTCGGTTTATGATGTCTATGTCTTCTTCCATAGGTGGGGTCCGGACTTCCTGAGCGGGGTCTGTCCCTTCCCTTTGGGTACTAGAGCCACCTGCCTGAGAGGTGTCTATCTCCATGTCCTGCGCACCGGACCCACCTACCTGGGCATCTTCTCTTGCCTTCAATTCTTCCTCCGCTTTCTTCCTTGCTTCAGCTTGCTCAATTTCTGCTTCTTTCTGCTTTTGGGCTTCTTCAGCCTCCTTCCGCAGTCTCTCATTTTCAGCGTCCTGCTGCTTCCTTGCTTCCTCGACTTCCTTTTGTAACCTTGTCTCTTCTCTTAACCTGAGCTCTTCCTGAGCTCGGGCATCCTTGGCTTCTTTCTCCTTTTGCTGGATGGTCTTCTGGGTTTTGGTTGAGCTAGAGCTCGCTCCAGTACTTTGGCGACAGATCCGTAGTTCAGCCATGTTGCTGATGCCTCTGAAAGCTTCCTCCTCGGCATCGGGGTAGTGGGAATATTCGAAGTTCGCATAGTTCCCCTTGCAATGCTCGGCCACTTTACCCTTTCTGTCGTTCCTGTGGAAGATGACCTCACCGAAATGGAAGTCCCTCAACTCTTGAACAAATTCATCGGCAGAGGCCACCCCTGAAAACTTGTAAGCACCTATGCAGAAAGGTAGGGGGGGAAAGGAAGCCTTGTGTAGCTTGTGGAGGAATGCTCCAATCCCATCCAAGAAGAGTTGTCTTACTGCTTCCTTGAGCACCACATAGTCTGTGGCATACTGCGGCAATATGTATGGGGGCTTAGTCCCTCCGAACATTCTCAAGTAGGTACCTTGTTCTGAAAAGTAGAAATCCCCATAATCCTCAAGGACTTCCAAAGCGTTTTGGGACAGGCAACTTGGTTCTTCCTTGAACATTTTCTCGTATAGGGGCATGATGAACCCCTCACAAATGAGTTTGTAGCTGGGCTTGTAATTCTGAGCCCACAACATCTTGAATGCAGTGTAGACCGGGGCTGTGGCCCTATCCCATGTACACCCCAATCCGGGGAACTCTATCTTGGCCAAGATACAATCTATCAGGTATGAGGACATGAAGAATTCAGCCTTCTTCGAGGCCAGCCCGGGCTTAGCAGCACTTATCATTGAGGCCAGACTATCTGACAAGATGGTGGCCCAGTCAAACACTGTCCCCTTAAATGCCACATAGTGAATGATAGGGACCCACTGAATCTTGTATACTGTGCCATCGGGCATGCCGAAGATTCTACACAGCATCAGGGCGATCAACCTATAAGGAGCTCTTAGATTCTGTACGTCATACTCCTCCCTCTCTTTCTTCCTCAAATGTTTCCCTTGCACCAGTAGCTTTTTGGCCATCTCGACATTGTCCATCTGGTTTAACCATTCATCGGTCAGAGCTTGCTGGACACGGGGAAACCTGTAGGCTGCCGCCAGATACGCGGGTTGAAATGAGGCGATAGCCATGTTCCCGCTATCATTTATCACTCTCCCATCAGCATCTGCATGTTGGAGTATCCACCCGATCACTTCAGCACAGGGGAACAGCTCAGGGCGGGTAGCGGCTCTAGTTATGCCTGAGGCTCTGATATTTTGATAGATCGGTGCCTCCTCCAGCAACATATCTGGGATCTCTTGGTCCCTGATCATTCTGTATATGTCATCCCATCTGATTTCTGGAGGGACACCAGTGGTGCACCTGGTGTCTTGGAGCGAGGTTTCAATCTTAGGAGGAGCAGGTTTCTTTTCTGTCATCCTCGCCTTCTTCTTACTGGGTTTCGGCATATTGAATTATCCCTGATAACATCCATATACAATTCATCATGAGTTTGAGCCACAGGTTGTATGGTTTCAGCAGAGAGCAACAATTGTTTTAATGAGATAAATCAATGAAGCATGTATTTAGGAAGTAAAACATTATTTCAATTATAAGACACACATTGAAACATTTGAAGCTCGTAAACGATGAGTGTGGGATAAGCTATGTTGCGGACGCTATTGGTTTTATTGGACCGATAGGTGATTCGCGGAAGCAATCGGCCTCCGGTTCCGCTTCGCGGAAGGAGAAGTCCTTCGCTATGGCTGCGGTTGGAGAGGTCGAAGGCGGGGAAGAGGCGGGTTGACTCGGTGAGGGCTATGGATGCTATCGTCACGCGCGGCCACTTGCCGAGTCACTATGGGAGGCTTTGGTCTGAGCGAAGGTAACGGCGCCGGGGACAAACTGACGGGGAGAGCTAGGGCGGCTTCAAGTTTTGGCTCTCGTGGCTTAACCGCTTACGGGTTTCGGCTTCGCGTGTAGGGACTGGGGTTTATGGAAAAGGGCCCAGGGTTCACGGTCAGGGATATGGAAAGCCCACAGGGTTTCGATAACTTAACCCACGACGAGGGGCGCGGCCCGGGGTTTAAATTCAACATAAGGCATGGTTAACTGCCCGCACCCATCAACATAAGATATACGTTTTACGAAGGCCCACGACGATTATGTGAAACGAAAACTCCGTTCACTGTACCTGACGGGCAAAACATAGCCCTTGACGGGTGTTTTGCCCGTCACAATCCCACTAAAACCCAATAATTTCCCCAAAAGGACAGCTCAGTAGTGAAAACAAGGTGAAGATCCTACCTGGCACCGTGGGGATTGCTTGAGCAAGGTGGCTGCGAGCACGGAGGCGCGAGGTGAGCTGGAGCGATTTGCACGGTATCACACGTCGCTGGCCGGTTCAAAACAATGGTGTATTGGTCGAGCCCCCCCACGGTATTTTATAAGGAATGGCACGTGTGAGCATTTAATTGGGTAGGTGGCGTGGTTAAAACGGGGTTTAAATTCGCCGCGCGTAGCGGTCATGTCAAAGCACCTCGGTTTCCGTGCGACCGCCACTTGCGGGGCCAGTTCGTGAATTGCATCCGCCGTTGCGGAAGGATTCGATGAAAGCTTCCGACGTTTCGGGGCTTAAAGCGGAAAGGAAACGCGAAGCCTTCCGCGAGAGTCTGTCGCGTAGCGGACGGGTAACGCCAAAGCTTCCGCCCTTTCGGAACGGTATAGCGAATGCTCCCGGTATTTTCGGAAGACTTTTGCGAAAGCTTCCGTGAACCAAAACTTCAAAGTCTCGTTGATTTTCGGAAAGTTTTTTGGCTACGGCTCCCGCTAGTTTCGGAAAGCTTTTGGGAATGGCTTCCGCCGTTTCGGAAGAAAAACTTATATTTTCCGCAAATTCACCCGGGACCGTTTCGGAGTCCTTTTGCCGGTCGGGGTAAGCAATTGGCTTCCGCTGTTTCGGGAGGGTAGCCCGAAGGCTTCCGCTGTTTCGGAAGCAAAAGCTGAAGGCTTCCGCGACAGCTTCTTGAGAAACTTCTAAGTCTTTTCAAGGTTTCGGAAGGCAATCGTGAATTTCTCCGCGGGACTTATCCAAATGGTTTCCGCCGTTTCGGGACGTTTTCATGAATTCCCCCGCCGTTGCGGAAGGGTTTCATAAAACGTTCCCGCTTATTTTCTTTTGGAAAGATATCGCGGCGGCTTCCGCTGTTTCGGAAGGGTTCCTTGAATTCCCCCGCCGTTGCGGAAGGATTTTACGAGGGCTCCCGCGGTTGCGGAAGGGTTCCCTGAAAACTCCCGCCGTTTCGGGTGGGCTCACTTAAACTCCCGTCGTTGCGGAAGGTTGAAACTTAAACATTCTCTAAGTCCTTTGTTCCCGTAGTCTTCTCATCGAAAGAAAATCTAAGTCCTTTTCGGGAGACTAAGGTGAATGAGCCCCGCCATTTCGGGAGGTTCGAATGAAAGGCTCCGCCGTTTCGGGAACTAAGTTGTTTCGGAGCTTGAACCGTTCCGCAGAAGCAACGATTGAAAATTTTCCAAGTGCTTTTACTTCGGAAGAAAATGATGAACTGCTTTGTGTTATTTCGGCGAGTTTATCCGAATGGCTTCCGCCGTTTCGGAAGACAGAGCTGAATTGTTCCGCCGTTTCGGATGGCTTTGTTGAATTCCTTGCCGTTTCGGGAGAACAACGCGAACCTTTCCGTGGTCGCGGAAGCCTTGATCGAAAGCTTCCGCCGTTTCGGGTGGTTTTGCCCAATGGCTCCCGCGGATTTTGACAAAGGAAATCTAGGTCCTCCTCTCGGAAAGGTTGGACGTTTGACTCCCGCTGTTTCGGGACAAAGTCTGGATTACTTCAAAACGTTTGGGCAAAACTAAGTTATCTTTTGGCTTAATGGGGAGAACATGGGCGGATTGACGGCAAGCAGCTCAGCCGGGAAGGAAAAATTTATGCTGAAAACAGAGCGGACGCCTGGGATGTCTTCTCAAACAGACTTTGTACGAAAAATACAGGAGGGGCCCCAACATGTACAAAATTTTGGGGAGGGGTGTTGCTGCAACAACAGGGTCATAACATTGTTAAGGCTTGGTTGAGACGGCTTGGCTTCACCACATCAACCAACCCGACCACCTGTGAAGCATTGCAGTGCCAACGAGCCATCGTTGTGCCTTCTTACATGTGTTTTCGATTCTATGCATGACAGTAGTGTTGTTTCATCAAACCCTTGTGCCATTGGTTCAAACAATAAACCCATAACGTGTAATCTCATAAGATTGTAATGGTAAGAATGTCACAAAGTGACATTGGCTAACAATTTAAGTTGGTAAGTTTATAATGATAAGTAATGTCAATAACATTTAATGTTAAGTTTTATATCATAGTGTGACTTTGGACATAGTCGTCGCATAGGGTGGAAGCCATACCCTATGGCACATCGGATTAAAATTCATGTGTGTGTCTTATTTAAGCCTTATTCCTTGGATAGGACATTATAATATATACATATATATAGATTGGTATAATATATATATATATATATATATATTATTTAACTTTTGAAATGATTAAGTTTTAATTTTTAATTAAAAAGTTATAAAAGTTGTATTATAATACATTGGCTCTTAAGCCATAGTTTGACCTAGCATTAGATTAAATATATATATATAGACTAATATATATATATATTTATATGTTTATGCATTTTTATATTGTGATTATATTAATTGGAAATCTAATTCCTTCTCTTATGTGTGCATCACAACAAATTGAATGCCACATAGGGTCATAATCATATGTTTTATAAGTATTCATTTATGGGCGAAAGTATTATATGCACGTAATTAGTAGGTAGGACTAATGTTGCGTCTTTTTCCCTAGTTGTCTATTATTGTTGCGCAGTAGTCCTAATTATATAGACATAGATACATCGAGAATGGTGCAGTCAGTACTGGCAGTAGCCTAGTATTGTTACAAGTACCGCTTAGCGCAATTATTACAACCGCATAGGTTATGTGTTGGGAACACATAACCATGCCACAATTTAATGACTTTCATTTAGCACTATGAACAAGTAGTAGGGTGTGATGACATATTGAAGTATGTTATTATCATTACTATCGCTATATATTTCCTATCGCCTTACGGGCGTAAGTGTGTAGGATTTAGCATGTAATTAACTGTTGCTTTTTGAATTGTCCTTGTATGGTAACTTTCTTCGAAGAGTTATGCCATCTATAGAGACAGGTAGAGTTGGAAGTTTCCGCATTTTCAAAGTGTTGAGAGTTTATTTCAAAAAAAAAATCATGTAGAAGAGACGTGAAATTTTCTTTCTTACCCCCCTCAACATTGGCAGTGGTATTGGGCTTGTTTTGATTCCCCTCCCACTTATTTCCCTTGTTTTTCTTGCCACTGGGTTGTTGAGTACCCTTTTGGTTGGACTACACATTGTGAATAATATCTGTTTTAGAAGGGCTGGTGGAAACCATAGCTGCCTCTGCTACAAAACGATTTACAGATAGCTCTTGCACTTACTTGACCAAAGCTTCTACAACCGAAGGGTAAACTAAACCAACAATGCCATCAACATGTGGTCTAGGCTCAAGTTTGGTGGGATCAGTATTTGATCTCGGTGCGTCAGGAATAATTTCATACAAGATCCTAGACTGAGAATAAATCAATTCCATATGTTGGGCTCTCAAGATGGATTCCTCCTCTAAGGTAAACCCTGAAGTAGAAACATATTTAGATATGTAAGGTAGGAGTGATTTCAAAAACCACTCTAATAAGAACTTCGAGGGAATCTCAGCCTTGATCATCATTTTCCTCCTTCTCCACTACTGAATGTGATCAGATATGTGAGTGGCCTTTTTTTTCCTAAATGTAGACAAAAGGTATGTGTCGGCATCATACCGCACAAGATGTTGGAAATGGTTTAAAAATACAATCGCTAAATCATAAAAACAATGATAAGCAGCACATGGAAATTCAATATATCATTTGGCTACTACATTGGTTAAGGTCCTTTGGAAAATTATAAACCATATAGAATCATCTTTCACGGAGTTGGAAGAGCACCACAAATGAAATGTAGTGACGTGGTCTTTGGTATCTTCCCTAGTATTACCTTCAAACTTTGGAATGTGTGAAGCAATATTGGTTGGGACGGGAGACCAAGTTGGGTCACGAGGGAACGGATCATTCATGAGTTTCAAAAGGTTGGGATGGTTTAACATTGCCAGAAAATATAACTGAGGTCTAACTGACAGAAAATGTGTTTGGGGAGGTGGATAAGGAAACTTTCCTGAGCCATATCCCCCATAAGGTTGGTTGGGGTTTCCCCCAGCCATCGGTTGTGAAGTGAAAACGTTTTGAAAAGAGATCCATCCATAAGCAAGTGGATTACTCCCTTGAGGCCCACTCCACTATGGTTGAGTATAACTAGCTCCAACTGAAAAAGGAGTTGAAGTATGAGCAGTATTGCCTCTTCCACCAAAAAGTGAAAAAGGATCACTCCCTACAAGCACATTCAAATTTTGTACATTAGTTTGGTGAAAACCATATCCTGTAAAGGGATTTGAACTTGTAAATTTTGCAGGGGAATGAAAAGGAACAAATCCTACAAAAGGTGTAGAGGGAGGAATATGTCCTCCATGCCAAGGGAATCCATGGAAAAAAGGAGTTGAACGAGTACTCCCAGTATGGAAGTTTTGAAGGAAAGGGGAGGATGTGAAGGGTATTGTAGATATCCCAGTAAAAGGTAAACTAGACGAACCAATATTGGAACTGAAGGGTATAGAAGTTGAAGCACTTTGAGTGCTATGTGGACCTAAGGATATCTTACTAAAGTTCAAAGATGTGATCGAAGCAGAAGTTAAATACAATGAACTAGGTACCTGAATGCTAACATGGGGAGGAGAGAACCCTCCAAACATAATAGTGGAAGTGGGAGTGTAGACATTTCCCAACCCTTCCCTTGTGTTATCCATGATAACACTAGATGTAAACCTATATACACTTAACTCGGGTTGACCTAAATAATTCAATTGCACTAACACCGGGTCGTAAGGTCCAATTAAGGGTGGGTTAAAGGGTCTTATGAAGCCTTCATCTTGCAAGTCCTTAACATCAGTTGTGTGTGAAACCGGTGAATTTTGAGTGATAGGATAGGGTTCTCTAGGTAGATCAGTTGTTCTGGTTGGCTCAAAAGATCCACTTGTGCTCATTCTTTTCCACTGAGGTTGCGGTGGAGGCTTCGTAGTGAGTGAAGGAAAGTTTTGCAACCTCCTAGATCTACAGAGAGCATGATCCTCCACAGCTAAAAATTTAAATTTAAAGCAAACCTAGGTCCAACTAAGACAAGAGTACTCAAACAACACACTACTACAAAATCCTAAGTGATCCAGACCAAGCAAACAAATGACCTTCCAAAGGAGTGTCTGGGATGATGAGGGCCTAGAAAAAAACTAGTGAAGGGATGAAGAACAGTTATTCAGGGTCCACAATACAGATTTGATGGGGCCAATAGTTTGAATAACCAACCTCCTTCCCAAAGAACTGTAGAGTATTTCCTCTTGAATATATCCTAGGTATAATGGAAATATCCTTCCACCAACACCCATGTAGAGCCCTAAAGGTCTAGATACTAAGGCTACCAACTTTATAGAGAGCGTCCGGGGATAGTCGCAAGTCGAATCGATGCGCATGGGTAGGGTAACAAATCCCAAAACTTAGAAGCACCAAAGGTACTAATGAATCCTTGTATATGCACCAATCCTGGTATATGCTCAATAGAATATCAGAGGGGTATATCCTCTACTCAATCTTGCACGACCTCGTGCTTGACTTCGATGTACGTGTATCTTCCCGGTTCACCTTCTATAAAGGTGGATTTACCTAAAGATTGGCCACTACGTTTGAATTTAATTGCTCTGGATGGTTTAAGACACCCTAATCCAAATCACTAACCTAAACTAATTGGTGATAGAAACTAAAAAGAAAAGTTACTAATTGATTTTAAATTAATGCTTCTTTTTAAGGTTGTTATATAATCAAAAGGTAGTGGTTGTGTGCATAGTGGTGTTACAAATGAAATGTAAAGACAACATGATAAGTGTATAATGAAATTGTACAATGATGCCTTCACTTCTTTTGCTTTTGTTTTTTTTGTTTTCCTTTCGAAATCAAGGTACTGATAATGCAAACCTAATGAATTAAAAAAAGAAATTATTTTCAAAAATAAAGTTATGCAAATGTAACTACTTTTGAAAAAATAATTGACCACAAATGCTTGCTAAGGAATCTACTTGTTTTTTAATTTCCCTTTTAAAATATGAAAAGAAAAACTAACTACAAACAAGCACATAAGACACCCAAAGAAAAAGTAAGTATATAAAATTTTGCACCTAACCTTACAAGATCAGAAACTCTAACCCTCTCAGAACTCTGAAAACAACAAGTTTGACTAGTCAAACCAAACAAAGAGTTGATTTTACTAAATTTGGTATAAGACAATTTGAATAAAGGAACTGAAAGACAAGAAAAGGCATCCACAAGGAAATTATTCAGGGTCACAGAAAACCCTCATAAATACCAGAAACCAATGAAGGTCAACCAAATCATCCACAAACCAATCACTCAAACCTGAAAGACTCAGATACAAACCCTAACAAGATTCAAAATCAATAAGGAGGCTAAAGAAGAAGTGAAACTTAACACAAGAAGTACAATGACTATAAAAGTCTTATACAGAGCAATAACTTCACAAACTTCCAAGGAACAACCCTAAAAATCAAACCCTAGTAGGAAAAATTCAAACTACAGGGGTACTTGTGACTGTGTAAACAGCAACAGGCAGATAACTTGTAGGTGTAAAATGGACAACACGTGGGTAACAAGGGAACTTGCGACTGTAATTATTGGCAAGTCGTAGGTATGCCTCAAAAAAAAAAAGCTCAGTAAGATTAAATTTTGGGCCAAGAGCAGGGGTACCCACCCTCTGCAGACTCCTCCTACAACCTAAAAACTCACTCAAACTGAATAAATATTAAACAAAGGACTCCCAAAGCTATAGGGCACTCCCTAGTGGAGTCACCAATTATATTGTATCGAAAATATTCCTAATGAATGGGAAGTAAAGAGGTCACCAACATACATAAAATCAAGCAAAGCACAAGGAAATAACAGGTATATAAAAATATAATCTTTATGTTAAAGACTATGGTTTAAAAGACAAGCAATTGGTACCTTACGACTTAGAAGGTTGATCCAAGCTTTCAAATATTCAGCACTGCTCCACAATCTTGCATAAAACCCCTTCAAAACAGAAGTAACCTTCCCCAAAACATTTAACTTCACATGATTGAATAATTAAGTTGAAAGTACAAGCATATAAAATCATGAAAGACTTCCAATATTCAATTCACACATTAAACACCAATAATATGGGAAGACAAAGGATTCTTTTATTGATCATGAAAATAACAACAAATACATATACCTTGTCTTGCAACAGCACCTCTCAAACCAATATATGGAATCTATTGCTCCTCTCCTTCAATCAAAAATGTATCCAACATTTATTTATCAAATAGTGAACCCCCTCTCTCATGACTGTTGGTCACCCTATATGTCAATTAATTAAAGCTAACACACAGGATGGTCAATATAAATTGTCAAACCCAGGGAGGTATTTTTGTTTCAATGGCAATAAGCATAATCTGTGCATAAACATGTCAAGCAGTTGATTAACTAAATGGAGATAATGATATGTTGATGCCTCGGATATCGTAGCATCAATCAGAAAGGGATTCTCCCCGAGAGACGGTCCCAATTAGACTATCTCCCGTTTGGTGTAGGGAATCCGTCCGGTTAGCGGTTCCGGCAACCGTGGTTTTGGAACTTAAATCCTATTCTACCGGTTATGGCCCGATCCACCTTTCTTTTGGATTTTATGTGTTTTATATGAGATGCACATGCCTAAATTATACTTAGTCTAAATGCAACTGAAACAGATCTAAATCTAGAAACAGGAACACATCTATCTATCCTTGCAGGGGAACACGCTTAAGGGGAGAGCAATCAGCTGTAGCAGATTATCATAAGTAACGAACAGATAGCTATTATTTCTCACGGTCATAGCTACAGCGAGATGAGGATCTTGAGAAGATAGCTTCCCATTCAAAATGGAACGCATCTATTGCTCAGAAAAACAAAGGAACGTTAAAGGATAAAGAAACAGATCTGAAATGAGACTTACAGAACGTATCTACTGCTTATGAACAGAAGAAATCAAAATTATTTAATCTACACAACAAGAATAAAGAAACAGATCTAGATGCAACGAAACTAGAATTAAACTAAAAGATCCCTGCAAGGAGCAATTAAAAGCTTGAACAATGAGCCATACGAATTATCCAGAAGGAAGAACAGTTAGCCATTCGATCTAAAAGAAAAAAAAATCTACAGCAATGATAGAAGTATCAGCAGATAGCTCCTGATTTAATATGGAGCGCATTCATTGTCCATGAAATAGAGAGAACGCATGCATAGATAAGAGCAAAATCATTAATACAAAGAAATAATTCAGAAGTCAAGAATGATCTCACATTGCAGAATTGCAGTCTTTAGAATAGTCCAACATAAAGCAACCCAACATTCCAAGCAAAACGTTCATCTCCCGTGGATTCTATTAGAAAAATTCAATTTACAGAGCCGATACAAGATAGCTCATATCATTTGCCCAAAAATCCTCATTCTCTGCAAAAATCCCCCTAGTCTATCTCTTCTAGGCTCCTATTTATAGTTACAAATTTGCCCTCTGGGCTGACACCTAGCATTCCCCCACTTGTCATTTACAGGGATTTCTAATATAATCGATCGCCAAAATGGCCACTTCATTTACAAAAATATTTTGACAAAAAATATGGACAGCTGTCCCACGGCTTACGCCTTACATATAACAGAAAATTTGCTAAACTCAAAGCGTTCCCTGCTGGGCACGTGTCTGGCTGAAAAGAGTGGCTCACTGAATTCAGCTTCTTCATTCCTGTGCGTGAGCTTCTCCTGGCAAAGGGTCGCCCAAGTTGATGGTCACTGATGCTGCCTGGGAAGAGGTCCTCGAATCCCCTGCTGATGCTGCTCCTAATTGGGAAGGGGGAATGGGACTGGCCAGACTTTCTGCCATTGCTGGGGAAGAGGCTGCTGGGAGAGGGGCTGCCGGATCTACTGATGCTTCTGCTGCTGCTGCAGCTTTCCTGACCTCCTCTTCTATGTAGCTGTGCCACACACCTGTATCCCTTATGATTATGTTTGCTGCAGCAGGAAACAGGATTTTCTGAGAAGTTACATTCTTCCCGAGCTCTATTTTAATGCTTTGTACTTCTGCTTCAGCAACTTGATATGTTTCCTTCAGCAGATGGTTGTGAAGTGTTGATGAACCGATGTAATGTTGGAGATCATCCATGGCAAGGACATCAATGCTTTTCACATACTCCATCTGGACGCCTAGCTCTTCTTTCAGTTGAGATAACCGCTGCTCCTTTCCCGGGAAGTCTTCTAGGGTCTGAGGGAAACTTAATGAGCAGTTATCATGGACTCCTTTGAGCTTTTGGTACAGGTTGTTGATTCTATCTGTGGTCTTCTGCACACTGGCCATCAGCTTATTGGCACAGTTCTGGCCAAACTCCAACAAGGCTATATCTTCATTAAACTCTTCCACGGTCTTGAAAGGAAGATGCGGGGGGAAACCTCCTTTCCCTTCCCTCCATGCCATCTGACTTATGACATTTGCTTTGACACGGGTATTCTTAGCCTTGAGCCTGTGGGCTTCCGCATTCACCTCCTTTAGCCTAACCGTCAAGGCCTTGAGTTTGCATACCTCATCAGTGATTAGCTCTTGAGAGCCATGCACTAGCTGTAGTATATTGCATGACAGCTCGTGGAAGGGGGACATGTCCAAGGTTCTGCTTTCCGCTTGCTCTAAACGCTCAGCTAATGCCTACTTGTCTGTTTCTAGCTGGGAAGCCTTTTCTTCTGCTCCACTCTTCTCTGCTTCTGCAATCATTATTTGGAGTGCTAGCTGGTCCTTTTCCTCCTCCAGGTAGCTGTACTTGTTTGCCAACTCCTTGTGCTCAGCGTACAAGCAATTGTATTTATTTACTATCAGGTCTCTTTGGGCTTGCTCATTAGCCACATTTTGCTGCAGGGTACGTGCTCTCTTCTTTGTCAATATATTTTCTTTGACTATAACCCCTACATTGGCAAATGATGCATGTGCTGTTGCTATAGCTGCGGATGCCATGGCGATGGGATCTGCGTCTGTGTTTTGCATGACAGCGACCTCTCGGCGAGTAACTATGTCATCATGGAAGGGACTTTTAATCCTCTCTTCTGATTGGAGGACCATTGTTTTTCTTTTCTTGTCATAGACAAACTCATTCCATTTGGACACCGTACGCTTCCCAGATGGAGTGTACGGTACAATTGGACGGTTTATGATGTCTATGTCTTCTTCCATTGGTGGGGTCCGGACTTCCTGAGCGGGGTCTGTCCCTTCCTTTTGGGTACTAGAGCCACCTGCCTGAGAGGTGTCTATCTCCATGTCCTGCGCACCGGACCCACCTACCTGGGTATCTTCTCTTGCCTTCAATTCTTCCTCCTCCTTCTTCCTTGCTTCAGCTTGCTCAATTTCTGCTTCTTTCTGCTTTTGGGCTTCTTCAGCCTCCTTTCGCAGTCTTTCATTCTCAACCTCTTGTAGCTTTCTTGCCTCCTCGGCTTCCTTTTGCAACCTTGCCTCTTCTCTTAATCTGAGCTCTTCCTGAGCCCGGGCATCCTTGGCTTCTTTCTCCTTTTGCTGGATGGTCTTCTGGGCTTTGGTTGAGCTAGAGCTCGCTCCAGTACTTTGGCGACAGATCCTTAGCTCAGTCATGTTGCTGATGCCTCTGAATGCTTCCTCCTCGGCATCGGGGTAGTGGGAGTATTCGAAGTTAGCATAGTTCCCCTTGCAATGCTCGGCCACTTTACCCTTTCTGTCGTTCCTGTGGAAGATGACCTCACCGAAATGGAAGGCCCTCAACTCTTCAACAAATTCATCGGCAGAGGCCACCCCTGAAAACTTGTAAGCACCTATGCAGAAAGGTAGGGGGGGAAAGGAAGCCTTGTGTAGCTTGTGGAGGAATGCTCCAATCCCATCCAAGAGGAGTTGTCTTACTGCTTCCTTGAGCACCACATAGTCTGTGGCATACTGCGGCAATATGTATGGGGGCTTAGTCCCTCCGAACATTCTCAAGTAGGTACCTTGTTCTGAAAAGTAGAAGTCCCCATAATCCTCAAGGACTTCCAAAGCGTTTTGTGACAGGCAACTTGGTTCTTCCTTGAACATTTTCTCGTATAGGGGCATGATGAACCCCTCACAGATGAGTTTGTAGCTGGGCTTGTAATTCTGAGCCCACAACATCTTGAATGCAGTGTAGACCGGGGTTGTGGCCCTATCCCATGTACACCCCAATCCGGGGAACTCTATCTTGGCCAAGATACAATCTATCAGGTATGAGGACATGAAGAATTCAGCCTTCTTCGAGGCCAGCCCGGGTTTAGCATCACTTATCATTGAGGCCAGACTATCTGACAAGATAGTGGCCCAGTCAAACACTGTCCCCTGAAATGCCACATAGTGAATGATAGGGACCCACTGAATCTTGTATACTGTGCCATCCGGCATGCCGAATATTCTGCATAGCATTAAAGCGATCAATCTGTAAGGGGCCCTCAGATTCTGCACGTCATATTCGTCATTTCCCTTCTTTCTCAAATGCTTCCCTCCCCTCAATAGCTTCTTGGCCATCTCGACGTTATCCATCTGGCCCAACCATTCATCAGTCAGAGCTTGTTGGACACAGGGAAACCTGTAGGCCGCCGCAACATATGCGGGTTGAAACGAAGCAATAGCCACTTTCCTGCTGTCATTTATCACTCTCCCATCAGCATCTGCATGTTGGAGAATCCACCCGATCACTTCAGCACAGGGGAATAGCTCAGGGCGGGTAGCGGCTCTAGTTATTCCTGAGGCTCTGATATTTTGATAGATCGGTGCCTCTTCCAGCAACATATCTGGGATCTCTTGGTCCCTGATCATTCTGTATATGTCATCCCATCTGATTTCTGGAGGGATACCAGTGGTGCACCTGGTGTCCTGGAGCGAGGTTTCAATCTTAGGAGGAGCAGGTTTCTTTTCTGTCATCTTCACCTTCTTCTTACTGGGTTTCGGCATCTTGAATTATCCCTGATAACATCCATATACAATTCATCATGAGTTTGAGCAACAGGTTGTATGGTTTTAGCCGAGAGCAACATCGTTTTAATAAGATAAATCAATGAAGCAAATATTAAGGAAGCAAAACATCATTTTAATCATAAGACACACATTGAAACATTTGAAGCTCTTAAAAGACGAGTATGGGATAAGCTATGTTGCGGAAGCTATTGGTTTTATTGGACCGATAGGCGATTCGCGGGAGCAATTGGCTTCCGGTTCCGCCTCGCGGAAGGATACGTACTTCGTTATGGCTGCGGTTGGAGAGGTCGATGGCGGGGAAGACGCGGGTTGACTCGGTGAGGGATTTGAATGCTATCGTCACGCGCGGCCACTCGCCGAGTCAATACGGGATATTTTAGTCCGAGCGAAGGTAACGGCGCCGGGGATATGTTGACGGGGAGAGCTAGGGCGGCTGCGGCTTCAAGTTTTGGCTCTCGTGGCTTAAACGCTTACGGGTTTCGGCTTCGCGTGTAGGGGCTGGGGCTTATTGAAAAGGGCCCAGGGTTCTAAGTCCGAGTTAACGGTCCGGGACATGGAAAGCCCATAGGGTTTCGATAACTTAACCCTCGACGAGGGGCGCGGCCCGGGGTTTAAAACAAAACAGGGCATGGTTAACCGCCCGCACCCACCAACATAAAATATAACGTTTTTTAGGAAGGCCTATGACGATTATGTATAATGAAAACCCCGTTCATTGTTCCTGACGGGAAAAACATAGCCCTTGACGGGTGTTTCGCCCGTCAAAACCCCACTAAAATCACTGTTTTCCCCAAAAGGACAACTCAGTAGTGAAAAACAAGGTCAAGATCCTACCTGGCACCGTGAGGATTGCTTGAGCGAGGTGGCTGCGAGCACGGATGCGCGAGGTGAGCTGGAGCGTTTTGCACGGTATCGCACGTCGTTGGCCGATTCAAAACAATGGTGGATTGGTCGAGCCCCTCACCGCATTTTATATAGACTGGGCACGTGTGAGCTTTTAATTCGGTAGGTGGCGTATTTACAACGGGGTTTAAATTCGTCGCGCGGAGCGGTCACGTCAAAGCACCTCGATTTTCGTGCAACCATCATTCGCGGGGCCAGTTCGCGAATTGTATCCGCCGTTGCGGAAGGATTCAATGAAAGCTTCCGACGTTTCGGGGCTTACTGCGGAAAGGAAGCTCGAAGCCTTCCGCGAGAGACCGCCGCGTAGCGGACGGGTAACGTCAAAGCTTCCGCCCTTTCGGGACGATATAGCGAATGCTCCCGGTATTTTCGGAAGACTTTTGCGAAAGCTTCCACGATCCAAAATTTCAAAGTCTCGTTGATTTTTTCGGGAAGGTTCGGCGAAGGCTTCCGCTAGTTTCGGGAAGCTATTGGGAATGGCTTCCGCCGTTTCGGAAGCAGAACTTATATTTTCCGCAAATTCACCCGGGATCGTTTCGGAGTCCCTTTGCCGAACGGGGTAAGCGATTGGCCTCCGCTGTTTCGGAAGGGTAGCCCGAAGGCTTCCGCGTTTCGGGAGCAAAAGCTGAAGGCCTCCGCGACAGCTTCTTGAGAAAATTCTAAGTCCTTTTCATGGTTTCGGAAGGCGATCGTGAATTCTCCCCGCGGGACTTATGGGGATGGCTTCTGCCGTTTCGGAAAGGTTTCATCAAAAGTTTCCGCCTGTAGCTAGGGTTTTACCCCTAGCTTGTGCCAATGAGCACCTACTAAGGAGAATGGACTCCTTAGTAGCAGTTCAGTATATTAAACTAATTATGCAATAAACAAAACATTAAATTATTTCTAATACAAGCATGAAGCATAAACACCAAAATGAAAGAATGTCTTTGTATTGATGTTACCTTGAGTGTCAAGGTTGGTGAAGCCCTTTGCAGTGTCCAAGAGGATGCTCCAAGCTTCAAGAATGCTCCTTCTCCTTCTCCAAGGTTGGGAATGGGCCAAAGGTGGCTCTCAAGGTGAAAATAGTTCAAAGGTGAACTAGGGTTTCGAGAGAGATTTTGGCAGAGTAAGGGTGCTTGTGATTGTGGATATGGAATAAGGGATCTCCATCACCTATTTATAGTTTTTTGGTGGTGGAGTGCTGACCCATGGTTTTAGGAAACACATGGTTTTGTGCAGCTGTATAGGGTTTTTTCCTCCTTTTCCTCATTATTTTATATTTTTTAGTCCCTTTTTAGGGGATTTTTGCTATTTTTGGAGGAAAAGGGGGTTTTTTAGCCTTTTTTAGGCTATTTTGATGGTTTTTTGGCCTTTTGGAGGCATTTTAGGCCTTTTGGAGGCTTTTTAATGGGTTTTTTGGGATTTTTAATGGAAATATGGTAGGAAAATGGACAAATGAGTCATATAATGTGGTAAATGAGCTAGTGAGCACTTTTTGGGTGTTAACAGATTGCCCCCTGATGTGCGAGGGCAGGAGCTCATCGTATGGCCGATGGACATCATAAGTCATGAATGGTTTTCCTGGGATGTGGAGAGAAGAGAAGAAAACAAACTGGAGCCCGGAACAACGATCCCGAACAACTGCAAGAACTAAAAGTACATAACCTCAATAAAGGATGAGGAATCATCTGATCATATGGACGAGGCGGGCATTCCCATGCTCGTATCAGGATATAACATAATAACAACAATGGGGTCCAAAAAATGGGGACCTGAAATATACATGACCTCAAATACTGACTGAGGAATAATCTCAATATATGGACGAGGCGGGCATACCCATGCTCGTATCAAGATACATAAACATAACTGTGAGGCCCAAAAAAGGGGACCTGTAAGATACATGACCACTGTGTACATCATAAGAGTCCAGAGGGGACACAAATCTGGGACATACTGCTGAGTGGATCATGTGTGAACTGCAGAACTGGTGCACCGGAACGATCAACAGTGCTACTGAGTGTGGTACCAAAGGAACTGATGAGCTGCTGGATCATAGTGACTGGGGTCATACTCTCCATGGTACACTGAACTGGAACTGATCTGGAACTGAAACTGGGTACTCAAGGAAGCATGAAACTGGATGGCTTCCGAATACAAACGCCAACGCAGCCCGGACATCCACGGGAACATACAACTGGGCGTTCCGAAGTGACTCACCAATGTGCTAGAGTCGGGGGAAATCCGGGGTCTTCGACAAAAAACTGATGGAATATAATCCTACGCGATCCTCAACGATGCGATCAAGGTGCTGAAGTCGAGCATGTGAGGAACAACCACTCGGAGAGGCAATGATGTCTCCTCTTAGAATGATCCGTAGGCACTTACCACAGATGGTGACAAGTCCAAGGCGTAGGGACCTCTGGGCCTATCCTCTGGAATAGAGGAGCTGTCGTCGACAGAGGGAGACCTGCCCCTAGCAAGGCAATGATGTTTCCTTGACAGGAGCGCGAGGTACAAGACCGAAATGTGATAGTACTGATGGCAGAACTGATAAACTGTGGGGGGGACAACTGGGCAAGTAGAGCGGGTGGACTCAAACTTCCTTTGTTCAGAGTATGATAATGGAAATGATCTGGCAGCATATGAAACTGACTCAGGGGAAAGGGATCATAGCTGTAATGGATCTGGGGGAATAACTGGCTGAGGGAGACTCAGGCTGGTGTAACATGGCAGGAGACTGCAGAATACTCTGAACAAAGGCGACCTGATTGGGGGTGCTGCCGAGATGATCGATCATAGTGCCAGGAGGCACGGGAGGAGACTTCTTCATGGGTTAATGAACTAGAAGAAGTGTGTGTAAAATGGTACTGTCGTGTGGATTTTACGAGCCCAGGACAGTTCATGCTCGTGGTTGCTTTCAATTTTAAGGAGTCTGAAAGCGATAAGAAGACTCTGAAGTGAAGGAATGGTCCTATCGTGTGGATTTAACGAGCCCAGGATAGCGCATGCTCGTGGTTGCTTTCAATTTTAGAGAGTCTGAAAGCAAGTAAGAAGACTCCAGGGGGTTGCTTTTTCGTAGATTTAGTCTCCAAGGCCCAAAGAAGCATAAAAGGATGCAATGAAGAACTCTTCTAGCCGGTGTGACTAGAGTATTCCTTTTTCGTAATTAGTCTACCAGGTCCGGAAAAGGGTTAAACTTATACCAGATAGACGCCCTTTCAGGTACTTTAACGAGCATGAAAGGAAGCAAGATTGCTCGGCGATCTTTTCATTCTTTTAGGAGTCAGAAAAGAGCTTAACGGAAACTCCCTAAGTGCCTTTTTCGTAAAGGACTTGTCCGGCCCGAAAAAGGGATAAAATTATACCGAACAAAAGGAATGGCCAGGCAAGGAGGAAGTGTTCAATCAAGGTTTAGTAATGATGACCAAGAACGAGGGTAGGTGGGAACACTGATGGACCTCCTTGCGGGGTAGATGAAATGGTGGCAAAATAACGAAACATTTGCAGTATGACAGGAGTGAATGGCTCATGTAAAAATGTGGAACAATCCGATGGCGGCCGATGTGGCACGCAAACCGAGGCAGCAAGGTGTTGGGACACAATGTTGAAATTGTACCAGGTGAGAGCGAGAAATGATCTCAAGCATCATCACGAGCTCGGAAAAATGAATCCGGCGATATAAAGGATGTCAAAAACGGGTGACGGCCGATGTGGCACGCAAACCGAGGTGACGGGGGCATTTTGAAAAATGCCCGGAAAATCTGGAGGTGAGAGCGAGAAATGATCTCTAGCATCATCACCAGCTCGAAAAAATGAATCCGATGATATAAAACATGTGAAAAACGGGAGAACGGCCGATGTGGCACGCAAACCGGGGCGACAAGGGGTCGGGACACAATGTTGATATTGGTCCTAGTGAGAGCGAGAAATGATCTCAAGCATCATCACGGGCACGGAAATATGAATCCGGCAGTGCACATGGTGCAAAAAACGGGGGGTCATAATACTAGGTGTATCAAAATCAAATCAAATCTACAAGTGATATGTGACCTCAGAAATGGTTGAGATCACAAGTGTGAACAAGTGGGCAGGGTTAATGACTTGCCCCCATGCTATGTGCATGGGGTTTGTGATTATGGATCACATATGTGTGGGTTTGAACAATGGGTTCATTGACGTGCTGAGATAGATGTGATGGGGAAGGTTAAAAATGATTGATCATGCCCCCTATCCCAGGGTCGAGGTAATCTATTATGCCCCTTGACTCAGAGGTATCAAGGTGGTGCTGTTTCTGATGAACGGGGGGTACATCAGGCCATGTGTCAATGTGGTGCTCTATAATTGCGGGGTCAAGACCAGGCATTTCGGTATAGGACCAGGCAAAGACATCACGGAAATATTTGAAAAGGTTTATGTAGTCCTCAATCTCTTGTTTACTGCAGAATGCTCCTAGAGTAATGAGTTCAGGAGCACGACCTGGAGCAGTAATATCAACTTGGATGACAGGTGAGATGTTGGCCATGTTACCTTCCTCAAAGGCGTCAGGAGCAGGAATAGGGTCCTTGAACCAATCAACCTTAGTGGGAAGGAAGTCTTTGGATTCGACCGCGTATTGGGTAGCGGTGCTAGAGGAAGACGCTTCTGGGATGAAATAGGAACGGTGGTGCATATCATCCCAAGGATAATCCGGGGCAGTTAGGGCCTCAAGAATCTCCTCATCAGTACGGAAAGTCTGCGTCGTCAAATCGGTTGACGAGGGGGGTAGTGGAAGTGTTGGTTGAAGAGATCATGTAGATGATATTAACCTCTTCGGAAGGGGGAGAGACCGGGGGGTAGATCTCCTCAATGGTAGGTGGTGCCGTCTCAAGATCCAGATTGTTCATCTCATAGAGAGCCCCTCTGTAATCCGGGAGATCGGGACAATGATGTGAATAGTGCCCGTAAATACCGCAGATGGCGCAGGAGTGGTTGGTACGTAGGGACTTATCTTTAGGTTTAGGAGTGGGGTTTAGTTCGACGGTTGGGATGTTGGGGTCATCATCGAGCATTTGCATGTGCTTCTGTAATGCAGGTAACTGTGGGCATTGGTGGGTCGCATGGCCCAACTCGTCACACAGCGAGCATTTGGGAGGAGCACGAAACACTGGAGGGTTCTTGACTGTCTTGGGAGGTGGGACAGCAGTGTAAGGTTGTGGACCTCTGCCCCCAGTGGGTTGAAGAGGAGGAGGAGGTGTCGTGGAAGACGAAGGGGTAGGGACCCCGGGAGGAGGGTGGGTGGTAGTAGCCATGGGTTGCACCGGCTGGAGGACGACATCAGGTGTCGGCGGGCGAACGGGAGGCGAAAGGTACCATACAGGTAATCCCAAAGTTAACCCAGGGAGGCTAAGGGTAGCCATGACCGGGGCGCTTACTACTCCTGCTGGAGGAACTAGGAAGGGGATCGTATGGATCGGTGTAACACCAATGTGACTAGGTACCAAGGGTGGTTTAGGCAACAAAGATGGTTGATTGTTAGGTGGTAGGATGTCATGGGACAAGGTACATAAGTCAGACATTTCGGGCGTAGATGATGGCGGAGGAATGGATTGAAAGGTGGAGGTCATCGGCGCGTCTGAGTAGACTCCAGGCCCCGTAGAGGAAACAAACGAGGTGGAGGCAGGAAAAACAGGTTGTTCAACCATGGGGAGAACATTTTCCGGTGCCGCGGGAGCACTGGGATCATAGTAGGTGAGCTGGTCAATCTTAACCACGCGTCCTTCATGGGGGAACATCATGGTGCGAAAGACAGAAGAGGCAACCGCCCGCATGGCATACATGTAGCTGCGGCCAAGTAGAAGGTTGTAATCCAATTGGGCATTGATTACCTCTATGTCAATAAGAACTGTTTTACCACCTAACTGGACAGGAACGTTGGGCAGGAGGCCTTGGGGCTGGGCCGAACGACCGTCATAGGCACGTAACGCAGTGGTGGACTGCTGGAGAGGAGGGGATCCTAGTTTCTGCCATACAAATGTAGACATAACGCATGTGGAAGCACCCTCATCAATGATGCACCGATGGATAACAAGATTCCTAATGGAGACTGTAACTTGGAAGGCTAAGCTGGAAGGTAGGCGTGGTTCAGACTGGTCTAAATCAAACGCCATCAAATGTGAATCAGTTGGGTCAATCCCCCCGATGGCGGAAAGTAAAGTCTTGCGCTGGGAAGGGCAGTTCTTCAAGACTTCTAACGCAGACATGGCTGCGGGAGATTGGGCTAGGTCGTCTACAATGTTGTAGTTTGACGCAGCACGTGCATTAGGGTTATTGTTGATTCGGCGCAGTGGGAAACGAGGTGTTTTCGCAGCGCCGTCTGTGGGAGGCGGAGGGATACGTAACGCCTGATCGGTGGGGTGGGCGTTAGTAGTTTTATCCGTGGGAGTGGCTTCAGAGGTGGAGCCATATTGGTTCCGACGGGTCTGGAGGTTGACGTCAGCTGATGACATCATCAATAAGTGGTGGGTACCTGAGTCAAACAAGGGTTGATCAGGGGCAGCGTAGGTGATCTGTTGTTGTTGGGGTTGCACGTTAGCTTGAGGGGCCAACGGCTGAGTGTTCACCACGCCTTGGGTCGGTAAGAGGTTTTGCAGCACCAAAGGGGGTTGCTGAGGTTGGGGGGGGTTGGGCGGTGCTTGGGGAGCCGCATGCCCTTGGCGATGGGCCTCGTCAACCCAAAGCTGCCGAGCTCGCTCCAAGTGTGGGCAAGCATGGGTGTAATGTCCATAGACCCCGCAAATAGAACAAGGGTGGTTCGTTCGCAGATTGGGGTTTTTGGCCTGCTTGGGCGGGCGATCAGGGTTTTGATTAGCGGGAGCCGCGTTATTGTTGTCAGGGGGATTAGCCGGTTGACCAGCTTGGTCTGCAGGTTGGTTATTTCCCCGATTACGGGCTTTGCCGCGGTTCTGTTGGCCCTGGTTACGTTGGTTATTCTGGTTTTGCTGCGGGTTATGTTGGGCATAAACTTGCCCTTGGGCAGCAGGTGGATTTTGAGGTTGCGCAGGTGCAGGGGCAGGCTGCGGAGGATGATATGTAGGTTGAGGCTGAGCAGGTGCAGCAACTTGAGGGGGTTGCTGATAGGACTGCGGAGCAGGTTGTGGATGTGCCGCAGGGGCTGCCGGTGGCGGATAATAAGCTGGTGGGGCTTGGGAAGGCGCAGGAGCCGGGGCAGTCTGCTGATGGTAGTAAGGCTGAGGGGCGACTGGAGGAGCATAAGCAGGAGTCGCATACCCGAAGCACTGGGGTGGACATGAGGGTCCATGGGCATGGTGATGTGTCATGGGAGCATATGAGTTGGTTGCTCCAGACTGGGAGGTAGCCCTCGACAGGTCGGGGCCAGGGGTAGGTCGTGCTATAGAAAATGGTTGGGGATGCGAAGAAACACGGCCAATGATACCATCTGCAGCGTGGGATGCCCCCGACGCATCATGATGGGAGGACTCGCTGCGAGGGGCGTCAGGTATAATGGTATAAAGGTAACCCGACTGGGCGTAAATGAGGTCGAACTGCTGTGCCTTAAGGATGGCCTCTTCTTCAGACTGGGGTCTTTCTGAAGCTACATCCTTAGCGATGACAGGAAGCAGGGACTTGAGGAACCAATCGAGGAAGATACGGTCATCTAGTTTAATCTTGCATAAGCTACGGCGTCTACGCCACTCATGGATATGGTCCGTGATATGGGTAGCTGTGTTTTGTCTACAAGATAGAAGGATCTCAACGCCCGCGTCATAGCGGACTGGCAACTGGAAGAACTGCAGGAAGGTCGAGGCCAGGGAAGAAAAGGTGGCGTGGGTCCCATGAGGCTGCTCAATATACCACTTGGCTGCAGAGCCAGTGAAGGTGCGTTGTAAGAGACGGAGGCGAACAGAGTCATCCACAATGGAGTTAGAGGAACACCATAGGTGGAAAGACATGATGTGGTTCTGTGGGTCCTCACCGGCCTTACCCTCGAATTTAGGGATGTCAGAGGGTAGTTTGGTAGGCATATGAGGCCACATAGGGTCATGTCGAATAGGATCGTTGGTCAATCTGGCTAGGTCAGGTAGGTTGAGGCTAGCCATGAATGGCAAACTGGAAGAAGGCTGCGACACAGTAGTGCTATGGACCAAGTTGGGGCCAGTGCCCCCGAGTGGAGGGACAAGATTTAGGGTGGTGCCCCCAAGTGGGGGAACTGAGGTAGTGGAGGATGGTCCAGCACCACCATGGGTAGTGTGAGCCACTGATGTAGTGGGGATAGGTATTCCCGCTGTGGGAATAGGTACCGTGAGGGGAACGGTAGATGGTTGCCCCATAGAGGGCATACCAAAAACAGGTGTAGTAACTGGTGTAGTAGTGGTGGATATGCCACCAATGGTCCCTATGACAAATGGAGTGGAAGTCGTACCAGCCATGGGGCTAGTAGGGGCAGTATAAATAGGGTTTTCAGACTCTTCGTCAGAATCTGAGGTAAAGTAAGGTGCGTCACTATCTGGTGACGGAGACCTACGTCGCTGACGGGTGGATTCAAGTGACAAGGCTCTAGATCGGTGATGAGTGGTATCAACGGACAATGATCGGAATCTACGACGTGTGGTGTCAAGAGAACTGTGTTGTGGGGGCTCGCCCCTGAGGCGCCGAGAGTGTCTCGGGGACTCAATGGTGACAGATGGTGTCTAAATCTCTGTGGGTTGAGGTGAGTATGAAAACAGCTCAAAAATCCTAATGCAACCGAGTGTGCAGAAGGAGAGCTAAAAAGCAAGGCACTCAGGCCAACAACCAACTCAAAACACCCACTGCAACAGCTGTGCTACAATAGGTGGAGTAACAACAAAGATGGTCAGAATACCAACAAGCAGCAGGCTTCCTAGAAAAGAAAAATGGTGGACTCACTAGACCAAGGGAGGTAAAGGAGCATGCAAACACCTAGCTAAAAGTATTCTGACTTAACTAAACATATTCTCTGCAAGGTGATGAAATCCAAGTCAGACAATATGAGTAGGAAAGCCAAGTGGCTATGATATCCCCCTACCGGGAGGGATACCGGGTAGTCAATCCTAGAAGAAAGGCAACTAAGATACCCCGTTCATGACACGTCCAGAAAGGTGAATCTGCCGTTTAGTTCGTTGACCGCAATACCCCTATACAGGGATATCCCGCGAACCGCGAAAGGTAGCCCTTCGGTTACTGAATGGAGTGCGGTATTCCACTCAGGCCTCCGGAACCAGTCTCCCGACTTCAACCCTCCTAAGGGAGAGGCCCTCTGATAAACTGGTCGTGACCGTGCCAAAAAGTACTAGGGGATTTTGGTTCCCTAGTTGGACAACAACTATGTCTCAAGTGAAATGACCAAGGGGTGTTATTGGAAGCCTATCCCCCTGATCCTGCCTAACTACTATGATTCTTTAGTGTTCCCCAAGTGGGGTTAGAATGTTGGTTTAGTTAGGTACTTTTTAAGGCTCACTTGATTTAATGTGACAGAGTGTGTGCTCGTGAGGTGTTGAACCCAAAAACAGAAGTGCCACAAGGGAGGGCAACTTCCAATCTATCAATAATGCTGAAATTGATTTTTAATTTGCAAAATTTTCTGAAATAAAAAATACTGAAATTTTAAAAAGATTCTGTAAAAGGAACAGAAATTATATTGCAGAAAGGCTGTAAGGAAGTAGGCTGCAGGTGGGACAGAGGGCTGTTCAAATGCAGAAAATATTGCAGCAAGAGGGGCTGGGCTCAAAAACAGGAAAAGAGCAGAAATCAGACCGCGGGTCTGTGGCGGGTCAGAACAGGCCGACCGCGGGTTTGAGGGAAACAGCGGCGGTCAGGTCGCGGCTATCGGGCCAATAGTTGCAGTCGGGATGCAGGAAACAGGGGACAAGGCACAGTCGGGTCGCGGCTATCGGGCCAACAGTGGCAGTCGGGACGCAGGAACAATGGAAAAACAGACAGTCGGGTCGCGGCTAAAAGGCTAACAAGCGCAGTCGGGACGCCCGAAAGAGGCAAAAAGCCACAGTCGCGACGCAGGAAAAAGGCCGACAGGCGCAGTCAGATCGCGGCAAACAGGCTGATTAGCCACGGTCGGATCGCAGGTAACAGACTTGAATCCGCCGGCAGAGCGTCGGAAGCAGTCTGAGAGCCACGGTCGGATCGCGGGTAAAGGCCTGAAAGGCGCGGTCGGGACGCGACTGCAGAGGAAAAAGACGCGGTATGCAGCGGCCGAAAGGGACAGCCGAAAGAAAAATTTTTAAAAAACGGAAACCAGAAATTCGAAAACTAGGGGAGTCGCCAAAACTGTAGCTAGGGTTTTACCCCTAGCTTGTGCCAATGAGCACCTACTAAGGAGAATGGATTCCTTAGTAGCAGTTCAGTATATTAAACTAATTATGCAATAAACAAAACATTAAATTATTTCTAATACAAGCATGAAGCATAAACACCAAAATGAAAGAATGTCTTTGTATTGATGTTACCTTGAGTGTCAAGGTTGGTGAAGCCCTTTGCAGTGTCCAAGAGGATGCTCCAAGCTTCAAGAATGCTCCTTCTCCTTCTCCAAGGTTGGGAATGGGCCAAAGGTGGCTCTCAAGGTGAAAATAGTTCAAAGGTGAACTAGGGTTTCGAGAGAGATTTTGGCAGAGTAAGGGTGCTTGTGATTGTGGATATGGAATAAGGGATCTCCATCACCTATTTATAGTTTTTTGGTGGTGGAGTGCTGACCCATGGTTTTAGGAAACACATGGTTTTGTGCAGCTGTATAGGGTTTTTTCCTCCTTTTCCTCATTATTTTATATTTTTTAGTCCCTTTTTAGGGGATTTTTGCTATTTTTGGAGGAAAAGGGGGTTTTTTTAGCCTTTTTTAGGCTATTTTGATGGTTTTTTGGCCTTTTGGAGGCATTTTAGGCCTTTTGGAGGCTTTTTAATGGGTTTTTTGGGATTTTTAATGGAAATATGGTAGGAAAATGGACAAATGAGTCATATAATGTGGTAAATGAGCTAGTGAGCACTTTTTGGGTGTTAACACCGCCTAGTCTCTTTTGGGAAGATATCGCGGCGGTTTCCGCGGTTTCGGAAGGGTTCCCTGAATTCCCCCGCCGTTGCGGAAGGATTTTACGAAAGCTCCCGCCGTTGCGGAAGGGTTCAACGAAAACTCCCGCCGTTTCGGGGGGGTTCACTTAATTTCCCTGCCATAGCGGAAGGTTGAAACTAAAAATTCTTTAAGTCCTTCGTTCCCGCATTTTCTAATCGAAAGGAAATCTAAGTCCTTTTCGGGAGACTAAGGCGAATGAGTCCCGCCGTTTCGGGAGGAAAGCCGGAACTTTTCCGCGGTTGCGGGAGGTTTGAGTGAAAGGCTCCGCCATTTCGGGAGCTAAGTCGTTTCGGAGCTGGGACCGTTCCGCAGAAGCAACGATTGAAAATTTTCTAAGTCTTTTACTTCGGAAGAAAATGCTGAATTCCTTGGTGTTATTTCGGCGAGTTTATCCGGATGGCTTCCGCCGTTTCGGGAGACAGAGCTGAATTGTTCCGCCGTTTCGGGTGGTTTTGTTGAATTCCTTGCCGTTTCGGGAGAACAACGCGAACTTTTCCGTGGTCGCGGAAGACTTGATCGAAAGCTTCCGCCGTTTCGGGTGGTTTTGCCCAATGGCTCCCGCGGATTTTGACAAAGAAAATCTAAGTCCTCCTTTCGGAAAGGTTGGACGTTTGACTCCCGCCGTTTCGGGACAAAGTCTGACTTATTCCAAAACGTTTGGGCAAAAAACTAAGTTACCTTTTGGCTCACTGGGGAGAACATGGAAGGATTGACGGCAAGCTGTTCAGCAGGGAAGCAAAATTTTATGTTGAAAACAGAGCGGACGGCTGGGATGGCTTCTCAAGCAAACTTTCTACAAAAAACACAGGAGGGGCCCCAACATGTACAAAATTTTGGGGAGGGGTGTTGCTGCAACAACAATGGCGAGTCGCTGGCGAACACAGATCTCTGAAAAAAAAAAAATACCCTACATGGTCCGGAACCCCATTAAAACCTCTGTCTCGGGTGCATTATTCAGCTGAGCATTTTAGACTCATGCGGGGAAAGGAGCACTTTTCCTGCTAGCCATTGGGGAAAGGGGAGCTTTGACCGAGGCATCTTCACCACTCTCAGAGGGCCAGCATATGAGATTCATTTTAGGAGGGTCATCCCTCAAATGGTCACTACTGCCGGACTCCACAGGATTTGCAACACTTTCTCATGGACATTATTGTTCTTGTTCCTCATTCCCATGCTGCTGGCACCCTTTGGGATGCTTGTACTTTGGACAGCTTAGCTGTTTGAGCCTTCCAGGGATATTTTCTTTTGGAAAGATCTTTGATTTGGACTCCTCAATCCATAGTGTCCTTTTGTGTGAGTTAGAATTTTATTGATTTGATTTTATCAAACTTCACGGACGGAGAGGAGCCCATTTTGAGCTGAGTCTTTTGGACAGCCTTTTAGGTTTTACATGTCTCTTTTGCTTTTGTCTCAGCCATGCTTTAATTGAGGCGAGAATCCCTGGAAAACAGACTCTTGGATGTAGGCCATTTTGGCTTTTAAATCAGCAGCACGGAGTCATTTCAATACCCCATGTCCTCGAGAGGTGCCACTTTCCATGGGTCCAACTTGGGTAACCTTCTTGAGATGCCTTTAAAGTGTGAGAGTGGGTGGAGCCCAATGATAGTAGTGAAGATGGCCATGGGTCTCTGCTATTGAACAGGGTTAATGTGACTAGCAGGGTAGGCTTCCCCCCTCTTGAATATTTCAGCGAGAGCACAGCAGACCGGGTTTACTGAGCAGGGTTCCAGACTCATGGGTTGCAAGTTTTCTTTGAGGGAGCTGCCTTCAGCGGGAGACTCAACAAAAAGGGTGCTTCAGAAAACAAAAAACCTATTGAAAAGTTCAAATAACAAAACAGGAAACAACATGGCCGAAAAAATAAAAAGCTAAAAGCGAAAGCGAACAGACAACTTTATTTATGTACAGGAAGTTCCAAGGAGACTCACGCGAAGTATTGTTTCAGGGCGAGGCCATTGAGTGGAAGGGCTACTTCCTCTCCCTCAAGATTTGTCAATTTATAAGTGGATGGGCCCAATTTTGCAGAAATTTGGTACGGGCCTACCCATAGATGTTGAAATTTCGTATGCATTCCTTTGCCTTCGTGATTATGGTCCCATTTCAGGACTAAATCCCCAACTTCAAAGTCCCTCTTGCCGGATTTCCTTTTGTCGAACCATCTCTTAACTATGTCCTGGTGTTGATGAAATCGGTCTTTAGCTTTGTGTCGGGCTTCTTCCAGTCGAAGGAGGGTGTTTATCCTGGATTGTAAGGCTTGGCTACCAGAACCCTGAGAGGCTTGGGACAATTACAAGGATGGCAGCAAGATGTTTGGGGGAAGTATGGCTTCCTTGCCATAGACAAGGGTGAAAGGGGAGACACCTAAAGCATTCTTCGGGGTTACCCTATCTGCCCATAAGGCGTTTGGGAGAGCCACATGCCAACTTCTCTGGTTTTCTATCACAGTTTTCTTAAGGATTCGAATCAGATTCTTGTTTGAGGATTCAGCTAATCCGTTTCCCTGAGGGTAGTAATTGGCTGAATAATGCAACTTAATTCCCCATTCATAAACAAATTCATTTATCTTGCAAGATGAAAAATAAGTAGCATTATCAAAAACAAGGGAAATTGGAACCCCAAACCTGGTTATGATGTTCTCTTTCAAGAAGCTGATAACTGCATCTTCATTGATCTTGCGCAGCGGGATGGCCTCCGTCCATTTGGTGAAGTAGTCGGTAGCCGTCAGAATGTATCGGTGTTGCAAGGAAGAATTTGGATTTCTTTCTCCGATAACATCTATGCCCCATTGCTCAAAAGGTTCGGAGATGATGACCGGCTGCAATGGGCCTGCGGCCTTAGGTAACTTCCCGGCGCTTCTTTGACATACATCACAGTTTCGCGCGTATGTGTGGGCATCTCGAAACAGAGTGGGCCAGTAATACCCAGCTCTCAGTATCTTGTGCGCTGTCGTCTCTCCTGAATAATGACCACCTGCGGGGCCGTCATGTAATTCTTTGACAACTTTGTTTGCGTCTTCCTTCTCCAAACATCTAAGAAGGACTCCATCATAATTCTTTCTGAAGAGAATCCCATCAATGATCTGATAGGGTGCTGATTTCAAGCGGAGTGCCCTTCTTTGTTTAGAATTCCAGTGCTCGGGTAGATATCCCTGCTGTAAATAGTGCACTAGATCTCTATACCATGACTGGGGAGCTGTGAAGATATGGCATACCTCAACCGAATTGAGCTCGGCTTCGTTCTTCCAATGTTGCTCTTCATCAGTCGAGTTTCCCGCCAGTAACTTGCACAGACCTTGTCCTTTGATGATTGTAGCAGGTTTAAATTCCAAATCATACTCCTGCAGAGCTGTGACCCAATTCCCTCTCCTCTCTCCCAATTCCTTTTGAACGAACAGGGATCTAACAGCTGGATGGGGAACTATGACTTTAGTTCTGTTCTTCAAAATGTATGGCCTAAACTGCTTGACTGCTTTGAAGACTGCGTAGGCATGCTTGTCAACTACGGGGTAATTCAGCTCAGCCCCTTGCAGACCAGTGCTCATAAACGAAATTGGGTATTCGTCCCCCAACTCCACCTTTTGCGTGAGTACAGCTGCGAGAGAGTCATCCGAAGCGAAGGTATACAAGATGAAATCTTTATCAAAATCTGGACTTCTTAAGGAAGGAACTTTAGCTACAGCTGCCTTGATATCTCTAAATGCGTCCTTCTCCAAATCTGTCCACTTGAATTGTGCGCTTTGTTTAACCATCTGTTGTAACGGCTTAACGATTTGTGCAAAATCCGGAACAAATCTGCGGACAAAATTGATGGTGCCCATAAAAGACTGCATAGATTTTTTGTTGTGAGCCATTGGGATCTTATTAATAGCTTGGACTCTTTCTTGGTCGATTGATACTCCCCTTTTGGAGATGACATGACCCAAGAGCTTTCCTTCGGGGACAGCAAACACGCTCTTCTTGGGATTCAAGGAAATACCGTACTTCCGGAAACGGTCAAAGATGTGCCTCAGATGAACAACATGATCTTCCCTTTTCTTCGAAAAGACTGTCACATCGTCTAAGTAAACAACAACGCATTGCCCACCCAATCCTCGGAAGGCAATATCCATCGCCCTTTGGAATGTAGCTCCATCATTTATCAGCCCAAATGGCATTCTCCTGTAAGCGAAGGTTCCCCACTTAGTCCTGAAGGTAGTCTTGAGACGATCTTCCTCGGCCACTAACACTTGATTATAGCCAGAGAAACCATCGAGGAGAGAAAACAGTTCAGATCCAGACACCATTTGTAGGATTTGCTCCATTGAAGGCACGGGGTAGTTGTCTTTATCTGAGGCTTTGTTTAAATTTCTAAAGTCTACACATAGCCTAATCTCTCCCGATTTCTTCCTCACGGGAACCAAGTTTGCAACCCATTCGGAATGCCGAACTTTGAAGATTATCTTAGCGTCCAGGAGCTTCTTTAATTCCTTTTGGATCAGCGGTTCAAGAGTGGGATGCATCCTCCTCAACTGCTGCTGAAATGGCTTGACACCCGCTTTCATTGGTATAACATGCTGAATGATGCGGACGTCATATGTTTTCAGATCTTCATAGGTCCATGCAAAAACATCCTTGTACTGTTTAAACAACTTAATGAACCTTTCTCTTTCTCCTGGTGAACAACATTTGCCAAGGTTGACAAATTTTGGTTCTGCCTCGGTACCCAAATTAACTAACTCATGCTGCATTGATGAGCTGTTAGTTTTGGTATTAGCTGGTCTTTTGAATTTATTTTGAAGATCGAAAAGCATTTCGAGGGACCTTACCCCTTTTGGCATGAAATTTCCTTTCTCCTCTTCCTTCTTCATCAAATCAGCATCATGTTCTTCCTCATCTATTGCAGCTCCTTGAAAACTGCCTTCGTTTGTCAGGAAGCTGATAATTTGCTCATCATCATCGAATATTCTGAAGTTCGTGATGTTATCGGGAATGGAAGGCCTGAAAATCAATTCAATAGAGCATTTATTATTTGACGGTACTAATCTAGAGGCAGATGTTTCTAACAAATCAGCAGCAGAATTTTGCAATCTAGGAATTGATTTTATATTGAAAGCGTCAAAATACATGATTAAATCCCATACCTGAGCCTGGTAACCTTTCAAGTGCGGTGAGAGACAGTGGATGGTGTCCCTTACCTGTCTGACAACTATCTCGGAGTCACCAAAAACCTTCAGGTACTTAGCATTTAAGCCAATGGCCTTCTTTAAACCATGTACCAAAGCTTCATATTCAGCGGTATTGTTAGTACAATCGAATTCTAATCTACAAGACAAAAAATACTTGTTCTTCTTTGGATCCATCAGAACACAACCGGCTCCGGATCCTTCTAGAGTTTTAGAGCCATCAAAGTATAATGTCCAAAAGGTATCTTTAGATTCAACTAAGTTAGTTTCTTTGTGGTCTATGTTAGCAACTAAATTGACTATGTTACAATCAACCTCATCAGTTCGAGAGAAATGAAGGAGATCGGACTGTTTGTCTGATTCATGGCAAAAAGTTTCAGCTTGATAGTTGCCCGGATCCATTTCTAAGAAGTAATTTCCCAGGACCGAGGAAGAGAAAGCTACAGCCTCATTTTTTTCTTCTAGCTGGGTTACGTTTTGTTTCATATGGGGTTCCCTAAGAACTTTAATCTGATTCTGCCTGTTCTGATAAGGAAGCCATAGATGGGACCAATCGGTAGCAAAGTAGCCACTCAGCTTGGTAGACCAATCCCTACTCAAAATCAGCCCATAAGCTTCAGGGATATCGACCACCATTATGTCAATAAATTGATAGACTCTAGGGTCGGCTGACAGTCTAATCAGAACATCTTTCATCTCCCCTATGACCTTGACAGCGGTCCTGTCTAATTGTATGATTTGAGCTGGAGATGGTACGGGCTGCCCATTAATTTTCTTACAAATTGACAGTGGCATAACGTTTGAGGAAGCTCCGGAGTCTACCAGACAGTTATGAACATTGTGATTAAAAATTTCGAATGTCAGCAGAAATGGAAATGTTTGGGATTTGGATTTCCCACCGATGCTAGCCTCGTTAATTTCAGGATTGTCTTGAGAATCTGTTAATGTAGTGCTGGGTTTTGGTTGTAAAACATGCAGTAGCTTGTCTCGTTGATGGGGCAAGCTACACATGTCAAATATTGATACGTTCGCTTTAACTTTCTTGATATCTTCGATAATATCATACCCTATATCGGATTCATTTCCAATTCGAATGGACTGATCTGTTTTGTTCATGGTTTCTTTAGGCGGCTGAACTTTGTTGTCAGCGCTTGGCTGTTTGGTAGCTGTTTGGTTTACTTTGGGCTGTGGTGGGATGATCGGTATATGCCTCCTAGGCGGATCCTTCGAAATCTTAGGCTTATGGGAAGAGGTGGCTGGGACAGGATCCGCAATCGGGCCCTTGCTGCGAGTAGCAATATTTATGGTAGAGGGAGCGCTGTCTACGTGATCTTCTTCTACTAATTCAGTCATAGGTATCCAATCCCACAATACCATAGTAGTGTCCGGGGTTGGTTCCTCTAACTCAGGGCCTGACTCCTCTGGAGGAATATCCTGGTCTGGGATCTGAGAATCTAACATTTGGTTCATGACCAAGCTCATGGAATTGATCCATTGTGGGCAGCTCTTCTCCGAGTGTGGTTCTTGGTGAAAGGTGCAGAAATTTTCCATACCAATCTCATTCAAATTTAAAACAGGGGCAGTGTTCACTGGTGGATGAGACTGTTCCCCGTCTTCCCTTCTTTTGTAGAATGGCTTCAAAGGTTTCCTAGCTGTACTAGCAGCCTTGTCTTTCTCGAGATCTACGATTTTGTTAGATAATTTTTGCATCATTTTAACTATATTTTCCATATCCGTAGATGGCTCTTCCTTACCTCTCGTAAGGAGCAAAGGTTTCTTGCTAGCTGCTGGTTTTGTTTCCACATCTAAGGCATGTTTAGTAATGCTATCAGCCTCTTCCTCTACCTTTCGAGCTTCCTCAAAATTCTCTATCAGGGTCGTTTTCTTGGATCGTTTTACAAACATTGCGATTGGACCTTCAAGAGCTGTTGTGTAGTATTCGATCAAGGATTCTTCTGTGGGTTTGTTAGTTTCACTAAAGTTATTTAACAGCGTTGTGAATCTTTGATTAAAGTCTTGAACCTTTTCCTTCTTCTCCATTCTCATGGATAGGAGTTCTTTCATAAGCGTGGCGACAGTCTTTTGGTTCCCATACTTCTTAAGGAAACACTTTTCGAAATCATCCCAACTAGAGATTGAGCTGGGTTGAAGGCTAAAGTACCAAGATGATACCTTAGGCTCGAATGTGTACGGAAACAACCTGCAGACTACGTCTTCATGTTGTACATTTAAAAGGTTCAGAGCTAGGTAAAAACTCTTGAGGTGATCCTCCGCCGAGATGGCTTTCCCTGGATCGTACTTAGGCAAGACCTTTTCTGGGTTTTTAGGGAGATTATGGAATGGTCCAGCTAGGTTCAGCGCTCCCCTTGCTCTCCAGGCAGGTACAGCCATGTTTGGGTTTGGACGTGGAGACCCTGGTGGAGAATTGCAGGGTGAATCTTGTGGAGTACTTTTGGGAGTGGTACCTTCTTCGGGATTTTCTTGGTCTGTCTTGTTAAGAGTGCCGGAGATTTCTTCCAACGTCAGATTTACCAGTTCTTCAAAACTCTGAACAAGGATCGAATCACGGGTGTATTGCGGCTCCTTTCTGGGTGTAGTTTTCTTAGGGAGGAAGTTGACAGCGTTTAAACCACCCAACTGTCTAACGTAGGATCTAGTATGTCTTCTCAAGTCCTCTATTTCTGCAAAAGGAACAGCGTACAAAGCTTCCTGAGGCTCAGGGTCAGAAATGAGGTGTTCTTGGTTTGTTAATCCAAGATCTGGGCTGTTTGAAAAGTTTTCTTCAAGCAGGTTTTCAGTGTTATCTATGACCGTGGAAGATTTTCCTCTATTAGCCATGCACTTCAGGCCCTCCTTCTAGCGCCAAAAACTGTTGATGCCTCGGATATCGTAGCATCAATCAGAAAGGGATTCTCCCTGAGAGACGGTCCCAATTAGACTATCTCCCGTTTGGTGTAGGGAATCCGTCCGGTTAGCGGTTCCGGCAACCGTGGTTTTGGAACTTAAATCCTATTCTACCGGTTATGGCCCGATCCACCTTTCTTTTGGATTTTATGTGTTTTATATGAGATGCACATGCCTAAATTATACTTAGTCTAAATGCAACTGAAACAGATCTAAATCTAGAAACAGGAACACATCTATCTATCCTTGCAGGGGAACACGCTTAAGGGGAGAGCAATCAGCTGTAGCAGATTATCATAAGTAACGAACAGATAGCTATTATTTCTCACGGTCATAGCTACAGCGAGATGAGGATCTTGAGAAGATAGCTTCCCATTCAAAATGGAACGCATCTATTGCTCAGAAAAACAGAGGAACGTTAAAGGATAAAGAAACAGATCTGAAATGAGACTTACAGAACGTATCTACTGCTTATGAACAGAAGAAATCAAAATTATTTAATCTACACAACAAGAATAAAGAAACAAATCTAGATGCAACGAAACTAGAATTAAACTAAAAGATCCCTGCAAGGAGCAATTAAAAGCTTGAACAATGAGCCATACGAATTATCCAGAAGAAAGAACAGTTAGCCATTCGATCTAAAAGAAAAAAAAATCTACAGCAATGATAGAAGTATCAGCAGATAGCTCCTGATTTAATATGGAGCGCATTCATTGTCCATGAAATAGAGAGAACGCATGCATAGATAAGAGCAAAATCATTAATACAAAGAAATAATTCAGAAGTCAAGAATGATCTCACATTGCAGAATTGCAGTCTTTAGAATAGTCCAACATAAAGCAACCCAACATTTAAAGCAAAACATTCATCTCCCGTGGCTTCTATTAGAAAAATTCAATTTACAGAGCCGATACAAGATAGCTCATATCATTTGCCCAAAAATCCTCATTCTCTGCAAAAAGCCCCCTAGTCTATCTCTTCTAGGCTCCTATTTATAGTTACAAATTTGCCCTCTGGGCTGACACCTAGCATTCCCCCACCTGTCATTTACAGGGATTTCTAATATAATCGATCGCCAAAATGGCCACTTCATTTACAAAAATATTTTGACAAAAAATATGGACAGCTGTCCCACGGCTTACGCCTTACATATAACAGAAAATTTGCTAAACTCAAAGCGTTCCCTGCTGGGCACGTGTCTGGCTGAAAAGAGTGGCTCACTGAATTCAGCTTCTTCATTCCTGTGCGTGAGCTTCTCCTGGCAAAGGGTCGCCCAAGTTGATGGTCACTGATGCTGCCTGGGAAGAGGTCCTCGAATCCCCTGCTGATGCTGCTCCTAATTGGGAAGGGGGAATGGGACTGGCCAGACTTTCTGCCATTGCTGGGGAAGAGGCTGCTGGGAGAGGGGCTGCCGGATCTACTGATGCTTCTGCTGCTGCTGCAGCTTTCCTGACCTCCTCTTCTATGTAGCTGTGCCACACACCTGTATCCCTTATGATTATGTTTGCTGCAGCAGGAAACAGGATTTTCTGAGAAGTTACATTCTTCCCGAGCTCTATTTTAATGCTTTGTACTTCTGCTTCAGCAACTTGATATGTTTCCTTCAGCAGATGGTTGTGAAGTGTTGATGAACCGATGTAATGTTGGAGATCATCCATGGCAAGGACATCAATGCTTTTCACATACTCCATCTGGACGCCTATCTCTTCTTTCAGTTGAGATAACCGCTGCTCCTTTCCCGGGAAGTCTTCTAGGGTCTGAGGGAAACTTAATGAGCAGTTATCATGGACTCCTTTGAGCTTTTGGTACAGGTTATTGATTCTATCTGTGGTCTTCTACACACTGGCCATCAGCTTATTGGCACAGTTCCGGCCAAACTCCAACAAGGCTATATCTTCATTAAACTCTTCCACGGTCTTGAAAGGAAGATGCGGGGGGAAACCTCCTTTCCCTTCCCTCCATGCCATCTGACTTATGACATTTGCTTTGACACGGGTATTCTTAGCCTTGAGCCTGTGGGCTTCTGCATTCACCTCCTTTAGCCTAACCGTCATGGCCTTGAGTTTGCATACCTCATCAGTGATTAGCTCTTGAGAGCCATGCACTTGCTGTAGTATATTGCATGATAGCTCGTGGAAGGGGGACATGTCCAAGGTTCTGCTTTCCGCTTGCTCTAAACGCTCAGCTAATGCCTGCTTGTCTGTTTCTAGCTGGGAAGCCTTTTCTTCTGCTCCACTCTTCTCTGCTTCTGCAATCATTATTTGGAGTGCTAGCTGGTCCTTTTCCTCCTCCAGGTAGTTGTACTTGTTTGCCAACTCCTTGTGCTCAGCGTACAAGCAATTGTATTTATTTACTATCAGGTCTCTTTGGGCTTGCTCATTAGCCACATTTTGCTGCAAGGTACGTGCTCTCTTCTTTGTCAATATATTTTCTTTGACTATAACCCCTACATTGGAAAATGATGCCTGTGCTGTTGCTATAGCTGCGGATGCCATGGCGATGGGATATGCGTCTGTGTTTTGCATGACAGCGACCTCTCGGCGAGTAACTATGTCATCATGGAAGGGACTTTTAATCCTCTCTTCTGATTGGAGGACCATTGTTTTTCTTTTCTTGTCATAGACAAACTCATTCCATTTGGACACCGTACGCTTCCCAGATGGAGTGTACGGTACAATTGGTCGGTTTATGATGTCTATGTCTTCTTCCATAGGTGGGGTCCGGACTTCCTGAGCGGGGTCTGTCCCTTCCTTTTGGGTACTAGAGCCACCTGCCTGAGAGGTGTCTATCTCCATGTCCTGCGCACCGGACCCACCTACCTGGGTATCTTCTCTTGCCTTCAATTCTTCCTCCGCCTTCTTCCTTGCTTCAGCTTGCTCAATTTCTGCTTCTTTCTGCTTTTGGGCTTCTTCAGCCTCCTTCCGCAGTCTTTCATTCTCAGCCTCTTGTAGCTTTCTTGCCTCCTCGGCTTCCTTTTGCAACCTTGCCTCTTCTCTTAATCTGAGCTCTTCCTGAGCCCGGGCATCCTTGGCTTCTTTCTCCTTTTGCTGGATGGTCTTCTGGGCTTTGGTTGAGCTAGACCTCGCTCCAGTACTTTGGCGACAGATCCTTAGCTCAGTCATGTTGCTGATGCCTCTGAATGCTTCCTCCTCGGCATCGGGGTAGTGGGAGTATTCGAAGTTAGCATAGTTCCCCTTGCAATGCTCGGCCACTTTACCCTTTCTGTCGTTCCTGTGGAAGATGACCTCACCGAAATGGAAGGCCCTCAACTCTTGAACAAATTCATCGGCAGAGGCCACCCCTGAAAACTTGTAAGCACCTATGCAGAAAGGTAGGGGGGGAAAGGAAGCCTTGTGTAGCTTGTGGAGGAATGCTCCAATCCCATCCAAGAAGAGTTGTCTTACTGCTTCCTTGAGCACCACAGAGTCTGTGGCATACTGCGGCAATATGTATGGGGGCTTAGTCCCTCCGAACATTCTCAAGTAGGTACCTTGTTCTGAAAAGTAGAAGTCCCCATAATCCTCAAGGACTTCCAAAGCGTTTTGTGACAGGAAACTTGGTTCTTCCTTGAACATTTTCTCGTATAGGGGCATGATGAACCCCTCACAGATGAGTTTGTAGCTGGGCTTGTAATTCTGAGCCCACAACATCTTGAATGCAGTGTAGACCGGGGTTGTGGCCCTATCCCATGTACACCCCAATCCGGGGAACTCTATCTTGGCCAAGATACAATCTATCAGGTATGAGGACATGAAGAATTCAGCCTTCTTCGAGGCCAGCCCGGGTTTAGCAGCACTTATCATTGAGGCCAGACTATCTGACAAGATAGTGGCCCAGTCAAACACTGTCCCCTGAAATGCCACATAGTGAATGATAGGGACCCACTGAATCTTGTATACTGTGCCATCCGGCATGCCGAATATTCTGCATAGCATTAAAGCGATCAATCTATAAGGGGCCCTCAGATTCTGCACGTCATATTCGTCATTTCCCTTCTTTCTCAAATGCTTCCCTCCCCTCAATAGCTTCTTGGCCATCTCGACGTTATCCATCTGGCCCAACCATTCATCAATCAGAGCTTGTTGGACACGGGGAAACCTGTAGGCCGCCGCAACATATGCGGGTTGAAACGAAGCAATAGCCACTTTCCTGCTGTCATTTATCACTCTCCCATCAGCATCTGCATGTTGGAGAATCCACCCGATCACTTCAGCACAGGGGAATAGCTCAGGGCGGGTAGCGGCTCTAGTTATGCCTGAGGCTCTGATATTTTGATAGATCGGTGCCTCTTCCAGCAACATATCTGGGATCTCTTGGTCCCTGATCATTCTGTATATGTCATCCCATCTGATTTCTGGAGGGATACCAGTGGTGCACCTGGTGTCCTGGAGCGAGGTTTCAATCTTAGGAGGAGCAGGTTTCTTTTCTGTCATCTTCGCCTTCTTCTTACTGGGTTTCGGCATCTTGAATTATCCCTGATAACATCCATATACAATTCATCATGAGTTTGAGCAACAGGTTGTATGGTTTTAGCCGAGAGCAACATCGTTTTAATGAGATAAATCAATGAAGCAAATATTAAGGAAGCAAAACATCATTTTAATCATAAGACACACATTGAAACATTTGAAGCTCTTAAAAGACGAGTATGGGATAAGCTATGTTGCGGAAGCTATTGGTTTTATTGGACCGATAGGCGATTCGCGGGAGCAATTGGCTTCCGGTTCCGCCTCGCGGAAGGAGACGTACTTCGTTATGGCTGCGGTTGGAGAGGTCGATGGCGGGGAAGACGCGGGTTGACTCGGTGAGGGCTTTGAATGCTATCGTCACGCGCGGCCACTCGCCGAGTCAATACGGGATATTTTAGTCCGAGCGAAGGTAACGGCGCCGGGGATATGGTGACGGGGAGAGCTAGGGCGGCTGCGGCTTCAAGTTTTGGCTCTCGTGGCTTAAACGCTTACGGGTTTCGGCTTCGCGTGTAGGGGCTGGGGCTTATTGAAAAGGGCCCAGGGTTCTAAGTCCGAGTTAACGGTCCGGGACATGGAAAGCCCATAGGGTTTCGATAACTTAACCCTCGACGAGGGGCGCGGCCCGGGGTTTAAAACAAAACAGGGCATGGTTAACCGCCCGCACCCACCAACATAAAATATAACGTTTTTTAGGAAGGCCTATGACGATTATGTATAATGAAAACCCCGTTCATTGTTCCTGACGGGCAAAACATAGCCCTTGACGGGTGTTTCTCCCGTCAAAACCCCACTAAAATCACTGTTTTCCCCAAAAGGACAACTCAGTAGTGAAAAACAAGGTCAAGATCCTACCTGGCACCGTGAGGATTGCTTGAGCAAGGTGGCTGCGAGCACGGATGCGCGAGGTGAGCTGGAGCGTTTTGCACGGCATCGCACGTCGTTGGCCGATTCAAAACAATGGTGGATTGGTCGAGCCCCTCACCGCATTTTATATAGACTGGGCACGTGTGAGCTTTTAATTCGGTAGGTGGCGTATTTACAACGGGGTTTAAATTCGCCGCGCGGAGCGGTCACGTCAAAGCACCTCGATTTTCGTGCAACCGTCATTCGCGGGGCCAGTTCGTGAATTGTATCCGCCGTTGCGGAAGGATTCAATGAAAGCTTCCGACGTTTCGGGGCTTACTGCGGAAAGGAAGCTCGAAGCCTTCCGCGAGAGACCGCCGCGTAGCGGACAGGTAACGTCAAAGCTTCCGCCCTTTCGGGACGATATAGCGAATGCTCCCGGTATTTTCGGAAGACTTTTGCGAAAGCTTCCACGATCCAAAATTTCAAAGTCTCGTTGATTTTTTCGGGAAGGTTCGGCGAAGGCTTCCGCTAGTTTCGGGAAGCTATTGGGAATGGCTTCCGCCGTTTCGGAAGCAGAACTTATATTTTCCGCAAATTCACCCGGGATCGTTTCGGAGTCCCTTTGCCGAACGGGGTAAGCGATTGGCCTCCGCTGTTTCGGAAGGGTAGCCCGAAGGCTTCCGCGTTTCGGGAGCAAAAGCTGAAGGCCTCCGCGACAGCTTCTTGAGAAAATTCTAAGTCCTTTTCATGGTTTCGGAAGGCGATCGTGAATTCTCCCCGCGGGACTTATGGGGATGGCTTCCGCCGTTTCGGAAAGGTTTCATCAAAAGTTTCCACCTAGTCTCTTTTGGGAAGATATCGCGACGGTTTCCGCGGTTTCGGAAGGGTTCCCTGAATTCCCCTGTTGGAGAGAACTTCCGCAGCAGTTAGGAAGCTGCTAATTTTGGGAAGGATAACTAATTTTGGAGGGAAAGTACCAATTTTGGCGGTAAGACAAAGATATCGCCGTAGCGCAAATTCCGGCGGGAATCACGGCGATAGGTACAGAAAAGTCAAGCATGTGGTACAAAGAAGAGGCCGAAGGGAGAGCTCAACCACTGCAATAAAGGCGCCGAAGATGAAGAGAGGGTTCAGCTACCCTCATAAAGACGAAGGACTACAGTCAGCGTTGCGTGAACCAAGAAGAAGCAACGGGTCGATGCATTAAAGACTAAGGACTGCAGGAAGCGGCGACAAGACAGAAGGCGGCCATGGAAGTACAGCCAGTTTACTGTAAGTGGTTAGGGTTGAGTCACTGTTGGGATAAGGCCCACAGTTTTGTAACTGCGATGAGACCTTCGGGCCATCTATATATAGTAGTCTTTTTATAGGATAAGGGGTTGGCCACATAGCGATAGAGACATCAGGTAGATGCTAGTCAAGTCTTTTGTTGTTGCAAGTCTGAACATCCCTGAGAATACAAGGGCCGACCTGTTGAGAGATAGTGCAATCCGCTGGGATTGCGAGAGGGAGAGAGTGCACTGTAAAAACAAGAAGAGAAAAGAGGTCTATAGAGAAGGGCTCCCACTGAGGTGGAGTTTCCCAGAAGACCCCTATTGTAAAAAGTGGAACGGAGCTGTGTTTATTCCCCAGAGTTGTAAACAAGAACCGCAGTTCCCCTGGGCGTAGCCTTTGCCCTGGGAGTATCAATGTGCTTATCTAAGTAGCACTATTGTAATTGTGTAGCCATTATTCTCATTCATGTGGTTGTGCTATATATGAATGCTTCAATCTGTTATAAGTAATGTACATGGTCGTCAGTTAACTTCTGAATGATGTATAACAAGTGCGATAATCGTAGCTAACCTCTTTGCGAACTATATAATTGTTAAACAGAGGTTAATGTGCGAGTAAGAACTGAATATGAGGCATGAATGGTTTATTTAGACATTGCGCAAAGTAATGTTCTACCTAGTTACGTGTTGCGAGATATCAAGGGTCGACTTCAGTAGTAAGGGTTAGGCTTGTAGGCTGAATGCTGTTGCTGACTGCAGTACCAGGATAAGGATAGCTAAGACCACCTGTTAGCCCAGGAAGCGGCCAAAGTTCGCTTGCCGCAGGAACTAGAAGGGCAAGACATCGCACCTACGATATCCTGGGTATCGCTAGACGGGTTCACATAGGGAAAGACTTATCGCATTTCCTGCGTACTGCGATAAGACAGAGGCGTAGCCGGAGTAATGGAATGAGATAGACAGCTTCGGTGAAAGGGGTTAAGGTGGGTTTGAGCACCCTGGATGCCTCGGAACTTGGCTGAGGACACTTGAGTCTTCTGCCTCCCATTAGAATCACTTCGGGTGAGACCTCAGGTCGCTTCTGCGACCTGTTGCCGAAAGGGCCAGTGAGCTAAGGGTTCTGTTGGTCTAAAAGATAACCACACGCCCGGGTCTGTCAAAGAGAAATAAAAGATCAACAAATGGTTCCGTTGCCGGTTTGAACACATTGAGCTGATGTTCTGTTGGCATCCTACCAAGCAAGAACTTAACCAGTGGGTTGAGTCAAAAGAAAGAGAGTTTGCTGCAAAAGAAAACAAGAATCCTAGACTGAGCACTGAGGCTTGGCTACAGAAGCACATTTTTACAGATCTTCACGAGATATTCTTCGTAACTTATGATATTGAGTTATATGGTTGGTTATCAAAGCTTGTTGACAACAGCGGTGTCAAGAAGAGGCGAGAAGTTGTCTGGACACCAGAGCTGATTCAGACCTTGAAGGGTGTCGATAACCCCATCTCACGCGCAGTAGACTTCTGGCTTACGAGTCTGCTGGACGGCTTCATCACAGAGTTCGCGGTTGATCAGAGAAAGAGTTTCAGCGCAGCAGAACGGTACTTCTTCAAGGGTTATCGCGGTAAGTACCTAAATTCTCTAAGTCTGTCCATTAAGCAATTACTATATGAAAAAGGAGTACTGGATATACTCTCAGATGAATTGTAGCATGATATTGTAATGTCAGTAGACTCTGAAAGTGATTACGAGTATCTTGGACATACACGTAGTGGTAAAAGATATAGAGTCAACGAGTCATCTTCTTCTGAAGAAGACAGTTCAGATCACCCGAGACAGCAGAGTCAGAATCCTAGGACTCCTCAAAAGCCAGTCGGAACCCAGAATAATCCCGCAGGAACCCCTTCCAGTAGCTCTTATACAGCGAATACTACCGCTACACCCTCCACATCTACACAGCCGAGTGGTAGTCATACAGCAAACCAAAACCCACCATCTAGAAGCAGAATGGGAGACGATATGAAGCTACCAACATTCAAAGGTACAGGGTCGGAGGACCCTGAGCAACACTGGTTCTTATGCGAAGCCATATGGACCATTAAGCAAATACAAGATGATAATGTCAAGCTTGTCCAACTGGCCACCACATTTAGAGACAGAGCATTAACTTGGTATATGAAGTATACCACTGGCCATAACAGAACGCTTGCACAGGTTAGAACTGCTATGATTAAAGAGTTTAAAAAACCTAAATCCGAGTCACAATGCATAGCAGAACTTAAGGATATTAAACAATTGCCTACGGAGATGGTTTGGGATTTTGACCAGAGATTCAAGACCCTCATTGATCAGGTAAGCTTTGAGCTTGCGCCTCAACAGCATAAAGAATGGTTTATCGCAGCAATATTACCACACATCAGACTCCCGCTAATGCAACAGAAATTAAATACACAAGATGAAGCATTAGAAATGGCAATGAAACTAGAGGCTTCACCTCTAGCAGAAACTAGCACCGGTATCACTAATCTGCAAAATCAGCTAGCTAACCTCACCTTACAGCTGCACGAAATTAAGAAAGGAAAGGAGGTTGCGCATGAAATTTGGTGTACTAAGTGTAAAGCGCAGGGACACAGTAAGGATAACTGCCCTGTCTTTGCTGACTATATCGCCAGTGGAGCTCCTAACCCGTTGATGCAGAACCAGGGGCCATGGTGCGAGATTTGTAGAACCAGAGGACACAGTCCTCAGGAATGCCCTCTCCTTCAGAAATATGTGCAGACACCAAAGAACCTATATTGCAACTTCTGTAAATCTGTGGGACATGACGAAAACAATTGTAGAGCTTATGAGTTAATGATAGAAAGGAAGCACGACCTCTACAGAGTTCAGTCAGAAGCATCCGGACCAGCAGTACGTGCACAAACTGATCCGAATCAGGGAGGCCGTGGAGGAAATTTCAGAGGCCGAGGACGCGGAGGAGGCTATGAATCTGGCCGTGGCCGTGGAACTATCACCTGTTATAACTGTGGAGGCACAGGACATTACGCTAGAGACTGTCAGAACCCTACTACAACGTGCAAGTATTGTAAATCTTATGATCACACAATAGAGGAATGTCCCATACTGATAGCTAAGATCAAGGACGCCAAGCCAGCAACCAATCAGACTATCCAGTTTATCGCTGCTGAGCAGAATGAAACTGAACCACGGGTCAATATTGTAACTCGCAGTGGCCTCTCTACGAGCAACATATCGCAGGACGTGGAAAAAACGACAGGAACGCAGTGGGTGCGCAAAGCTCCAGGAAAACCTATCCCACTTGATCTACAGAAAAATAAGGAGGCATTTCAACAAACTAAGACTTCCTTTGCTGAACAGACACCGCCCAGATCACTATTATTACCATCTCAGGGTATACCACGGAAACCACCGCAGGATGTTAGTACTACGCAGATACCACAGGCTAGCACATCTGGCAGATGCGACGAAGAGGAATTGACCGGGAGTGTACAGTCCTTCTTGCAGAGTTGTTTGAAACTTCTAAGAAATGGGAAAGCTGTAGAGGAACTTCAGAAAGTTATTGACCAATGTCAACAGAGCCCTTCTGTGAGCAATACACAGCGCACCATTCACCATATAATGGGCCATACAAGGACAGGAAGAGAGATGAGGCTCACAGCGCAGATCGGCCTATTTGAAATGGATGAGGTTATCCTAGACTTAGGTTCAGAAGTAAATGTCTTGACTAAACAGACATGGGAACAGATGGGAAGTCCAAAACTAAGCAGATCCCCTATCCATCTCAGACTAGCTAATCAACAGAGAATATCACCGATGGGTCGCCTATCGCATGTCCCAGTGGACATCGACGGAGTTCACACATATGCCGATTTTGAGATTATAGAAATTATTGGTGACACCAAACCCTACCCAGCTCTATTAGGTATTGATTGGGCTTTTGATAACAAGGCTGTTATCAACTTAAAGAAAAGGCAGATGACGTTTGAAGATGCTCAAGTCCGGGTTATCGCACCATTAGATCCTTTACAGGGTCCTCGCTACATCGAGCCAATCAAAGCAGAAGAGGAGGTGCATAACATGGAAAATTTGTACCAAATGACTTCTAATCAGACAGACTACATTGATCCTACAGCTGATGGACATATCAGCTGGAGATGTGATAGCTCTTGCACATCAGATTCAGATGTTGGCTTAGAAAATTGGCAAAATAGACTCCACGAAGTCTCTATTCGCAGATGCGCATTCATGACTAAATCACTGCGATGGATTGGGACAGAAAACAGGTATATTCCAACTTTTGATGGATTAGCAGATGTCAATGATTTTTTGCAGCAGTTTGAGCAGGAGATCCCTCAAGAGCAGAGGATGGAGGTTTTTGACCTTGCAGTTCGAGCCACACCTGCAAGATGGTGGTACACACACAAGGAACATATCGCATCATGGTACGATTGTAAGAGATTGATGCGCATTAGATTCTCTCAGGAAAGAAACTGCACACAGCGGAAATATACAGGGGAGAGTGATCCCAGAACACACATTATGAACTGTGAACAGAGTTGGCTAGAAATTCCAGCAGAAGAATGGGTCCATTTGTTTATCCATACACTGGATACAGTTCCACGGAACTGGTATACAGAAACAGAGCTAAGAAAAGGAACTATCTCATGGCCTATTATGATTGAAAACTTCTTGGTCACGTTCAGTTTCGAATCTGAGCATCCAAGCATTGATCGGGCCTTGAAGATCATAAAGACTAAAATATTTGAGGATTGCCCATTACCAGCGGATTCGCAACCCGAGTGGGCTATTCAGATGGAACATGCACTGGAATGTTACAACTGTGCACAAGACTCAAGCGATGAGGATGAAGATCCTCGCAGTATCAATATCGCAGAAACAGAAGGTATGCGTGAAGTTGAAGGTCCGCACTTAGAAATCCCAGCTGTAACAGAACCAATCAAGATCAGAAAGAGCAATATTGGCACAGAAACAGACCCTAAGTTTGCCTCTATTGGAGATTACTGGGATGATGAGACAATTGGCCAAATCACAGACCTATTACATGAGTATCAGGACCTATTTCCTACCAACTTTACAGAAATGAAGGGAATAGTGGGTGACCTCGGAGTCATGAGAATACCGCTTAAGGAGGACGCTAAGCCGGTTAAGCAACGCCCATACCGGTTGAATCCGCGGTATAAAGCAAAAGTCAAAGATGAAATAGATAAGATGCTAGCAGCAGGCATCATTGAACCTGTTGAAGAAAGTGAGTGGGTTAGTCCCATGGTAGTACAAGAAAAGAAAACAAAAGGAGACATCAGGATCTGTGTCGACTTGCGCAAACTGAATGATGCATCGCTGCATGACCCATTTCCGACACCATTCACTGATGAAGTCTTAGACAATGTTGGAGGACAAGAAATCTATTCATTTACTGATGGCTTTTCAGGCTATCACCAGATAAGAATCCATCCAGACGACAGGCACAAGACCACATTTGCGACAGAATGGGGCTCCTTTCAGTATACGGTAATGCCCTTTGGTCTTAAGAATGCCCCAGCAATTTTTTCTAGAGTAGTTGTTGCTGTCTTTAAGGAATACATCCATCAATTTCTAGAAGTTTATTTTGATGATTGGACTGTATTTGGACTAGTCAAGAAGCACATAGGAAACCTGCGATTAATGTTTGAAAAATGTAGACAGCACCAGATTTCCCTTAACTTAAAAAAATGTATATTTTGTGCACCTTTTGGTACGTTGTTGGGTCACATCGTGTGCAGACAAGGCTTGATGGTAGATCCTGCGAAGATCGCCATCATCGTCAATTTACCAGCACCTAACTCAGTAAAGCAGCTGAGAACTACACTTGGTCATACTGGGTATTACAGAAAGTTTATCAAAGGTTATGCCAAGATTACCGCACCAATGGAGAAATTATTGAAGAAGGATATCAAATTTCAGTGGAATGAGGAATGTCAGAAGAGTCTTGACGCTCTAAAAAAAAAAATGGTTACAGCACCTATTCTGGTATTTCCAGATTGGAACAAGCCTTTTCATGTTCATTTGGATGCATCTGGCATCGCACTGGGCATTATTCTCACGCAACCAGGCGAAGGGGGTATTGACCACCCTATTGCATATTCGAGCAGAAGACTATCGATAGCTGAGAAGAATTACACCACCACAGAGAGAGAAGGGTTAGCAATGGTGTATGCCTTACAGAAATTTCGGCACTATTTATTGGGTGCCCCGTTCAAAATGTTCACCGACCATTCTGCATTAAAGTACTTGGTCAATAAGCCAGTGTTAGGGGGAAGAATATGCAGATGGCTATTGTTGTTCCAGGAATATGATTTCGAAATTATTGTTAAGCCAGGAAGACTAAATGCAGGACCTGATCACCTGTCAAGGCTAGACTCAGGTGAAGAACCAAGTAATTTAGAGGACAACTTGCCTGATGCGCAATTATTCTCCATTCAGGTCGCAGATGAATATTATGGAGACATAATTCAATTCCTTACTACAGGGTGGGCACCACCTGAGTTTACCAAGCAACAAAAGAAACAATTAGTGGTGAAAGCAGCAGACTTCACCCTGATTGCAGGACACCTATATAAGTTAGGACCAGATGAAATCTTGCGCAGATGCGTTATGCCCCACGAGAAACAGACCATTCTTAAGGAAGCACATTCGGGCATCGCAGGAGGCCATTTCGCAGGGAAGCCAACCGCTCAGAAGATCCTAGCAGCCGGACTATGGTGGCCTACATTACATAAAGACAGTAAAGAGTTTTGCAGATCATGCGATATCTGCCAAAGGACAGGAAAGCCCTCCAGAAGAGATGAAATGCCGTTGCGACCACAGATAACGCTACGCGCATTTGATAAGTGGGCCATAGACTTCGTGGGTCCTATTAACCCCCCAGGAAAACGAACTGGTGCGAGATATATAATTACAGCAACAGAATACCTCACCAGGTGGGCCGAGGCAAAAGCAGTCAGGAATTGTGATGCTGCTACAGCAGCACAATTTATTTTTGAAAACATCATCACTAGATTTGGATGCCCAGTGACTTTGATGAGTGATCAAGGCACACATTTTTTGAATAGCACCATAGAAGCCTTGACAGAGGAATTTGAAATACAGCACCATAAGAGTACACCTTACCACCCTCAAGCTAATGGTACGGTGGAGGCTTTCAATAAGATATTAGAACATGCTCTTACAAAGATTTGTAACAGTCAAAGGGATGATTGGGACCTCAGAGTTAATGCTGTATTATGGGCTTACAGGACCACGTGTAAGAAACTAACAGGGCACACACCTTTCAGCCTGGTATATGGACAAGAGGCTGTTATGCCTATGGAATACATCTTACCCAGTCTAAGGATTGCTCAGCTTACAGAGATGGCTGATTCTGATACTTTAGAGGAGAGATTGGCACAGCTGCTCAATCTGGAGGAAGACAGATTTATCGCAGGATTCCATCAAAAAGTGCAGAAAGCACGAGAAAAAGCTTGGCATGATAGGCATATCAAGAACAAAACCTTTCAGCTTGGAGACTTGGTACTCCTTTATGACAGTAAGTTTATAAAGTTCCCTGGAAAATTCAAAACTCATTGGTTAGGACCATATCAAATCCAGCAAATAACAGATGGAGGTGCTATACAGCTTTGTACTATGAGTGGGGAGTTTCTTCCTACCCTGATCAATGGCAGTCGGCTTAAGCTGTATCGCGAAGGCCATGCCACCTCCCAGTCCTAGCCCAGAAAGGAAGCTAGTGGTGCAGATGCTCAGTGGAGTTGAAATGAAGCATCGCACCCTAAGGAGTCTACACCGGGAAATACTTCAGGTAAGAACTCGCAGCCAGTTTTCCTGGTGGTTGCGACCATTTTGATATGAGGTGAGTTTTTGGCACTTTCCACTTCCAGACGATGCGATATCGTATCGCAGAGGACAGAAAACAGGTTGATGCGATATCAAATTTTGAATTGATCAGAGGGCTAGTCACTTCGCCATCTGACAAGCATTAACTGCACGGCTGACAAGTAGCTGTTGTACTAAGATTTGGCAGCAGTACGACGATTCTTCTAGATTTGGAAAATCCGATGCGACACCACTCCGGCGCACAGTTTCCCAGCAAAATTTCAAACAACATTTGCAATAAATAGGCGCGGGGTGCTGTCTTGTCTATACATTAAATGTCGCCAACGGGTCCAGTTACTGGTCCGTTGCCATTTGAAATTCCGCCGTAGGATAAATACACATCCTATTCAAAGCACGGGGCTACTTAGTCATTTTCACCAAAAGAGTTGAGCGCAGCTGAGCCGAGCCAAACGTATTCTTAGCAGAGTCTGAGCAGGGAAATCAAAAACAGTTGCAGACTCTGATTTGCAGTAAGATTAGCAATCATAGGAAGCCCAGAGTACCACAGGGGAAGGCGCCTCGCGCCAGACGAGCCTCTCGAAGACGTGTTGCAGAGATTCCAAAGGGGTGGAATTGAGTGCGCTATGACTTCAGTTGTGGCGGAGAAAGGAAAGAAAATTGCTGCTGGCTCTTCGACCATACGCCAGTCGCCGAGAACCTTAGCTAATATGGAACGTAGCGAGACCCTGAATAGCACAGAGTCAGAGGAACCGGAGCAGGAACTTCCGGAAGAAGTTACAGTCACTACCCTATACTTCCCACCGAGAGTAGAGAATGCGCCAGCGATCGTCCTTCCAAGAGACTTTAAGTATGAACTCATACTCCCGCCGCTGGATAACCGAGTGAAGGAAGAAGGTAACTTGTGGGGGAATATGCATGCTGTTAAGTTTACTGATTATAATCTGAGAGATTATACGCTGTACCCACAATTCCGCCGCGATCGTTATATGACGATTCAGAGGAACCCAAGGACACAGCACGATGAGTTCGTCCCCATGGACCATGTAAGCCATTTAGTACCGTCGGGACTGCTCAATCTCCTGGAGATCCCACACTTTGGACGGGGCCCGGAGGTCAATGCTGTGGTGCAGACGCTACTTTCATGCGTGCATGGTGGTTACTTATGGTTGGGTAACCGAATAGATGTCAATGTTGATCTCATTCACCGCATTACCGGTCTGTCGAAGACTGGTTTTGACCCACAGATAAATATTGATGGCGCCACAAAGGATACCAGACTCTCAACCAAGCAGGTTGCGGAGTATAAGCTGCAAAGAGGAGGTCGCGCCTACGATGTCAATTCAATACAAGATGACTCCTTGCGGTTTACTGTTAGTCTGTTGGCCGGAAAACTCCTTCTCAAGGTGAGGCCGAAGGAGGTCACAGGCTCAGTTATCCGCCTAGCGATCGAAGTCATAAATGGTAAACCTTACAACTGGAGTTTATTTTTACTGAATAGTTTCTTTCAAGACTGTGCGCAAGCACAGCAGGATCCACTTCACAGCTTCCACTTCTCGTGGCTGCTGATCCTTATGGCTTTCGTTGGATGGAAGGAGCCGCCCAACTCGCAGTTTCCACAGCTGGCACCAGGGGCGTGCAGAGGGTCGAGGTACTCCAATCTTTGGGCGAGTAATCACCCAGAGAAGCACAAGAATAACGCAATGGTATTCCATGAATATTATACACTATTGCTTGAATCCGTCGCAACGATTCCGCGTGTCGACTCGCCGGTCGTTGATCTTTATCAGTCCAAGCTGGAATTTAAGGTCGACAGGGATAAAACCTACATCAGACCCAAAGGGTTCAGGAAACACAACGAATGGGCCCCCGGCCCATATCGCATGGACATCCAGCAGGTCGAAGATACCATTAAGAACTGTTTCGACGAGGACATGAAACAAATGTATGATGATCTATCCTCTGGCCTAGTTCCAGTTGATCCCCCAGCCAAGGACCCAGAAGATGCTCAGGAGGTAGATCCTAAAGACAAAGAGAAAGAACCAATGGGTTCTAAGAGAAAGGCTATTGAAGGCCCTTCTCCGGTGCGAGCAAAGAAGAAGAGAACAAAGGCGGTTACTTTCGACGAACCGCAGGCACCAGTCATGACAGAGGATGAGTATGATCTCATCGCCAGCCGAATACAGGAGAAGATGCGGGATAAATTCGCTGCGATTCAGTCATCGCAGGATCGTATGCGCATCAGCCTTGACAACAAATTGCGAGAGTTGAAGGCAATCACTGAGAAGACTGCTTCCATGCAGATTCAGGCAGCTCCAACTACAGTCGCAGAAAGTTCGCAGCCCCCTTCGCAGAGCAGAGAAGAAAGCATTGCAAAGGACCGCACGAACATTGTTCGTATACCGCCAGGAAGTATTAAGTTCCCTGTACCTATGGAGGTGCAGATGGTTCATCCTCTTGAGGTGAACCTACCAGAAGTACCTATGGATCAGTTGTATGAAATTTTCCAGCAGATAGGCACGGAGCTGAGGCACAGAGAACAAGTCACATATGAGCAAAATATTTTGCTGTCTCACGACAATGTGCAGCTCATTGCGCAGCATGAGGCAGAGAGTGCCCAGTTGACGCAATATGTTCAGCGAGAGCAGGATGTCTCTCTTGTTTTAAAGAATATCGCAGCAGAGCTTCCGCAGTGCGATAGCAGGCCTGAGTTAGAAATAACTCAAAAGATCAGAAAAATAGCAGAAAGAGCAAAGGCTCTAGATGAAGAGAAGAGGAAGATGGAGGAAGAATACGAAGCAAAGATTGCTGCACTTGAAGCAAATAAGCCACCTACCCCAGAGGAAATCCAAGAAGCACGAGTGCAAGCTTTCAGAGTTGTACAGACACAGATGCACTGTCGGGTGGAAGCAGCAGAGGCCATCCTGGAAGATGCATCAAAGACATGGCTGGAGCTAGAGGAGCTCCCACAGAAGGCCCAGCTTGATCAGCACATTAAGCACTGTGAAGATGCGATAGCAAAAGCTGAAGAAGAATACAAGGGCTTGAGTGCTCTTGCGAAGATAAGAAAGAAAGGAGAAATCACACAAATTCAGCAGCAGGTGCAGAAATACAGAGAACAGCAGATCAACCTGGCTAACGAAGTTAGCCCGCATGAAAGCAACATCGCACATCTGGTTGATGAACTGGAGCAAAAGGTGAAAAGCTTCACCTCAAGTAAAGGAGTCATTGAGGGCACAGAGGACTCCTTGGTAACCACTGAGCTGCTCAGCGCAGCGCAGGAAGAAGTAACACACATGGATGAAAGTATCAAAGCGCTTAAGGCACAATTCGCAGCAATCTCACGAGCAGCAAAGGATAAGCTTAGGCAAATGAATCAGGCTGTTGTTGCGAGTGGCTCGGGGACGAGCCACAAGTAAGTGTTAGGGGAGTTGTTGGAGAGAACTTCCGCAGCAGTTAGGAAGCTGCTAATTTTGGGAAGGATAACTAATTTTGGAGGGAAAGTACCAATTTTGGCGGTAAGACAAAGATATCGCCGTAGCGCAAATTACGGCGGGAATCACGGCGATAGGTACAGAAAAGTCAAGCATGTGGTACAAAGAAGAGGCCGAAGGGAGAGCTCAACCACTGCAATAAAGGCGCCGAAGATGAAGAGAGGGTTCAGCTACCCTCATAAAGACGAAGGACTACAGTCAGCGTTGCGTGAACCAAGAAGAAGCAACGGGTCGATGCATTAAAGACTAAGGACTGCAGGAAGCGGCGACAAGACAGAAGGCGGCCATGGAAGTACAGCCAGTTTACTGTAAGTGGTTAGGGTTGAGTCACTGTTGGGATAAGGCCCACAGTTTTGTAACTGCGATGAGACCTTCGGGCCATCTATATATAGTAGTCTTTTTATAGGATAAGGGGTTGGCCACATAGCGATAGAGACATCAGGTAGATGCTAGTCAAGTCTTTTGTTGTTGCAAGTCTGAACATCCCTGAGAATACAAGGGCCGACCTGTTGAGAGATAGTGCAATCCGCTGGGATTGCGAGAGGGAGAGAGTGCACTGTAAAAGCAAGAAGAGAAAAGAGGTCTATAGAGAAGGGCTCCCACTGAGGTGGAGTTTCCCAGAAGACCCCTATTGTAAAAAGTGGAACGGAGCTGTGTTTATTCCCCAGAGTTGTAAACAAGAACCGCAGTTCCCCTGGGCGTAGCCTTTGCCCTGGGAGTATCAATGTGCTTATCTAAGTAGCACTATTGTAATTGTGTAGCCATTATTCTCATTCATGTGGTTGTGCTATATATGAATGCTTCAATCTGTTATAAGTAATGTACATGGTCGTCAGTTAACTTCTGAATGATGTATAACAAGTGCGATAATCGTAGCTAACCTCTTTGCGAACTATATAATTGTTAAACAGAGGTTAATGTGCGAGTAAGAACTGAATATGAGGCATGAATGGTTTATTTAGACATTGCGCAAAGTAATGTTCTACCTAGTTACGTGTTGCGAGATATCAAGGGTCGACTTCAGTAGTAAGGGTTAGGCTTGTAGGCTGAATGCTGTTGCTGACTGCAGTACCAGGATAAGGATAGCTAAGACCACCTGTTAGCCCAGGAAGCGGCCAAAGTTCGCTTGCCGCAGGAACTAGAAGGGCAAGACATCGTACCTACGATATCCTGGGTATCACTAGACGGGTTCACATAGGGAAAGACTTATCGCATTTCCTGCGTACTGCGATAAGACAGAGGCGTAGCCGGAGTAATGGAATGAGATAGACAGCTTCGGTGAAAGGGGTTAAGGTGGGTTTGAGCACCCTAGATGCCTCGGAACTTGGCTGAGGACACTTGAGTCTTCTGCCTCCCATTAGAATCACTTCGGGTGAGACCTCAGGTCGCTTCTGCGACCTGTTGCCAAAAGGGCCAGTGAGCTAAGGGTTCTGTTGGTCTAAAAGATTACCGCACGCCCGGGTCTGTCAAAGAGAAATAAAAGATCAACACCCCGCCGTTGCGGAAGGATTTTACGAAAGCTCCCGCCGTTGCGGAAGGGTTCAACGAAAACTCCCGCCGTTTCGGGGGGGTTCACTTAATTTCCCTGCCGTAGCGGAAGGTTGAAACTAAAAATTCTTTAAGTCCTTCGTTCCCCGCATTTTCTAATCGGAAGGAAATCTAAGTCCTTTTCGGGAGACTAAGGCGAATGAGTCCCGCCGTTTCGGGAGGAAAGCCGGAACTTTTCCGCGGTTGCGGGAGGTTTGAGTGAAAGGCTCCGCCGTTTCGGGAGCTAAGTCGTTTCGGAGCTGGGACCGTTCCGCAGAAGCAACGATTGAAAATTTTCTAAGTCTTTTACTTCGGAAGAAAATGTTGAATTCCTTGGTGTTATTTCGGCGAGTTTATCCGGATGGCTTCCGCCATTTCGGGAGACAGAGCTGAATTGTTTCGCCGTTTCGGGTGGTTTTGTTGAATTCCTTTCCGTTTCGGGAGAACAACGCGAACTTTTCCGTGGTCGCGGAAGACTTGATCGAAAGCTTCCACCGTTTCGGGTGGTTTTGCCCAATGGATCCCGCGGATTTTGACAAAGAAAATCTAAGTCCTCCTTTCGGAAAGGTTGGACGTTTGACTCCCGCCGTTTCGGGACAAAGTCTGACTTATTCCAAAATGTTTGGGCAAAAAACTAAGTTACCTTTTGGCTCACTGGGGAGAACATGGAAGGATTGACGGCAAGCTGTTCAGCAGGGAAGCAAAATTTTATGTTGAAAACAGAGCGGACGGCTGGGATGGCTTCTCAAGCAAACTTTCTACAAAAAATACAGGAGGGGCCCCAACATGTACAAAATTTTGGGGAGGGGTGTTGCTGCAACAACATGATCCTACCAGTCTATCCAACCAAACTCACCCAGAAAGCACACTAATCTAATTCACAAATGTAGGAATTCAATTGAAACTACCTTCCTATAGAAATCACCTAGTAGTTATAAAATTAAGAATAGAAATAAACCAGATTGCTTTTGCAAGAAGTTAAATCCTATAATTATCTCACTACAATATTCAATCTTTACCAAAATGATCCATCCAGTAGCTACTGTTACTCGGTCATAATCTGCCTACCTTAATAAACCAATTGAACTCTAACTGATAATTACTCGAAATCCTAGAAAGCATAAACAGCTAAAAGATATTGGAATTGAGCTTGGCTGTTACAGCTGATTCAAACACACATGCATTAACTGAATTATCCTACATGGTCGACTATCACACCAATCTGCTACAACTATTCAATATGCAATCGTGAACTACCAAAAGGAAAGCTAATCTCTGTTGTAGCTAACAGTAACATCTGCAATGATTCCACACCACACAACAGAAAGAAAGCTAAATTACCCTACCTACTTAAGCCGGCTATCTCTGTGAGAAGGCGGGCCCTATCCTTCTAATAGAGACACCAAGAATCACAACAAATTAAGCCACATAAATGAAGAACTCTGCTCTCATATTAATGATGGAAATTGACAGTATCAGTGCTCTTTTACAGCTTATGCAAAATGGTAATTGTCCAACCCTAGGCTACAGGAGCCTTCTCATATTTATACATTGAAAGTACAGATCACGATCCCCCAAAATCGTGCAGCAGTGAAGATCTATGATCTTCATGCTACAGAGTTACAGCTGACTGTTACAACTATATTTAAACAATGTTGTTACGCATGAAGGAGTTGTTACTCCAGTAATCAATGGATCAACATATTTAGCAAGCTGGAATGCAATTTGTCTGTTGCAGCTGGGTTCTGTTTCGGTGGAGGCCTGTTATAGATTCTCATGGAGGAGTGTGATGTCCCTTGGATTTATGAGGAATCAGGATTTGAAGAGTAACAGCTGGCACCATTCGGCTGATACACCTATGCTTTAGACCTTGACTAAATGAAATCACACAGATTAGCATAAACCAAGGACTAGGATCTAGAACCTTAACAATATTAGGCATAAAATAAATAAAGCAATAACGAATTATACCTGTCAATATAATTCGTTGATCTAGAGAAAAGGAATAGGTATAGCTTATGAAAATAGGATGTAATCAGGGGAAAATGATGTAATAAGGATGGCCAAAAAGGGACATTTCCTGGACCCAACATATCCCCCCAACTATCCAATTCCATGTCCTCATGCAACTACCTCCCCTAGTCTGAATCTGAGTTTGAGTTGAATCTATGAAGATTTGTAAGATTGTAGGCAAGTTCTGGTGTCTCCCCTCAAGACACAAACCCATAGCTGGCTGTCCATTTCTCCCAACACAGATTTTCTTCTTTTACAGTCAAAGCATAGTTGTTTCTGTAAGGACTCACAGGATCAGTCCGCTTGGATCCTAAGGTTCACCCATAATCCAGAGAGTATAATTCTCCTCATTCCTGAGGATGGTTTGGAAAGCATCTCACCATCTTACATGATTAATGACAAAAGAGGCAAATGCCCTCAGCTGAACATCCCCTAGACAAGGCAATGGATTGGATGGAGAGTTAATATAACAAGCCCTATCATGTAATCACAATTCACATAACAAATGTTGATCCTCAAAATCACTTTTCAGAAAAGTTTCCAAAAAATGAGTAGTTGTTGCCAAATCAAATGATCTCCCTTCTTTCATAGCCCTCAATTGAAATAAAGTTGTCTGCTCATGGAGAAAGGCAGGGTAAGAGGGGGATGGATCCCTGCAACTCAATAATTCTAGGGAGAGAGTATACATTTTGTCTTTTTCTTGTTGCAGGGACTTAAGTTTCTTCAACCCTTCCAGTTTTTCTTGAAGTTTCTCCCACCGGAGTTTCTGGAAGAATAACACCTCAACCCACTTTTCTCTCAACTCCCTAATGACATTTTGATGTTCTTGGAGATAAATCATACCTGTCCTAAATTGATCAATATATTTATGCCATTTATCTAACTCAAGATTTATCCAGAGAATCTTTTTATCTAGCCATTGAAATCTTATGTCTTCCACATTCTTCTCATCATCAGAGTCCAGATAAATGACATCCTTGTTTTGCTTTGGCAATGTAACAATTTCATCCCCCATTGGTGTTGTAGTGGTCTGTTCTTGTAACGCAGTCTCATCCATTAATTTTGAGGATGCTGGTTCTTATGTGATAGCATCCTTTCTTTCCATTTCAACCTCATCCATCTCAGTTTGTGTTACAATCTCAACAACTATTCTTAGGACTGTTGGTTCTTGTGTGACAGCATCCTTTCTTTCCATTTCAATCTCAGCCATCTCAGTTTGTGTTGCAGCTTCAGCAAAAGATTTTGAAAACACTGGTTCTTGTGTAACAGTGTTCTCATCTTGATCCTTGATATCAAATATTGTTGTCTGAGTTGCAGCCTCACTATATGCTTTCAAAGGTGCTGGTTCTTGTGTCACAGCCCCCTGCTTCTCAATTTCCTCGAACTGCTAAGATTGTTTCTGGGCTATCTCAATTCCCTGTGACTGATGAGACTGGTCCTGAAGAATTTCAGTATCCCCTGATGGCTGGGACTGCATTGTTTCATCTCCTAGATTCGAATCAAGAATCTCTTCAATTCTTGGCTCATTTTCCCCCATCAATTCTATTTTTGGCATTCTTTCTTCCTCATGCTCTATCTGTGCATGCCTTTGTGATACAAATCCCAACATAATAACTCTATGTCCTACTGCAAAAAATATGTCCCGACACTCTAGGAAAATAGTCTCTCCTTGCTTCTCATTTTCTAATGCAAAAGATGAGATTTCTAATAAGTTTGCAACATCTAACAATGTATTCAAATTCTTCTTTGATTGTTTCCCGACTACTCCCTTCCATCTTTTCAACTCATTTCGCAATGTCTGCACCTCCTCTTTTAGCAATTCATTTTCATAGAAGAGATTTTCAATTTGAGGTTCTTCTATGGAAGGTTCCTTCATAACAATAGATGACTTGGGGTCCAAAATAGGAATGTCTATATCTACCCATGTTACAGGTGCTTTTTCTGCCATAGGTGACTCGTTATCTGCTCTAATTGCTCCTGTTGTCTCTGTTGAGGGTGCTTCAATATTACCCCAAATTGCATCCACTATCTCTGCTTCTTCTGCTATCCCTACTACCTCTGCTGCTGTTGCAGCTTCTTTTGTTGCTATTGCTGTTACAGCTGCTTCTGTTGCCGTTGTTGTCATAGCTGCTACTGCTGCTATCACAGCTGCTTCTGCTGCTGCTACTATCACAACTGTTTCTGCTACTACAGTCGATCGAGTCCTTCTTTTCCTCACCATTACCACTAGGTGTTCCTCACTGCTTACTGCTACTAGTGTTGTGATAGCTTTGGTTTTTCTTTTCTTTGATATAGTGGATGTCTAACCCTTGTTCTCTGACTTTCCTCTTCGTTTCTTTGACACAGGGGTCCTTTCCTCAGTCTTCTCTTCTTCAATAATGGTCCCCCTTATCTCAGGAGAGGACACAACCTCCAAAATTTCCATAGTACCTTCTCCTGCTATTCTTTCTTCTGCAATTGTAGCCTCTACTATCGCAGCTTCAATAGCTGCTCCAATTTTGGCTTCTTTCATCTGAGTATTTGCTTCTGCATTTACAACTTCTAATTTTTCTACCTCCTATGCCATGGGATTCCACCACAATTTCCTCAGCAATAGGGTTTTCTACTGATGTTGCTTCTCCCTTATTTACTTCCTCTTCATCACTATTCTGATTCCCTAATGCTCCAATCTCCCCCCCAACTGCATTTGAGGAATGCCAGTCCTCATACCTTTGCCAACACCGTCCATTTCTAATACAGGTTCTCTGATTGGCCCATCTTCAGCAAGGAATTTGTCCCAAGTTAAATTATGATTGGCAATGGCCCTTAAGACAAAATAATTTAATTAGGCCATGATTAGTAAGGGAGGAAATTGGGTGTTGGGCAGTTCTTGCATATCCAACCATGGTTTGTAGGGCTTTAAGAAGATAAAATGGCATATTTACCAAATTTCCATGGCGTAAATGAGACAATAAGGGAAGTTCAGAGAAGGAAACAGTTCGGTACCTACCTTCACAAGAGATATATCTCTTCACGAAGACTGCTACTTGATTCCAGGGTCATGGTAAAGATGCCAGTTGCAACCCACGACGCTTTGGACTAACATGCTCTTCGACTGCCAAAAATTCTCTCACAGCATTTGCATTATGTGCCTTCCATTCAAATGACTTCTTCCCAACCCGAGGTAGGCCAGTAAATTCTGCTATGGTTTCCTCCGTAACCTCCATGTGCAGTCCTCTAACCTCAGAGTGGGTATCGTTCAGATTAAGGGCGAATTGTAATGTGGTTTCTATGTGGAAACTGGTCAACCGTTCAAAGTATTCCATCTAGCCCGCTGCTATGAAAATTTTAAGAACCTCTGCATTGGCACATACAGCTTCTGTATTTATTGGTTCATGCCAGACTCGGTTTCCCATATCAACCTTTCCTCACAATTCAAAATGAATACAACAATTACCAGTCTAGATGTGGGAGCTGAATTTTTTCAAACATGCAAGGGATCGTTGGGGTTCAAAATCGGGTTTTTTTAAGGCAAGTCGGCGCAGGTATAAAAATTTCATTGGAACGAAGAAGTTGGAAAAATTGGGGTATTGGGTGCAAATCAGGTAAGGTGACGAGAAATAAATACAACCGTGATCCTGACATATTCCATGGAGGTTAATTAGTATGGGTTCACTATTCGAGGGCTAAGACAGTACATAATCGTTATTACCGTATTTAATTTCCTGCCAAATCATGTAAAAGGTGCGATCCGTACCTTCGCGTTTATTTGTTCAGCCGTGAATCAATCATTACAACCGGCCTTCATCCTCACGAGTATGAATGCACATGTGCTGAAGTGATGTCGCCACCGCCACCAGAGCTGATAGCTACCCAAGACACCCGAAATTTTCCTTCGTGGCAAACCGTGATTGGATCTTGTGGAGCAAGCAACAAACTGACTCCTAATTGAATCATCATTGGCATCATCATTCGGAGAGAAGGAAGACTAGCGGAGTCACGGCTACTAGATTTAGCAAAATAAGCAAGACTAGTAGAGTCGTAACTGTCCGGAGAGAGCGAAATGGAAAAAAAAAATAGTGGAGTCACAACTATTAAACCGTGAATCATACAACAGAGCCCAGTCCCCTTCTTGGAAGACTTTTTTCTTTATAAATCGATCATGCCACTTAGAGCGTTGTTGTTGGATTAAAGCTATATGATGTATTGCAACTGTGCGCTTCTCATCCAACCCATTGAGGTGATTCAATCGGTCCCTCTGAGCCTCCGATAAATCAAGGTTTGCTTCCACAGCCATTTTCAAGGTCTTGATTTCAAATTCAATTGGAAAAAGAACATTCTTACCGTACACTAACTCATATGGGGAAAAACCAGTGGTGTTATGCCATGTAGTATGATAGGCCCATAGTGCTTGTGGAAGCCTCTCAGCCCAATCCTGATGATTGCTCTTCACTGTCTTTGTCAGAATAGCCTCGATAACCTTGTTTGTACTTTCCAGTTGGCCATTGGCCTGTGGATGATATGGTGAGGTTATTCTGTGCTGAATATGAAATTTCTGTAACAGTGCTTCCAGCTTGTGAGACACAAACTGTGGTCCACCATTTGTAATTATTTCCTTAGGTACTTTGAACCGAGTAAAAATTTCTTCATATAGGAAATCAATCACAGCCTGATCATTGGCCTTAACCAAGGCTACGGCTTCTAACCATTTGGTCATGTAATCTGTGCAAACCAAGATGTGAACTTTCTGTTTTGAGGGAGGGTTGATAGGCCCTACAAAATCTAGAGCCCACCTATCAAATGGTTCAACCACAAGTTGTGGCTGCAAAGGCATTTCATCTAATTTGTTGGGTTGGCCCATCATTTGGCAGCTATCACATTCCTGAACATACTTTTTTGCATCCCTTAACAATGTGGGATAGAAATAGCCCATTCTCAAAACTTTATGACCTGTTCTTTTGTCAGCAAAATGTCCCCCACAGGGCTCATCATGGAAAGCTTTAAGAATGCTAAAGATCTCATCTTCTCTTACAAATCTTCTGATTTCTAAATCAAGCCCTGTGTAGAAAAGATGGCCATCAATCCAGCAGTACCTAGCACTCTGTTGTATGATCTTCTTTTTTTCTCTCTTCGACAAATGTGCTGGGAGCTTACTTGCAGCCAAAATGTTAGCAATATCTGCATACCATGGGGAATGAGCTGATACTGCAAACAAATGTCCGTTAGGGAAGGAATCTTCGACTGGTAAATTGTCATCACTGTTAGTAAGTCAAGATAAAAAATATACAACAACATTTTCCTTCCCTGGTCTATCAATAATTGTGATATCAAATTCTTGTAACAGTAACAGCCATCCAGTAACTCTAGCATTTGTGATTGGTTTATTCATTAAATACTTGATAGCAGAATGATCAATGTGTACAAAAGTACAATATCCAGTAATATAATGTCTAAATTTGTTGATGGCATAAACAATAGCAAGAAATTCATTTTCTGTGACAGTATAGTTTAGTTCAGCAGGAGATAAGTTCTTACTAATGTAACAAATTGCATAAGGAGTGTTACCTTCCTACTGTCCCAAAATGGCTCCAATGGCAGTGTCTGAAGCATATGAAGAAATATGAAAAGGCAGAGCCTAGTTGGGCCCTCGTAAGATGGGTGCTGTAGATAGCCTTTTCTTTAGCTCAGTAAACATTGTTTGGCATGCATCATTCTAGACAAATTGTGCATCCTTCATCAACAGAGTGAACAAAGGAGAAGCTAGTTTGGAAACAATTTCTATGAATCTTTTGTAATAGCCAACATGCACCAAGAAGATACATACATCCTTATGTGTTCCAGGAGTTGGTATGTTTTCAATTACCTTGATTTTAGATGGATATACCTGGATACCATCAGAAGAGATGAAGTGTCCCAGCATTATTCCCTCACTCATCATCATATGGCACTTTTCAGTGCATAAAGAGAGCTGGCTTTGTTCACAACGTTTCAAGACCTTTTCTAAATTTTTCAGTGCTTCTTCATAACTATCACCATATGGAGTAAAGTCATCCATAAAAATATCCATGCAATCGTTTACCATCTCTGAAAAGATTCCAATCACTGCTCTTTGAAAAGTTGCTGGTGCATTGCACAAACCAAAAGGAAGTACCCGGTATGCAAAAGTTTCCCAAGGACAGGTTAAAGTGGTTTTGTCTTGATCTTCTGGAGCAATCTGGATTTGGTTATAGCCACTAAAGCCATCCAAAAAGGAAAAATACTTTTTCCCAGACAAGGTATCAAGGACCTGATCAATGAAAGGTAAGGGGAAGTGGTCCTTCTGCGTTGCTTTATTCAATTCTCTGTAATCCACGCAGACTCTCCATTTCCCATTCTTCTTTGGCACAATCACGAGTGGAGAAACCCACTCAGTATCTGAAATCGGGTATATAAATCCTGCCTACAAGAGTTTTTGGATTTCCTCCTTCACTCTGTCCCTAAGGTTCGGGTTCATCCTTTGTTGTGGTTGACACATAGGCCTGGAGTCACTTTTAATATAGATGTGGTGGGTGCACAGATTAGAAGGAATCCATTTCATGTCTGTGTACTCCCAAGCGAAAGCTCCCCTACGTTGTTTCAGCAGAGTGATCAACTGTTCTAGCTCACTAGGCGCAAGGTTTGGATTGATATTCAATGTTTTCCCTAGCTCGATTTCTACTGGAATACTCTTTGAATTTTTGAGTATTGGAATTATACTGGCATCACTGATTAGAGTTTCTTCTGTAAGATTTTCTTGTTTTGTTGCAGCTAGAGTACTATCTAAGATCTGATAGACATTTTTATTAACTGACATGGGATCACTGATGAAACTATTATTGTCATCATCCTCTGTTTCATCTTTAAATGTTAAGGCTCTCCCTATGGTTAATAACGGTTGTACACCTTCCTCCTCCTCCAAATCTGTCCATAATAGAGTTTCAGCTTCTATGCTTGGTCGAGCTGGAGGGTATAGGGTTAGGCTCTTGATCTCAGTTTCATCTGAAATGGTCATAGATCCTAACCGACAGCTGATACAGGCATCTGTTGTGGCCAACCACAGTCTTCCCAGGATCAGTGGGTGTCCCCCCAAACTGGGATTTTGGCTGTAACACCAAGAAATCCGCAGGGTATTCCCACGAGTCAACTGAGATCACGAGGTCATCTAAGATCCCTTCAGGCTTGATCGTCGATCTGTCAGCAAGTTCCAAAACAGTAGGGGTCGGCCGAAGATTAGTGAGTCCCAATTTCTTCACAGTCTTTATGGTCATAACATTAATGGTTGCGCCTACATCTACCAAGACATTGGGGATTTATGTGTTCCCTGTGTGAACTGTAACAGTCAGATTTCCAGGGTCATCGTATTTTTCCACAGGAGCCTTCCCCATTATTAATTTGGAAAGTTGTCCTAGTACGTGGACAGTGGGAGGATCCCTGGGTCTTCTTCCTGGTTTCTTGACACATAAATATTTAATAGTATTGGCATAAATAAGCACATCATGGAGGGCTTGTAACAGTGGAATTTTAACATACAAATTTTTCAATTCTCCCAAAAGGTCAAATCGAGGTTGTTCCACTGTTTTCTACAGGGCCAATCGTTCAGGGTATGGCGGTTCTCTCATCAACTGTGTAGGTTGTGATACATTGTGTGTTAATCTTTGAGTTTCAGTTACTATTTCAATAGGAGTATCAACATCCTCAATGATGGGACTTGCTGAATTAACCATATTCTCATAGTGCTGATTTACTCTAGTTTCAATCACTGGGGATGAAACATCCTCAGTGATAATAGGTTCCACCACCCTTCCTGATTGTAATTGTATATCATTGCAGGGAATCTAGATGATGGAATACGTAGGCATGTTGGCAGTCTTGAATTGATGGACTGCTTTATTGTTTGGGTTCGGGTTAGGTTGTGCATGTAGCTATGGTCGAAGTGGTGCATTCATAGGTGCGACATTGTTTTGAAATGGGAGATGTGGTTGCTGATACTGTTGATGCTGATACTGTTGAGGAGGATATTGTTGATACTGAGTCTGGTGATGAAGAAAGTTATTTCCTTGGTAAGAATTTCTCCAGTTGGAATTCCAAGGAGCTTGGTTGTTTGACTGTTGTGACCATGGTGTCCATGGGTTAGGATTATGCATTGGGTTCTGAGATGGATGCCACTAATTGTTAGAATAATGTGAAGGAAATTGTGTATTCATATTATGCATACTGTTCATTCCATTCATATTATTCAGAAAAAATGATGGGTTTGGATTCATACCTTGATTGTGAGGCTTCCATGGTTTCTTCTGTGCAATGAATTAAGTTGGCTCCACATCCGGAATAGATGCCTGTAGGGATGCTTTGATCTTAGGTAGTGAAGGAAATTCCTTGGTATCATGATCTAGTTAACATATCCTACATATCTCTGCTTTGTCCAGCAGGCATTCTTTCAATGGGTGCTTTTTCTTGCATTTAGGACAGAATACCCCAAGTGTAAGGTCTTCTACTACTTGCCTTTGCTTTGCTCTCATGACATCTAACTCTGAGGAAATGGAGCTCATCATGTATGTTTTAAAATTCTCCAATAAGTTTCCTATTTCTGCTCAAGTGGCCCCTCCACTAGCTGACTTCCGAGTCCTAGTGAAGACATCCTGATCTCGATCTTTGTCTCGTTTGTTGGTTCTGGAGGATCCCCTTGAGTACCTTCAGCATAATTCAGCAATCTTCTCGAAAGGTTCCTTCAAGATGTCCCCTTTTCCCAACAAATTAAACATATCAAGGCAGTCTTCTCTAATTCCTCGTAGTAAAATGATCTTGAGCACATCCTTTCCAATCTCAGCATGACCAGATCTTTGTAAATTGTACAACAATCTTTCCACAAAGTCTTCCAAGCTTTCTTCATCCTTCTGAACCATTTTAAACAACTCCTCCTTTCTATTCCTAGTTCTACAATATTCATGGTACTTGGAAAGGAAGGTTTTTTTCATTTGGTCCCAAGTAGTAATGATCTCACGACCCAAACTCATGAACCAGCGCAAAGCATTTCCTTTCAAGGTGGCTGGGAGTAACTTCAGCTTCTAAGCACTAGAGGTGTAATCATAGCTGTGACAGAGGATATCAAACTCAAAGAGAAACTCATCAGGATCTTCAGAGGACTTACCGTGAAAATTCGGGAGAACTGATGGTGAGATATTTTTCATGGGAGCTGCTCTAGGTGTTTGGAGGATAGGGAATTCTAATGTAGCCATAGTATTACCAGGACGATTATTTTCTCCTTCTCCTTCCCGGTTCTCCCCATGTTCATTCTCCCCTTCCTGTTCTCTACCAGCCATGGTCCTAGTCCAAAATTCAACAGCTTCCCTTATGCATTCTTCCTCTGCTTTGGCTTCTTCTTCTCTTCTCCTCTCTTCTTCTCGCCTTCTCTCTTCCTCTGCTAATCAACGAGTCTCCAACCACACTTCTTTAGTAACTCTGGTTTTGTTGTTATGATAGATCTCCTCTCTACTTGGTGCACCCATGGCACTTCCGTTATCTTCAAGAAGTTTATTTTCAACAACAGAAGTTGAAGGTCCCATTGTATTCTCCATTGTTGATGCTGAATTTTCAAGGTTGAGAGGAATAGAATTTCTCCTGCCTGTAGATTTCCATGGTGGTCTAGTGTAAGAATCTGCTCTAGCAATTATTTCTTCAATGTATGTATGTCTTCCCTGACCTGCGTTACGACCTCGACCTCTTCCACCTGTAATGTTAGTATTCAAAGGGGGTTCCCGATTTGTTTTTCTTGTATTCATGCATGCTGTAAATAATTAAACCAAAATAAAATGAAATGAAACCAACTACTAACTCTATCTATCTATTACCATCCCCAACAACATCACCAAAATGTTGGTCACCCTATATGTCAATTAATTAAAGCTACCACAAGATGTTCGATATAAATTGTCAAACCCAGGGAGGTCTTTTTGTTTCAATGGCAATAAGCATAATCTGTGCATAAACATGTCAAGCAGTTGATTAACTAAATGGAGATAATGATCCTACCAGTCTATCCAACCAAACTCACTATAGAAAGCAGACTGATCTAATTCAAACATCTAGGAATTCAATTGAAACTACCTTCCTACAGAAATCACCCAACAGTTATAAAATTAAGAATAGAAATAAACCAGATTGCTTTTGCAAGAAGTTAAATCCAATAATTATCTAACTACAATATTCAATCTTTACCAAAATGATCCATCTAGTAGCGACTATTACTCAATCATAATCTGCCTACCTTAATAAACCAATTGAAGATACAATAGCAACCAGAATCTAAATATAAGCTTGAACTCTAATTGATAATTACTAGAAATACTAGAAAGCATAAACAACTGAAAGATATTGGAATTAAGCTTGGCTATTACAACTGATTCAAACACACATGCATTAACTGAATTATCCTACACATTCGACTGTCACACCAATCTGCTACAGCTATTCAAGATGCAATCGTGCACTACCAAAAGGAAAGCTAATCTCTGTTGCGGCTAAGAGTAACATTTGCAATGATTCCAGACCACACAATAGAAAGAAAGCTAAATTACCCTACCTACTTAAGCTGGCTATCTTTGTGAGAAGGTGGGCCTTATCCTTCTAACAGAGACGCCGAGAATCACAACAAATTAAGACACATAAATGAAGAACTCTGCTCTCATATTAATGATGGAATTGACAGTATCAGTGCTCTGTTACAGCTTATGCAAAATGGTAATTGTCCAACCCCAGGCTACAGGAGCCTTCTCATATTTATACACTGAAAGTACAGATCACGATCCCCCAAAATCGTGCAGCAGTGAAGATCTATGATCTTCATGCTGCGGAGTTACAATTAACTATTACAACCGTATTTAAACAAGCATGTTACTCATGAAGGAGCTGTTACTCTAGTAATCAATGGATCAACATATTTAGAAAGCTGGAATGCGATCTGTTTGTTGCAGCTGGGTTCTGTTTCGGTGGAGGCCTGTTATAGATAATCGTGGAGGAGTGTGCTATCCCTTGGAGTTATGAGGAATTAGGCTTTGAAGAGTAACAGTTGGCGCCATTCGGCTAATACACCTGCGCTTTAGACCTTGACTAAATGAAATCACACAGATTAACATAAACCAAGGACTAGGATCTAGAACCTTAACAATCTTAGGCATAAAATAAATAAAGCAATAACGAATTATACCTATCAATATCATTGGTTGATCTGGAGAAAAGGCATAGGTATAGCTTATCAAAATAGGATGTAATCAGGGAAAAATGATGTAATAAGGATGGCCAAAAAGGGACATTTCTTGGACCCAACAATGACCTTCCCCTTGTATTTATGGCTAGGAAAAGAAGTTAATCTTGAGAGAAGAATAGTTAGGGTGGGTGTGGATGTTAAAGAACCTCCTCCAACTGCCCCAAATTCAAATTTACTTTTTATTTTTCATGATTTCAAGAGGGACCCATGAGTGTAAGCTTTTCAACAAGCGGGTAACTCACCAGGAATCTTTAAACAAGTAGTGGGTGCAACTTTGTAGAGAAACTTGTTATGGTGAAAACATCCTATGGCTTGGTTGCAGACCACAACAGATATCTGACTAAAAGAAAATGACTCAATTCCCAATGCAATGCTATATAAATGACAATGCTAAGATAATGAAGAAAAGACCAACCTTCAACTGGATGTTGGAAGTAGATCCCCGTTGAGCTTTCAACCTCTACACTTGAACCTGCAGATTAGTCTCAATGACAAGTACAAGCAAGTGCATATAATACGTGAAAGACATTAGCATAATCCATAGCATGATCCATGATATTATCAGCAAATATAACCCAATGTAATTAAACAATATTCACAATATCAATTGGACGAGAAAATGAGTATTTCCATTAATGAATAATAAGAAGTACAATATACGACCTCTTGCCAGCAACCAATCTCAACCAAAAACTAGGTCTCTCCACTTGTGCCTCCACCACTTCAATCCACCATGTAATGGAAAAATCAAACTATGAAAGGAGTTTTGAAGGTGAATATAAGGAATTCACAACAACTAGGATCAATGAGTGTAGACTCAAGTCATGGCAAAAATCCACTAGAGTTATCTTGTTATCTCTTTCTTCTACCTTCCATTCACCATAAGAGCTCAATATATAGCCTTCCAAAGGTAAGTGAAAGGACACATCGAGGCATTTCGGGGCATATGGAGGGCCAAAGGTCACCCTAAGACCGCTTTTTGGGTGTAAAAAGGTAATTTTCTAATGATTTTTACCATTTTACTTGGTACCCGCGGGCTATAGTAGAACAGCCTGTGTGTACACTGGCTATCATGGGATAACAAGCATACAGGAAGAAAAATAGGGGAAAATATGTTTTGGAGGACATAAAGTGAATCTGAGTCAGTAAAATGGATCCTGAAGGCCAATCAATGATGATGCTCACAAGGTGGAAAATTACGTTGTAACAGATGCCCCCTAATGTGTGAGGTCAGAGAATGGTGCTACGATGGCCGAAATACATTATAAACCTCAGAAATGGAGTGATGGAAACACAACTGGAAGCAACAACTCACTCGTCCTAATACAACAATATCTCTGAATACATGTCGGTATGGTACAATAATATGATACAGTGGCCATGAATAGGCAGTACATAATGAATAAATGTCATAAGTGATTAGAGACATAACCATCTACAGTAAGAGACGGTCTCCTACTGAAAGGAAACAACTGGTGCAAACTAAGGACCATGCTACATGGGATTGAACTTTCCTGCCCCCAGGGGTTCTTTAGCCTGGTCATATAGAAGGACCAAGTCACCTTCAACATACTGTTGGGGACAGACAGACCTATCATACTGGACCTTGAAACGATGCTTATTGGCATCTATAGCCACGGCGGCATCTCGACGCTGCTCGTCAAGCCATCAAGGTGGATCAAACGTTGCTCAATACCCGATGTATCAAGGAGGAGCTCTATGGCTATTTTTAACGAAGGGATTTCACATTCAATCGGTAAAATAGACTCCACACTGTGTACTAGCTGAAACAGTGAGAACCTAGTGGCAGTCTTAACTGCAGTTTGAAATTCCCACAAAGCAGGATATAAAATAATATGCCAGTTGTTCTTGCTCTGTTGGATGGTACGTTGGAGAATGGTTTTTAAAGACTTATTGACTACTTCAGCCTGACCATTCGCTTGAGGATAGTAAGAAGATGAATGTTCTTGACGAAACCCAAGCTTGAGCGACAAATCTACCATTATCTTGTTCTGAAAGTGACTGCCATGGTCAGTGAATCTCCTTCGGAATACCGAACCAAGTGATAATTTGATTGAACACAAAGTGGGCTGCTGTAGCACCATCGGATTTTACGATAGGCGTGGCCTCAGCCCATTTGGAGAAATAATCCATGGCCACAATGATATGGCTATGCCCCCCAGCCGAAGCTGGTTTGCAATCCATGAAATCCACCCCCCACTTGGTGAAGGGACCGACGGTGACGACCAGATGAAGGGGCATTGGATGCGATTGTACATTCCGAGAAAACACCTGGCAAGGGTGACATCTCTTTACGGCATTCATACAATCCTTGAAGATTGAAGGCAAAAAGTAACTAGCTCGCATAATGCGTTGGGATGTTGCAAGCCCGGATAAGTGACCACCACACGCCCCAGCGTGGAAATCATTAAGAACATGCTCCTCTTCTTCATAAATCAAACAACGATGGAGAATAGAATCCTTTCCTTGACGATACAAAGTGTCTCCGATGATGGTATAATATTTAGTGTGGTGTTTCACACACCGTTGTTCGTCTCGTGAATAGTGCGAAGGAAACTTCAAAGTTTGAAGATATACAATAATATCCCCATACCAAGGGTCCTTAGACGACATAAGAAATAAGTGTTAATCCACAAAGGAATATTCATGGAAAATCTCCTCATCAAGTCACGGAAGGTTAGACATGAGCTCAGCAAAAACCAAGGATTTCACCGACTTCACCGAAGCAAAATCAAGATCAAACGCTTGAAGAATCGCAATCCATTTATTGTACTTCCCCCCTATAAGACGTTGTGATAGCACAAATTGAAATGGATTGATATTCTCTATAAACATGGTTTTCCTAAGCATGATGTAGTGTCGTAACCGTTGGACTGCTTGAACAGTCCCAAGTGCCAACTTTTCCACATAAGTGTATCTTAGCTCAGTGTCTACTAAATTGCGACTAAGGTAATAGATCACATGCTCCACGAGCGCGTCATCAACTTGAACTAAGACCATGCCAATCATCTCTTGAGACGCAACCACATAAAGTATAAAATCTCTTGCAAAGTCGAGTGGACTAAGCAGAGGGGCCGATACCAAAGCTTTCTTAAGAGCATCAAAAGACTGTTGGGCTCTCTCATCCCAGATAAATGGTGTGTCTTTCTTCAACAAGCACGTGAAACCTTTAGTAAGACTAGCATAATTTACTACAAAGCGATGTAGAAAAGTGGCTCTCGCTTGGAGGCTCTAAATCTGAAGTAAATTGCACAGAGGAGGCAACCGAAGTATTGCCTCAACTTTAAGAGGATCGGCTCTGATACCCTCTTTCAAAACTATGAAACCTAGAAGGAAACCCGTTCTCACAACAAAGATGCATTTATTGGGATTTAACCGAATCTTGTATTGTATGCATCTTTCGAGAATTAAACGGAGGTGATTGGGGTGGTCCACTCTCTTACGAGAATGCCCAGCAAGATAATCCAAGTATGCCTCCATTATGCGTTTAAGGTCATGAAAGGCGTAGGTCATAACACGCTGAAAAGTGGCTCCGACGTTTTTAAGGCCAAAGGGCATTTTACGGTACGCGAATGTACCCCAAGGAGAAATGAAAGCAGTCTTATGTTGGTCCTCGGGTTTTATCTGTATCTGGTTATATCCTGAAAAGCCGTCCATAAATGAAAAAAAAATCGCTTCCCGCACAAGCATCCAAGATCTGATCTATGAATGGAGTTGGGAAATTGTCTTTCGAACATGCATGGTTTAGGTCTCTAAAATCGATGCATACACAGATAGTTCCCTGCTTCTTATCCACAGGAACGGGGTAGATGAAACCAGCCTTAAGTAGTTTCTCCACCTCTACCTTGATCACGACTACCTTTGTAGGGTTCACAGCATGAAGGCATTGTCAAACCAGCTTAGCATTAGGATATGTTCTAATCTCGTGTTCGACAATGCTGGGGTCTATTCCTGGAATCTGCTCATATGACCAGGAGAAATATTCTCGGAGTTCCCTAAACAAGTCCGTGTAAATGCGGACCTCTTCAGGAGAGCAATCAACACCAATGTAAATGTTCTCAACCTTTCTAGGAGTACGAGAAATTTTGATTGGTATGGTAGGGGAAACATTATCCATATTCCCCTCTACGTAAATCCCATGCGAATCCAAAGGAACCACAGGGTGACCAATCATTTCGGCAAGAGTCATCCTAAACTCTTCTTGCTCGATGAGATCCAGGTTGGGAAGAAAATGAGAGTGATGATGCATGTCTTCCCAAGGTCCTTCAGTACCACACATAGCCTAAACAATAGCGTCATCCTAAGGTAAAGTATCGTCAAGACAATCGTGTGAACAAGACGAGTTGACTTCCCATTCCGGCAACATAACGGGATCTTCCTCCTCTGTCCGTGAAGAAGAGAGATCCAGCTCTGCAATTGCTTGTTGAATATCTTGATATGAAATCTCAGTAGCAAACAGTGGCATAGCGATTCCAACATGCGCAATGTCTCCAGACATGGAACTTACGAATGGTAAAGTCCATGGATCATCAAAATACGAAGTCCGAAATGGTACATTATTCAATGGAGGAGGTGCATTATTGGAAATGGTTCCAATAAAAGCAATAGGTGCAAGGAAATAAAAAGATCCCAACAATGAGGGGTACAATCCAACACCCATGTTCCCAGTTTCCGGCTGAGAAACTTTGACTTGGGGGACAACAGGTCCTATGGATGCTATGGAATAGGGACTAATGAAATCTAGCTGGTCGAATGTCACAATCTTGCTTTCACGTGAAAGCAAATAATTCTGAATACAGAGGACACGACCACTCTCATAGCATAAATCCAATTCCTACCCAGGAGAAGGTTGTAGTCGATGGGCGCATCAACCACCTTGACTTCAATAGGAATGGGTTTCCCACCCAAGTGGACAACAAGGGAAGGGAGAATACCATGCGGCTTAAATGATCGACCGTCAAATGCAGTGAGCATGGTCATAGACTTGGATAAGGGAGGAGATCCAAGACCTTTCCAACAAACTAAAGACACCACTAACGTAGAAGCACCTTCGTCAACCACCATTCTTTTGATGATATTCTGTAGGCACTCCACATGGACTTGAAAAGCCACATGGTAAGGTAAGCGAGCTTGAACGTTAGTAGTGTCAAACGTGATAACGTTAGGACTTCCCCCGTCCTTAAATACTAAAGCACACAAAAGGGCATGCCTTTGAGAAGGACAAGCCTGCAAAACCTCGAGAGACGACATGGCACATGGAGTTTGACCCAAATCTTCTACAATAGAGTAGGTCTAGGCAGCTTGAGCATTGGGATTATGCATAGAGCGCTTGAGAACACCTTTCGGTATCCGCGGCATAGCAGTGGGATTATCGATATGCAAAGAGGTATCAAGAGGAGGAGGAGGCTCATTCCCCATATTCGGTTGTGGTGCATCAAAATCGAGTTGACGAGTAGCAACACTAACCTCTGATTTAACCATATTCATGCAACAAAATCCACCGGTATTGGAAGAAGACGTTGTAGTTTCATGAGTCCCATAACCAGTAGCGGGAGAATTCGAAGCCATATTCTGATGATGTGGAAGGGGATCGTTCAACACATCTGGGCTTTGTGCTAGATGCTTCGATGCTTCTTCAATGCGAGGACACAAGTGAGTAAGATGATCTTCCCCACAAAAGTTGCAAGGGAATTTCACTTTACGCCTAGGTTTACAGTCCCCACCAGCATTTCTGCCATCCTGAGGAGGGTTGGCGTTCTTTTTCTAAGGAGTATTACGATTACTACCATTGTTCCCATTGTTTCCACCCTTATGATTATTTTTCCCCTTCTTCTTACCACCAGGCTGCTTGTTACCCGATGGGTTCATCGATTGCATAGCATGTACATCGAACGATGGGGCGGAAGTGGACAAGGTGTGAACTTGTCTAGGGGTAGATTGGTTAAGTGACAAATTTTGCATTTGATTAGAAACCAAATCTATGGGTCGAGTACTTGCGGATCCAACAATGCCATCGGCATGTGGTCCAGCAACCGGCTTGGGCTCATGTCGTGATCGCGGTGCGTCAGGAATAATGTCATACAGGATGCCAGATTGAGTATAGAGTAAATCTAGCTGCTGGAATTTTAGTATAGCTTGTTCCTCAGTCGTAATGCCAGACATCGAAACATCCTTAGAAATGTATGGAAGAAAAGACTTGAGAAACCATTCCAACAGAAACTCTGGAGGAATGTTGGCTTTCACTAACCTCTTCCGTCCATGCCACTCTTGAACGTGGTAAGATATATGTGTGGCCTTATTCTGGCGGAAGGTAGACAACAGTTTAGTGCTAGTATCATAGCAAACCGACAGCTAGAAATGATCCAGGAAAACCAAGGCTATTTCATTGAAACCCCTGTATGTGCCCCCAGGAAACGCAACATACCATTTTGCAGTTGCCCCTGTGAGGGTTCTTTGAAATAGTCTCAATTGAACTGAATAGTGATTTAACGAGTTTGATGAGCACCAAAGGTGAAAAGTCGTGACCTGATCACCTGTATCCTCACCACCCTTCCCCTCGAACTTGGGAATGTCCGAAGGGAGCTTGGTAGGGACTGTAGGCCAAGAAGGATCGTGACACACCGGATCATTCGTGAGCTTCGAAAGATCCAAAAGATTCAATTGAGCAAGGAAAGGAAGTTGCGGCTATAAATATTGATTATAAGATCCCATAAAAGGTTGATTGTACGAACCTAAAGGATAAGATGGACCATAACCTAGACCATGACCATTAAAATGTTGATTATACGAACCTGAAGGATAAGACGGACCATAAGCTTGACCATGGCCATAAGGCTGATAACTTCCCCCAACCTGACCCATGTGAGAGTAAGCAGGTATATGCGTATTATGAGCACCGTAATGAGGTGGGTTGTAATGAGGGCTAGCCCCAACTGTATTATAGTAAGGGTTACCACCATAATTATGGGGCATATAAGTATTACTCGTATCGAGAACCATATTGTAATGACCATAATTGTAAGGTATGTTCCCACCCCCTACATAAGCATTGCTAGTAGTAGGAGAAGTCGTGGTGTGACCATAAGTATAAGGGATATTCCCACCCCCTACATTACCATTACTAGTAGCGGTAGCAGACGTAAAAGCATATGGTATGTGTCCACTCCCATTATTAGGAGGATTGTTAACATTAGTGAACGTGGTCCTGGTTTGATGTGTATGGGCATGTGTACTGTACTGTGGATTGTGAGTCATATTGTGAATAGTGTTCCATCAAGATGGGTAGTCCTAGGAGGCGGCCTTCCTCCAAAATTTGTAGCATTTGAGCGGATACGGACAATCCCCGTAGTATGTGTGTGAGTAGAAAATGTGGTGCCCCCAGTGAGGGTATTTTCCCTAGTGGGTGCAGTGTTGCAGACACCATGACTAATGCTAGCATGACTACCATACATAGTGGAGGGATTAACTATGTTGTAATTAGGTATACCAAAAGAGAACGCGGTAGCGTTCGAAGTGGTCGTAGGGCTTTTGTTAACATGTAAATTCGGCATCCCATGTAGAAAATTCTGTGGATTTGAAGGATCGAATGGGTCGTCCTCAGGTGGAGTAGATCCAAACAGAAGAGGTTGAGTCTCCGGTATTAATGGATCGCCCCCCCCATGCTTCTCTAGGAGTAGGAGGATCATAAGCATCTTCAAATCTACCCGACGGAGTCGTATGGATTTCTCCCATGCCAAAACCAGTGACAATGTCAGTGCGAAGCACTTCAAAAGAACCAGAAGAATCAAAGAGGGCGTTTTAGCGTCCCCTCTGAACACAACGTGTAACTTCGGCGGTTGGTAAACCAGCCAACCGACGAGACCGGCGGAGAGTTGGACCTCGCTCCACGATATCTATGAAAGGTCAATAAATCAAAGCATCCCCTAACGGCCAAACTAACGATCAAAGAGCACACACCTAAAAAAACTACAGCCAAATGCACACAAACAGTATTGGCTCAAGGGACCTCTCGACACTACAACCGGTATGTCTCGCCTAGGAGAGGCTTGAGACTCCCAAACTATAACCGAAGGTAACTAAATTAGTTATAAGCATTCCCAGAATTCACTGCATGCATAGGGTCAAGTCCCTATACAACAGGTAACTGTGTTTTCCAACCCCTATCTGACTCAGGACAACTGCAGTATAACCACTACAAATGCCCTATGTGATACCTAGGTAAGGAAACTAAGGTCACCACAATATAACCAATGCTCAGGGGGACAGTCGCAGGTGGGATCCGTCATATGGGAAGGATAGTTAAGCCCGAAACTCAAGAGGTACAGATCCCTCAAGAGTCCTTGTACATGAACAAATCCTGGAAATATCTCCCACGTTTGGCTAGTGTTGGAGGGCTATCTCTGCAACCAACTTCGCGTGACCTCGTGCTTAACTCTGGTTTGAGTAGAGCTTCCTGAGAACACTAATGTATATTATGGAATTCACCACTCCCTGGTCAGACACATAATGTTTCGTCTAGTAGTCTTGGATTGTTAACTCACAATGATCTATTCCAAGACTCTAAACGTATACTAGTTGGTGCACCCTATAAAATAAAAAATGTTCTAATCAATTTTAAGATTAAGCGTTGATTTAAATGGCTATAATTACTCCAAGGATATGGTCGTGAAACTGATAATGTATAGGACTCAACAAGAGCATGCATAATTGAAAAACTCTAGACTCATCTATCAATAAAAACAATGCCACTAAAATGATAATCAATCCAACAGTTCAAAATAAAATGCAATTCTTTTAAATTTCCAATGCACAAGCATATCCTAGATGAAAGCACAAGCACTCAAATGTAAAATGCACTACTGAAAGTAAATATTTTTGTATTTTCTCTTATAATGGAAAGGAAAATGCAAAACTATGTTTTTGTATTTTTTCAATATAATGAAATGAAAAAATGCAAGCGAAATCTACCTATTCGGTTAAAGAAATGTAGAGCGGACACTAAGACAACCCAGCAAAACCCAAATAGTGAGACTCATCCAATGTAATGAGCTATAAAATAAAAAATGGTCATAAATCAACAAGACTCAAAACAAAGAGAAAAAGGAGTTTCTGGTCACAAACAGGGCATGGAACAGTCAGGAATAAGGCCAATTAAGACTCAGGAACACTCAAAACCAACCCAGCAATAGTCCAAGGCCATAAATCAATCAAACCCGGATTTGTATGCTGTTGTCAAAGGGAAAACTGCGGGTAGAAGCGGGCTATAGTGCAAACAGATGCGGGTAGACGCGAGAAAAACTAAGTTGACCCGTGTACAAGGAAAGGAAAATGAGCAAACAAAGAGTCCAATAACCCAGAAAAATCTTGTTTTCTATAGTATATCCCAACGGCCAATCAATGACACAGAAGCTTAGCACACAACAACTCTAAATAAGGACAAATGCCTAAAAATCCCCAAAAATTGATGCTCTCCCCAACAGAGTCACCATTTCTGTTATGGAGAAAACTTTCTATGGCTTGGGGCAGACCACAACAGATAGCTAACTACCAGAAAATGACTCAATTCCCAATGCAATGCTATATAAATGACAATGCTAAGATAATGAAGAAAAGACCAACCTTCAACCCGATGTTTGAAGTAGATCCTCGTTGAGCTTTCAACCTCTACACTTGAACCTGCAGATTAGTCTCAACGACAATTACAAGCAAGTGCATATAATACGTGAAAGACATTAGCATAATCCATAGCATGATCCATGATATTATCAGCAAATATAACCCAATGTAATTAAACAATATTCACAATATCAATTGGACGAGAAAATGAGTATTTCCATTAATGAATAACAAGAAGTACAATATACGACCTCTTGCCGGCAACCAATCTAAACCAAGAGTTGGGTCTCTCCACTTGTGCCTCCACCACTTCAATCCACCATGTAATGGAAAAATCAAACTATGAAAGGAGTTTGGAAGGTGAATATAAGGAATTCACAACAACTAAGGTCAATGAGTGTAGACTCAAGTCACGGAAAAAATCCACTAGAGTTATCTTGCTAGCTCTTTCTCCTCCCTTCCATACACCATAAGAGCTCAATATATAGCCTTCCAAAGGTAAGTGAAAGGACACATCAAGGCATTTTGGGGCATATGGAGGGCCAAAGGTCACCCTAAGACCGCTTTTTGGGAGTAAAAAGGTAATTTTCTAATGATTTTTACCATTTTACTTGATACCTGCGGGCTATAGTGGAACAACCTGCGTGTACGCTGGCTATCATGGGACATCAAGCGTACAGGAAGAAAATTAGGGAAAAATATGTTCTGGAGGACATAAAGTGAATCTGAGTCAGTAAAATGGATCCTGAAGGCCAATCAATGTTGATGCTCAAAAGGTGGAAAATTACGTTGTAACAAAACTAGAGAGTGTTAAGTGGACCACCAGTAGGTAACATGCTAGATGTTAGACACAAAGTTACAGTTAGGTCCTAAACTCTTATCACAAAAATGAAGTGATCTAGAAAAAGGAGAAATGATTAAGGCCAAAAAAATCTATAGCAAATCTAAGCTCTTCAATCCATAGTGTCCTTTTGGGTGAGCGACGATTCAATGTCGTCACGGACGGAGAAGTGTTGATTTGATTGATAACACTAAAAACATATAAATATTAAAGAGGGGTTAGACCTATGTATCTAAGGGTTGAAATGGGTATGAGGAGGTTTTAATTGGGATAAATCTATATGTGAAAGTGGTGTGGATGTGTTTGAATATGTATGTTTTGAGTGTGAAGGTGGTGTGACTTCTATTACCACAATTGTGTGTGAAGCCAAGTTACATTCAAGGGTTTGTTACACATATAAAAATATATCAAATCCTAATGTTGGGAACGACGTATTACTTGTTCCTCAATTACGATCCCATCCATAGCAACATCACAATAAATGGGAGGTAAAAGTGATTTCGTAAACCAATGTGATAATAATTGGTAAGGAATGGTACCTTTTACAAGCCTCCATCATCCCCTCCAGTCATGATTGTGATTAGAGATATGTGTGGCAGTATTTTGATATGAAATTATCAAATTAATAGATATGAAATTAGAAATGTGTTAAACATTTGTTAACCGAGATATGTTGGAATTTCATTTCTAATTTCATATATGTTTTGATTAGAGATATGCGTGCCATTGTTTTGATTTACATAAGAAGATCGGTTCCTATCTCATAATAGATATGAAATTAGAAATGTGTTAAAAATTCCATTGCTAAATCATTGAAGCCAGTGTAGGATGTGCTAGGAAATTCAATATACCATTTAGAAGAACTCTCGGTTAGGGTACGAGGGAAAAGATGCAATTTGACACTGTCATCCAACATGGAGTTATAGACACACCATAATTGATAAGTTGTTATATGTGTGGATTGATCATCCCTCATTTTATTGTCAAATTTTGGGATATCAAATGGACTCTTGTGTGGAATCATCATCCATAAGGGGATATGAAAAATGGGTTATTTGGTCAACCTTGATAGGTATGTTAAATCAAGAGTAGCTAGAAAATGTAAGTTAATGTTAGCAAATGGATTTTGTGCGAAAGGTAGTTGGGAATTAAGCCCTATTGGACCATGAGTTCCTCCCATATATTGGCCTCCTAAAGTATAAGAGCTCGGGAAAGCATGACTTCCCATAAGAAATTAATTAACACCATAGGAAGGATTGCCACTAGTAAATTAACTCCCTCCATAGGATTGGTTTCCCCCAATGAAAGGATTGTTCCCATACATGGAACTACCTCAAGGCATATAACTAGCACTAGGATAAGGAACTCCCCCAACAAAAGTGTTTCCGCTTGGGGAGGGGAATCTGCCAAGGACATTACTGTTAGAAAAATAGGATTGCAGAGCAATAACAATAAACAGAAATGCAAATATAATCACACAGACACATTACAAGAGAGACACCAATATATCATGGGTCACCCAAGATGGGCTATGTCCACACTGAAATTGCTAGTTCTTATTATTATAACATCTAGAAAATGAAGGGATAAAACCTGCAGCACATCCACTGCACTTCCTCTTCATTGTCTTCCAGTCTCTCTTCATGATCTCAAAGATTTTTACAATGCATAATACCTAATACATCAACCCTATCTGTATTACAATCTATTTCTTATAAATGGGAAATACAAAGGGAAAATACCACGGGTTACCCAAAACCATGGGCCTATAATCTGTTGGTGAAACAACCAAAAACTTTCCTTCGGGGGCAATGCCCTCGAACCCCCGATAGGGGACCACTGGCCCCCACGCCGCCTAGTCGGGGGAGTGCAACCATTCCCCCAGACCCCCTGGGGCGTGTGCCAGGATCATAACCAAAACTGGGGTACAAAACGGATGAAACAACATCATCTCTGAGACTAGCAGATCAGGCTCCACAATCAACAATCTCCCACTAGGAGACTGATCACAACAACTCCACCACTGCTGTACTTGCTGGACTTGGACTTGGAAAATTTCTCATCTTCTCCTTCATGCTAGAAGGCCAACTAAAACCATGCAAGAACTCAATTTCTCTCTAGTCACTACCTTTGTGAACATGTTTGCGGGATTCTGGCTAATATGTATCTTTTCCAACTTCAATAGTTCATCTTCTAGAACAAAGCGTATGAAATGGTACTTGAGCTATATATGTTTAGTCCTGGAATGGAATGTTGAGCTCTTTTCAAAATAAATGGCACTCTGGCTGTCACTATACAACCTTCTATCCTTCTTCTTCTTACCCAATTCCTCCATAAACCTATGCAACCAAATCATCTCTTTACTAGCCTCTGTAACAACAACATACTTTACTTCTAGTGTTGAAAGTGCAACAACCTTTTGCAGTTTCAAAATCCAACATACTGTTGTTCCACCTACAGTAAGCACATACCTTGTGGTGCTCCTACTGCTATCCTTATCACCTACCATATCTGCATCAACATATCCCTGTAGAACAGTGTCTGAACCTACAAAACACAATGCTTGAGTGGTAGTACCTATCAAATACTTGAGAATCCATTGTACTTCCTTCCAATGTTCTTTACCTCGATTGTTCATATATCTGCTCACAAATCCCACTGCATGTGCAATATTTGGTCTTGTGCACACCATGGCATACATCAAGCTGCCAATTGCTAATGAAGAGGGAATCTTGGACATGTAATATGTCTCTTCCTGTGTCTTGGGACACATTTCCTTAATTAGATTGAAATGGCTGGCCAAAGGTGTACTAACTGGTTTTGCATTCTGCATTCTAAACCTATCCAGCACCTTTTGTATGTACTCACCCTGAGACAATGTCAATTTGTGAATTTCTTGTCTCCTGTTATTCTCATACCAAGGATTTGCTTTGTAGCACCCAAATCCTTCATTGCAAATGAATTTGCTAACTTTCTTTTGAGCACATTTATTTCTTGCATGTTAGACCCTACAATAAGCATGTCATCCACATACAATAACAAGATAATATAACTTCCATTATCTAGCCTCTTGAAATAAACACAGTGGTCAGAATGACATCTACTATAACCTTGTTCTGTCATAAACCTAAAAATTTTTAAATACCACTGCCCTGGAGCTTGCTTCAAACCATACAAGCTCTTATTCAATTTGCATACCAAATTTTCCTTCCCTTTGACCTCATACCCTTGTGGTTGCTGCATATATATCTCTTCCTCCAAATCCCCATGGAGAAAGGTTGTTTTTACATCTAACTGTTCAAGATGCAAATCTTCTACCACCACTAGACTTAAGATAGTCCTAATTGAATTCATCTTAACAACAGGAGAAAATATTTCATCAAAATCTATACCTTTCTTCTGTGCAAACCCCTTTACAACAAGTATGGCCTTTTACCTCTTCTTACCTCCTTCTTATTCCTTCAACCTGTAAATCCATTTGTTCTGCAATGCTCTTTTACCAGCAGGCAACTGACCCAAATCCCAAGTCTGGTTTCCTACCAATGAGTCCATCTCCTCATTCATGCCTTGCTCCCACTTCTTTCTAGTTTCCACCTGCATTACTTCTTCATAAAATTCTAGTTCATCAGCTGTTGATGTATATGTAACTTCGGAATGTATTTCATCTATGTATTTCATATATATTTATTGTACCCTTATTACAAATGTGTTATTCCTCTATAAGGAAGTGTCGTCATGTGGATTGACAAGTGTCGCAAGTGTGTGTACTTGCCGATGGGTTATTAGACCACCATGTGTGGGGTCGGCCCTGAAATATATATTATATTGTGGATGTATCTAGATAGACAAGTCGGCCCCATAGTGTAACTGGGCAAACAGGTTAGTATAAATAGAGATTAGGTGATCTCTATTTAGATCATTCGGAAAGTCCTATCTCTCTCACTCAGAATGTGGCACACTAGTGAGGAGGAGAATCATCTGCTACTAGGAGACTATCTCAGTGTATTTTGGTTGTACTTTGGTTGAGCCATTTCTCTCTCTATCTCTGAGGAAGTTGTGGGGTTTTTCACCTTAGGGTTTTCCCCACGGAAACTCTGTGTCTCTTGTCTCTCATGCTTTTGATTCTTGTGATGCTTGTCATGCTTATTGTGATTGTTATGCATTGATATACTGTATATGTTATTCTCTCAGTGAAGATCCTATAGTATTGTGAATTAATGCTCAAAATTTAACATGGTATCAGAGCTAACCTAAGAAGAAGACATTTTGCAGTGACAGAAACTTGAGTTTCTTGTTTATTGGGTTTCTCTCCACAGTTTTTGGAAAAGAAGGATAGTAGATTGACTCTACTCATCAAGGAGAATCTATCTATCCAATCAGAATTCAATTCTGAGCATTTTCAAATTTGGCCCTAAACATTAGGGTTTCCACAAAAATAGGAATTTCTGGAATTTGAAGACATAGCTGGAAGCACCTTGCAAAAATCGAAGTTTAGAGCTTTGGATCGAGATTTTTGGTTGGGTAGATCTCCAGGAAACTCAAACTCTAATTCAGGGCTCTCCCTAGTGAACCTGGGAGGACAAAAAGACAAATCTGAAGGGTAAAACTTTGCTGATCTCAAATTATGAATGCACCAGGATGATCAGCTCATCAAGGCGCATCTTTCTATCCTTTCAGAAATTTGAAATTCACATTTTGAATTTTTAGGGTTTTTTCGACAAACCCTATTCCGAGACCAGATCCAGTTTTCAGCATTTCAAGTGGTAAGACCTAAATATTTTCTATTTCCATTTGAAGTACTCTTTAAGATGTCTCACCACACCAAGCTTGAGGATAAGCTTGAAGGGGTTGATAACTTCCGAGCTTGGAAGTATAGGATTGGGTTAATCCTGGAAGAGAATGAGTTGGACTCATATATAAAAGAAGACATCCCTATCCCAGAGGATGAAGAGGCCAAGGTATTGCATAAGAAGAACTTGGTCAAGGCAAAAAGAATCATTGCTGATTCTATCAAAGACCATCTCATACCCCATGTGTATTCTCTAAAGACACCCAAGGAGATGTTTGACTCTTTGACCAAGCTATTTGAAGGGAAGAACATAAATCCGAAGATGACTCTACGGAATCAATTGAAAAGGGTCAAGATGTTGAATGGAGAAACCATTCAATCTTACTTCTCCAAGGTCTCTCAGATCAAGGAGCAACTTGAAGCTGTGGATGAAGTAGTGGACAATGGTGAAGATGTTATGACCACTCTGAATGGCCTACCTAGGTCATGGGACTCCTTTATTCAAGGAATCTGTGCAAGAAAGAAATTGATCTCTTTCAGTAAACTATGGGAGGAATGCTCTCAAGAAGAAGCTAGACTTGTAGCTCGTGGGGAAAAGATGGGAGGTGAAGATCAAGCTATTGCAACTCACACTAAAAGAAGCAAGCCCAAGAAGGAGCACTCTCACTACAAAAGATCCTATCAAAAGAATAAGAAGGATCTAAGATGCTTCACATGCAATGAGAAGGGTCACTTTGCTTCAGATTGTCCCAAGAACAAAAGGGATAATAACAACAACTTTAGCAAGAAGAAGAAGGGCAGCAAAAGAAAGTTCCATGCTCATGGTGCCGAGGATGATGAACCTCCAAAGAAGAAGGCTAGGGCAGAAAGTGATGATGACTCATCAAGTGAAGAAGAGTATGTTCTAATCTCTGCTCTCATAGGTACTATCTCCCATGTTTGTAATGATTGGTTGATTGATAGTGGGGCTTCCAAACACATGACTGGGTTTAAGGAATCTTTTGTGAATCTATCTGAACATGAATCACCCCATAAGGTGAAACTTGGGGATGATTATCAATACCCAATCAAAGGAAGTGGTGAAGCCTCCTACAACCTAGATTCTGGAAAATCTTTGAAGATGAAAGAAGTCCTTTATGTACTTGGGCTCAAGAAGAACTTACTCTCCATATCTGCATTGGATGCAAAAGGTATGAGGGTTGCATTTGTGGATGGCCAAGTCCTAATGTGGCCAAAGGGAAAGACCATAGATGATGCAGTAGTGATTGGAGAGCAAGAGGGAGGATTGTATAAATTGAAGGGACAACCTGAACATGCCATGGTGCATGAATCCATGGATCCAAGTGAACTTTCGCATAGAAGACTTGCTCATATGCACTATAGGGCACTTCCAATTGCAAGAAAGGCTGTAGAAGGTCTTCCTGAAATCAAGACCAAACATGAAGGTGTTTGCAAAGGATGTGCAAAAGGTAAGAACATTAAGAAGGCTTTCCCAAGAAGTGAAAGCAAGGCCAAAGAGATCCTGGAAATCATTCACTCAGATGTATGTGGTCCTATATAGTTTGGGCTTTACCAAGAGTAAAGCAGATTCCAACCTTTACTACAAGTTTGAGGAAGGGAATCCTGTGATTTTACTCCTGTATGTGGATGACTTATTTGTAATAGGAGATGACAGATTGATTGCATATACTAAGAGGAAGCTTGTTGCCAAGTTCGATATGAAAGATTTGGGAATGATGCATTATTTCCTAGGTATGGAGGTGTGGCAGAGTGCAGGTGGGATCTTCCTTGGTCACGGGAAGTACACAGTAGATATCCTGAAGAGATTCGGGATGATGGATTGCAAGGCCATGGCCACACCTATGGCATTGAATTTGAAGCTTCTATGTGACGCTTCATCTGAGCCGGTTGATGTCTCTATGTATCGTCAGATGATTGGGTCCTTGATGTACCTGATAAACACGAGACCAGATATTTTCTTTGCGGTGAACACATTGAGTCAGTTCCTGAAAGATCCGAGGAGTGTTCATCTGGTTGCTGTAAAGCATGTTCTAAGGTACCTGAAGGGTACAGTGGATTATGGGCTCAAGTATGAAGCGAATCAAAATTTTAACCTGCAGGGTTATGTTGATTCAGATTGGGCTGGCAGTGCTGCAGATAGGAAGAGCACATCTGGGTGTTGCTTCAGTATGGGATCAGGTGTGATCTCTTGGTTTAGCAGGAAGCAGTCCTGCGTAGCACTGAGTACAGCTGAGGCAGAGTATGTTGCAGCCTGTTCAGCTAGTTGTGAGGCAGTATGGCTACGGAAGTTACTGTCTGAGTTATTTGATCTCCCGTTGGATGCTACTAGTATCTTTTGTGATAACCAGAGTTGTGTGAAGCTATCTGAGAACCCAGTGTTTCATGACAGGTCGAAACACATAGAGATCAAATATCACTATATCAGGGATATGCTGCAGAGAGGAGCTGTGAAGCTCCTATATGTTGCGATGGACGAGTAGATTGCAGATGTGCTGACAAAACCACTAGCCAGGGTGAAGTTCGAGTACTTCTGAGAGAGGCTTGGTGTTCTTCGGATTGATGACACTTTGAGGAAGAAGTGATGGACACATTTGTTGAAGCCATTCCAAGCATGTTGGAAGGAGGATCCTTCACATGGATGTGGATGTAAGCGTTGGATGATGAGCATCAGGATGATGTGCTGGTTTATGATGGATATGATCAGTTGGATCATTTATATGTATATGTATGTATGCATCATGTTGGATGATGGATATGATCAGTTGGATCATTTCTATGTATATGTATGTATGCATCATGTTGGATGCTGGATATGATCAGTTAGATCATTTATATGTATATGTATGTACGCATCATGTTGGATGCTTGGACCATGTATCTGTATATGTATCAGGTGGATACATTGTATGATCAGGTGGATCATGTATGGTGATATGTATCATGTATTTGTATTTGTATCAGGTGGATACACTGTATGATCAGGTTAATCATGTATGATGATATGTATCAGATAGATACTTGGTATGCATCAGGTAGATGCATTGTATGATCAGGATGATCATGGATGACGAGCTTCAAGATGTTGCTCCAGATGACATGCAGCAGGATGTTGCAGTGATGATGATCAGGATGATCATGTGTACATCAGGATGATTTATGGTGAGTATCAGGTTGATACTCTATGGCCGTGGATCAGGTTGTGCAGATGAGCATATAATTTGGCCCTGGGAGATTTGCAGATAGTCTTTCGAGGTTTTTCCTATGGCATATAATTTGGCCCTGGGATATCTGTCAAATGCTCTTTTGAGGTTTTTCTCTGGGAGGACATATAATTTAGCCCTGGGAGATCTTCAGATAGTATTTCGAGGTTTTGCCTATGGCATATAATCTGGCCCTGGGAGATCCGATAGGTTGGTTTGTGTGCCCGTAATAAGTCTTGGGATGCTCTTGCGAGGTTTTGCCATGACCACATATAATCTATCCCTGGGAGATCCTATAGGTAGAGCTGTGTGCTCGTAACAACCTGGGATGCTCTTGTGAGGTTTTATGGTGACCACATATAATCTGTCCCTGGGAGATCCTAAAGGTAGAGCTGTGTGCTCGTAACATCCTGGGATGCTCTTGTGAGTTTTTGTGGTGAGGTCACATATAATATGGCCCTGGGAGATCCTATAGGTAGAGCGGTGTGCTCGTAACAGTCTGGGATGCTCTTTCGAGGTTTTGTGACGCACGTAATAAGTCCTGAGGATTCCACAGTATGGCTAGTGATGACGAAGACCTACAGGTGGTGGGCCTACATCCAGTATGAAAAAGGACTGTCTTTGTAGAACTTCCTATGACGAGTAGAGTCAAAGATTGGTTGAGATAGCAGCAGCAGTGACGATGACGATGACGATGCATCGATGACAATGATCCCGAGAAGAAGACTTGTCTAGTAGATCTGTGTCGAGAAATACCTTCCTAGTTAAGAGGGAGTGTTGATGTATATGTAACTTCGGAATGTATTTCATCTATGTATTTCATATATATTTATTGTACCCTTATTAGAGATGTGTTATTCCTTTATAAGGAAGTGTCGTCATGTGGATTGACAAGTGTCGCAAGTGTGTGTACTTGTCGATGGGTTATTAGACCACCATGTGTGGGGTCGGCCCTGAAATATATATTATATTGTGGATGTATCTAGATAGACAAGTCGGCCCCATAGTGTAACTGGGCAAACAGGTTAGTATAAATAGAGATCAGGTGATCTCTATTTAGATCATTCAGAAATTCATATCTCTCTCACTCAGAAAGTGGTGCACTAGTGAGGAGGAGAATCATCTGCTACTAGGAGACTATCTCAGTGTATTTTGGTTGTACTTTGGTTGAGCCATTGCTCTCTCTATCTCTGAGGAAGTTTTGGGGTTTTTCACCTTAGGGTTTTCCCCACGGAAACTTTGCGTCTCTTGTCTCTCATGCTTTTGATTCTTGTGATGCTTGTCATGCTTATTGTGATTGTTATGCATTGATATATTGTATATGTTATTCTCTCCATGAAGATCCTAGAGTATTGTGAATTAATGCTCAAAATTTAACACCAGCATCAGTCATCAATAAATAATATATTGAAGGAGAGTATCGTTCAGGGAGTCTACTTAACCTAGTAGATCTTCTTACACTTGCAAGAGTTTTAGGTACTTGTTGTTGTTCTTGATTTTCTGGCACCTTTGGAACTTCATTTTCTTCAATTTCATCAAGTACTGTGTACTCTCTGTTTTGCTTTTCTTGTTTCTTTCGCTGCAACTGATCTTTATACATGACCTTTTCATTGAATATCACATCTCTACTCCTAATGATTTTTTTATTTTCATAATCCCATAAGCGATAACCAAAATCATCAACCCCATATCCAATAAAGGTACATTTCTTCGATTTATCTTCAAGCTTTGTTCTATTTTCTTTATCAATATGGACAAATGCTTCACAACCAAACGTTCTCAGAAATTAGTAGTTTACCTTTTTACCTGTCCATGTCTCCTATGGAATACCACCATCTAAAGCACATGAAGGCCCTCTATTTATTAAATAAACTACAGTATTTACATCATCTGCCCAAAACTGTAAGGGAAACCCTGCATGCAATCTCATACACCTTGCACGCTCCATGATTAGTCTATTCATCCTTTCTGACACACCATTTCCTTGTGGTGTTCCTGGGACTGTCTTTTCTCTACAAATCCCATGGTATGAAATGTTACTATCAAACTCCTTGCCGTAGTACGCACCTCCATTATCAGATTTGAGACACTTCAACCTTTTTCCTGTCTCATTCTCAACCAAAGCTTTCCACTTCTTAAAAGTAGCAAACAGATCATATTTATGTCTAATGCAATAAACCCAAGTTTTTCTAGTTGCGTCATCAATAAATATAACATAATAATGAGAGCCACTAAGAGATTGTACCTGAGCCAGTCCCCATACATCTGTATGCAAAAGCTCTAACTTTTCATTCTTCTTTTGTTTCCCAACCCTAAGAAATATGACTCTCTTCTCTTTTCCATAAACATAGTTCTCATATAATTCCAAACTTACCTACTTCAAATTTGGTAGCAACCTCCTTGAGTGAAGAATCTGCATCCCCTTCTCACTCATGTGGCCAAGCCTATGATGCCACAATGCTATATATGTTCCTATGGAAGCTAAAGAGATAGAATGGTCAATATTATGAGGACATAAATACAATGTACCTACCCTGGCTCCTTTTGCTATCACCATTGATCCTTTAGTGATCTTGCAACACGTTTCTCCAAATGTAGATAGACGGTCGCCATCTCCCAACTGCCCTGTTGAGATAAGATTTCTTTTCATAGTAGGAATATGCCTAACATCTTTTAGAAACCATTCAGTTCCATTCTTAAATTATATCCATACCTTTACCATTTCAACAATTTTACATGGCTCATCATCACCCGATAAGACATGTCCAAAATCACCTGGAACATAATAATGAAAATATTTCCTATCGGGTGTAGCATGACATGAAGCCCCTAAATATACTACCCAATAATCACTCGTATTATCTAATACAACAATCAAAGCATCTTGTAACACATCACCTGCTACATTTTCTTCCTAGGTAGTTTCCTATTGTCCATCTCTTTTCTTCTTTAGAGATCTACAGTGTTTCTTCATATGTCCTTTCTTTTCACAGTTCCAGAACTCTATTTTTCCCAGTCTGGACTTGGATCTACCCGTTTTAGACTTGCCGCGATTACCTTGGCTCTTTCCTTTCTCTCTTCGTCTTCCCCTGCTCTCCATGGTAAATGCATTACCTGGTGTCTCACCTGTGCTTTTTCTTCGCATTTCCTCACTAAGAATAACACTAATAACATCATCAAATTTCAAGGTGTTTGAACCAAAGACAGAGTTACTTATAGCCATGACCAAGCTATGCCAACTTTCTAGAAATGAACACAAGATTAGAAGAGCCCTAATCAAACCCTCTGTTGTCTTTTATTTTGAGTTATTAAAAGCCACCAACGAATACAGGGACAGCCGTATTGTTCCCAGTGCCTTTTTGTCAAGAACCTCCCATTCTTCGTCCTTCATAGTCTCTGGCTGCTTTGCTCTTCGTCCCAATGGTAGGAATAGATCCTTCTGGTATAGATAGTCCTCCATTTACATATTCCATAACTGGTAGTTTTGTCCATTAAATTTCTTGACCTTAAACTTTCCTTCTTCCACCATTGCTCCCACTCAAACCAGAAACCCTAGTTTCCCACAAGTTTATCTGCCAAATAGACCTTTGGCTCTGATACCAATTGTTAGAAAAATAGGATTGTAGAGCAATAACAATAAATAGAAATGCAAATATAATCACACAGACACATTACAAGAGAGACAACAATATATAGTGGTTCACCCAAGATGGGCTACATCCACACTGAAATTGCCAGTCCTCATTATTATACCATCCAGCAAGTGAAGGAATACAACCTGCAGCACATCTGCTGCACTTCCTCTTCACTGTCTCATAGTCTCTCTTCACGATCTCAGAGATATTTACAATGCATAATACCTAATACATCAACCCTATCCGTATTACAATGTCTTTCTTATAAAGGGGAAATACAAAGGGAAAATACCACGGGTTACCCAAAACCATGGGCTCATATTATGTTGGAGAAACAACCCAAAAATTTCCTTCAGGGGCCCGCTGACCCCCGTGCCCCCAAGTCGGGGTAGCGCAACCACTCCCCTAGACCCCCTGGGGTGCGTGCCGGGATCATAACCAAACTTGGGGTACAACACGACTGAAATGACATCATCTATGAGACTGGAAGATCAGGCTCCACAACCAACAATTACTACCCCTAGTGAATGGGAAGCCACCAGAAATATTCCGACTACTATTGAAAGGAAAACTGCCAAAAAAGGGCCCTCTTCTAGTAAAAGGAACACTATTAGGGATGGTGGACCCTCTAATAGGTCGATGAATTATGAAGACATGACCCCCATGTGAATTAGGTGTATAGATTTCCCCTATATATGTATTCCATCCAAAAGGAAATCTAGCATTAGGAATAACCAGGATACCGACATAAATACTAATGTTTGGATAGAGAACTACCACTAGTGTTAAGAGTAGGATTCCCGCCCCCACTAAAACAAAGGAAGAGGTGGGTTTTTACAGAGATGCAATAGGTTTTGGAACATTGGATTGACCTATGGAGGTAACTATGGGCATGGAAGGAGTTCCCTAAATGGAAAATGTAGATGTGTTGGGTGAAGTAGATGCAACACTTACTTTGCTTGTTGATGGTTGGGGATAGTTTACCAAAGTCCCTCCTTGAATACCAAGGGAAGACAGAGTGATTTGTTCCAAAGATGAGGACATACTAGTCTGAGACATTGTGTGACCTAACAATGAAAAAGGATCACCAATCAAAGGTATAACTTGCATGAGTACGAGTACAAAAGGATTGGTTAAAAGGGGTTTAAAGTGTGGAACAACACCCTCATCCACAAATTCAACCTCAAATTGATTGGTATGTACCAAATCACTTTCAAAAATAATGTTTTTAGTAACCTCTACTTGAGGGGTGATTTGTCTCCTAATAGGTGATGGTTCTTGCTTGATAGGAGAAAGGCCCTTAATATGTCTATATTGGTGGATCAGTATATTGGGCATGGTGAATGGTGAAATTATAAAATAAAAATAACAATCCTATGACCAGCTACAGTATAAAACCAAAAACACACCCCTAGCCAAAACCTAGGAGATCAACAGGAAAACCAATTGGATAAAATGATTCTTTGAGAGATGGTGTCTAAAGCCACCAATGAAGAGGTGAGAGATAGTTACAGTAACCCCACTTACCCCTAGAATCCAAGGTTCAAGGGTATGCGGAGAACCCCCCAAGGTAGAGGAAGAAGATGATCATGCGTTATCTATGGTACCACAAGCACTTCCCATTTGCAGTCACCTGTGTAGGAACCTATGAATAGAAACTAAGGTTACCACTTCAAAAAATGGTGATTGGGTAGAATAGTTGTAATTCAAGTTCAAATGTGTGGGAAGGGAACGTAATACATGTCTCATACCTGAATCCCGTCCAGAAGGTGTCACCTGAAGGAATTTCCAACTCAACAAAACCCCAATACACACAAAAACCCACTAAGTGCACTGAGAGGAGATATCTCCCAAATGCACCTAGCTTGACCTTGTGCTTGACTCTTGTGTTAGAAGAGATTTCATGTAAAGAGCCTTTAACTACTAATGGATTTTAGTTCTTTAGTGATTCTAGTTGTGTTTTATGGCCTTGGAGAGTGTCCTCTCCAATCCTAATCCAAGGCCCTACAATCTAAACTAATGTTGGTTTTCCAAACTAAAAAAAAGAATGTCAAATCAATTTTAATTAAGGTTGTTGATTACTCAAGCAAGGTAAATGGAATGAAACTTGATGATGTTAGAGACTCTTGATTCTTCATATAGAAAGGATGCAAAAATAAGAATGCATTAATTTTCGTTCGATGAACATCTATCTATCAAAGAGAAGATAGTTATTTTCCTTTTTCAATGATAAAAATGTAGAACACAAAAATACTAGTAAGCAATCAAACCATTCCAAATGTAGATCTCATGATATGCATTCTTCACATGCAATTTAGTCAAACCAAAGCAAGGACACCAAAACAAGAAGCTATTAACATGCCCAATGTAGAGATATTTTTGTTTTTTCTTTTGTTTTCAAACATAAAAGAAATAAACAATAAGAAAATTCATGCAATGGATAGCTTCAAACAATGGCAATCAGATTAGCAAGACAAAACAATGATCACTAATCCAACTAGTAGCCACAGGTACTCATTGCAAAGATCCCAATGTTTGGTATAACTTCAGTGACAATGAATGACCAAAACTTCCCGAGCTATTAAATATATCAAACATATATGAATGAAAAACGACGGAGATTAGAACAATCCTTCAACATAAGCACAAAACCAGAGGGAGTGAATTAGAGATGTAATCACTGTGAAGAACCTGCAATAATTAATTAATGAAAACACACGAAATAGCAGAAATAACAGAACTCATAATCACTTTTATATTGATCGCAGGTCACTTCGAGGGGGAAACCTCCTTTGAGCAAGCTCAATACAAATAACTTCACCGTATCTTCATTGGTCTCAACACAAACTTATATACTAAGTCTAGGTGCCAATACCATGGGTCAATACCACGTGTCAGTACAAACCATGGGCCAATACAAAATATGGATCAACAATTACTACGGGACGACTTACAAAGCATATGCATCCAACAACAATAATACAAACTATGGATCAACAAATACTACAGGATGACTTACAAAGTATATGCGTCCAACAACAATATACTAACAAAGTAAATAGAAGGGTTGACATGGGTTCCTAACATCCCCTCTCCCTTAGAAAAAGCTTTGTGCTCAAAGATTTAGATGTGGAAATTGATGCAAAATCTAAAGGACTGGTTCCCCCGTAGCATCCTTGGGTTGCATTCCGGCCCATTGATGCCTTTTGAGTTTCAGGGAGGATTGCTTGGAAGGCTGTAGACAAAGAAGGACCATATCAGATGCAGGAAAAGTGCGCTCAGAATGGTGTTGATTGGCTTGTTGTTTTAGTCGAATTCTTTCCATGTGAAGATTGTACTGCAGAATGAGAAGAATCTAAACGTGGTTTCAAAGGACTGAGTTAATTTCCTGAACTAGGGAGCTGCTGAGAGTGTCTAGAAGAAGAACTGGCGATGCCTGTCCATAAACTCCTTCATATGGTGTCCTTTTAGATGTGGTATTGTACCACTGGAGTGCTTCTAGGAAATCCATAGAAATAGCTGTCCACATCTATGTAGGGATGGGCAAGGGTTCGAGTAGACCCGAAAGGAGTGTCGTTTCACCCTTGTTGAACTAGAAAGTATCACACTCAACCACCATCTGGTAAATTTTGATTTTCAGTCCCTGCCAAAAGAAGTTACATTGTTCCCGGTCATAGGGTTTGAGGAACCCAGAGTGCCCTACCGATGAAGAAGCATGGAGTTCATAGAAGAGATATCCCTATTGAACAGATTGCAACCAATTTGGAACAAGCAAAGAAATAGCTGTAAGAGAAACTGGGTCATCAAATTGGCAAGAAGGAGCATCTTCCACCATTATCCTTACCCTTCTTGTAAGTGATCGCATATTCATAACCCATGAGTTGGATAACCCATTTTCGGTGTGTTGGTGAGGAGACCCATTGTTCCAGAAAATGTTCCAGACTCTGGAGATCAGTCTTGATGCAGAAATAATTTCCTAGTAGGGATGGATGCCACTTCTGTACTGCAGGAAAAATAGCCATCATTTCCTATTGAGATGTAGATGTAGCTAAATGCTTACCGGAAAGGTTTCTTGAAGGCGGCAAGCCCACTGGTGCAACAAAGACACCTACATATCTATCCAAGGAGGTAGTGGAGACCGTTGGTGGGTGCATCTAGATGGAATGGAGTTGAGCGATGACACCATGTGAATTCTTCTTAAGGATCTTTTCCAGGCGATGTGAACTGATGATGTGGAGAGACCCTGGTTGTAATCCCATAAATTTGTGTTGTGTCCCATTGATTGAAAACTACATCCAAAGTTGAGAAAAATCCCATAAGATGGGGCCAAGTGTGCGTAACCATTGAATGCCCAAAACCACATCACGTCCTCCTCAAGACAATGCAAACATGTCAGAGCGTAGGTTATAATCTTCCAAAGAGATATGCACATTGTGACACTTTCCCTTGCAAGGTAAGGTTGCCCATTGGCAACCACGACTTCAAAGTTGGAGCAAGGATGGACAAAACAATCAGGATGTTTAGCGATCTGAGGGTCAATGAAGTTATGAGTGGTACCAGAATCAATGAGTATTGTAAGAGGAAGCTTCTTGAAGTAACCCCTGACCCGCATTGTTTGGGGGGTGGTGACGCCGGATAAAGCATGAATAGATATCTCTAGGTGGTCTTCTTGAGATGGGAAGTCAATAGGCGACTCTTGAATGTTGACCTGATCATCCGGTGTATCTGGAGCTTCTTCACCAACTTAAGAGGCGGGCAGAGAATCCACATCCAAGAGATAGAGCTTTTGTTGAACACATCTATGTCCCCGAGTGAATTTTTCATCACAATGATAACAAATCCCTTTTTCTTTGCGTGCCTGCATCTCTGTTTTGGACAAATGCTTGATAGGATTTGGTCGAGGAGCTAGCAGGATGGGAGGTCGTTGAGAACCCATATTTCAGAAGGGAACAAAAGTGTGTTTGGAGTGCTGTTGGGAGGAAATCTTGTCTTCTGCCAACTTAGCAAACCCCAGGGTTTCCATCATTGTGTTGGGACATAACATTTTGACCTCTGGGCGGATTTCATCCTTAAGACCACTGATAAAACAATTCTTGTAGAAGTCATCAAACAATCCTTCTGTGTGGTTGGCTAGTTTCTCAAATTCTGTATGATACTCTCTCATAGTGCCAATTTGACGAAGTTTAGTGAGTGCTCCGGTGAAGTCATCAAAAGCACTAGGACCAAATCATTGCAAAAGGAGTTGGCAAAAATCTATCCATTTTGGCTCATCATGAGCCTTGATGTACCAACGGTACCATTGAAGGCCTTCTTGTTCCAAATGAAAGGATGCAAGTGGAACATTTTGGACATCAAAAGTATTATGCAAACTAAAATACGGTTCTGCATGATAGATCCATCCAGTCGGATCAGTACCATTGAAGCGAGGAAATTCAAGCTTCATACCACGGAAAGTGCTGGAAGAAGAGAACCCATTGGCTGCAGAAGATTCTTGTTGTCGGTTATTGTTCATGGATGAATGCTGAAGATGGAGGTTGAGAAATTTTTCATCCAGATATTGTAGTTTGGTTTGGATGGCTGCAAGTGCTTCCTCCATGGTTTTTGCTCCTGCATGGGTGACAACCATAACCAGGAGTTTTTTTTTTCGGGGGGGGGGGGGGGAATGGATAGAAAAACACAAACAAAAGTTTATTTAGTAAAGAGAAATTTGGATTTGGGAAAAACTTGGATGGGTAATTGGGGTTTGACTAGGTTTTGGACACTTTTTGATGGACACGGAAGCAAAAAATGGGGATTTCAGAGGTGGGGTGAAAGAATGAGAAATTTTTTCAAAGAGGGATAAAGAAACAGAAATAGGGAATGAACACGGTGGCAAAATTTGGAGGTGAGTGGGTGAAAATTGAAGAAGTTATGGCAAACCCTAAAAATAGACAAATGTGAGATTTCTGGCTTTGGGAAGTAGAATTTGGGATAGGGTCTTTAGGAATGAAATAAGTAGAATGGGAATGCAAGGGTTTCCGGGAAGTTTCAAGGGAAACAGAGTTAAAACAAGGGAGATATGGCAAAAAAATGAATTTTTTTTTCAGGAATGGATTTGCAACGGCACGGAAGGGAATGGAAACAGATAGATCTACAATGGCGCAGAAGGGATCAGCAATAGATGGATCTGAAACAGCTTTCAGAATAGATCTGAAATGGCTCGTGATGGATCTAAAACGACTGGATCTGAAATGACGCAGAAGTGATCAACAACAGTTCAGTTGAAAATAGATATGGACCCCAAGTATGTGAGGCTTTCTATCAGTTCAGGGGATTCACTCGGCCACCAATGCTATTTGACGACTTGCGTATTGGGACAGTACCCCTCACTCCACGGCTCAGGTAAAACTGATAACCGCTTTGCCAGAAACGACAGCTCTTGGTTTACCTCATGGGTGGGAACTAGTCAATCAGGTAGGGGTCGTTGCCCTTTTCGCTGGCAGGTCTTCTCAATGGGCCAGCTACTTCGGGGTTCCTGTGGTACTCCTTACAATGATTTTTAGGGCTTATGCCCAAGTACTTCCCACAGTTAAGCGGATAGGGATTATTCCCAGATCCGAAGCTGCGACAAATGCAAAAAAAAAAAAAAAATGGCAGAAATTTCACCAAGCGATCCCAAGAAAGTGCTCTGATACTAGATGTGAAGAACCTGCAATAATTAATTAATGAAAACACACGAAATAGCAGAAATAACAGAACTCAAAATCACTTTTATATTGATCGCAGGCCACTTTGAGGGGGCAACCTCCTTTGAGCAAGCTCAATACAAATAACTTCACTGTACCTTCATTGGTCTCAACACAAACTTATATACTAAGTCTAAGCGCCAATACCATGTGTCAATACCAACCATGGGCCAATACAAAATATGTATCAACAATTACTATGAGACGACTTACAAAGCATATGCATCCAAAAAAAATAATACAAACTATGGATCAACAAATACTACGGGACGACTTACAAAGCATATGTGTCCAACAACAATATACTAACAAAGTAAATAAAAGGGTTGACATGGATTCCTAACAATCACTAACTCAAGGTCTCACAGGACACCCTAAAGAAGATAGATATGAAATAAATCAAATTACTAAAACACAAGAAAAATGCATAATCTAATTGTTACAGATAGGTCCTAGAAATCAATACACAATTTTGAGAACAACCTTACAGCAAATGTGAAAAAAAAAGGCTCAAAACTCATCAAACAAGCAAGTTTAGAGCACCATCGCTCTATCTCTAACTAGCAGGGAGTGGTTAAATTGCATCATTTCCCCCTACAGTTCAGCAGGGAGTAATTTCCTCTCCCTAGTTCTCAAAGGGACGGGGTGATGACCCTCAAAATAGCCTAAAATTTGACAATCAAACTCATAACTGAATGGTTCTAGATGTTAGATAGGTCCAAAACATATGCAAGAAGACTCTAATGATCAATGAGAGACACAGAAAGGAAATGGAACCAGGAATTCAAAGAATTCAAAGAATAAAAAAACTAGGGAAAATATAAACAAACTTTCCCCAGTAGAGTCGGCATTTTTTTTATGGAGAATTCCCTCTTGTGGATTGGTGAGACCTCCCTTGGATTCTTTCCCTAATCTAAGAAAGACAAAAGGGGTAGACCACTATGATTTCACCCACTAGATCCAATAATTCATCCACTATATCCAACAATTCATTCACACATAATATATGAAGAGAGAGGGAAGAAATTTTAACACACATTAACTTATGTGAGGTCCTTTGGTGAAGTCAATCCCATTTGTTGCAGATATGGTAGACTTGGATCCAACTCCAATTGCTAGTACCGTACACACAAATAAACAAGCAACACCCTTCTTCAAAATTTTCTAAATATATAAAAATGCATGTAAATGACATAAAACATGTGTATCTAAGAAATCTAGATCTAATCTGATTTACTTAAGAAAAAAAAGATCCACCATTAACATCACATTAAACATATAGATGTGAATCACATACATTCATAAACACCATGATGTGGAGGAGGGGGGGGGCGATGCATATATCTATATATCATAAATAAGAAGAAATATGTCAAAGCAAACATTAAGTCCTGATGTAGGCCTCATCTAAGCTTCGTCCTCCAAACCTTCATTGACTCAACCCAGATGATCACAAATAGTTGTAGGATGCACTAGGTATTCCAACATCATAACAATACTAAGCAAGAGTCTCCCCTTTCTCATAAAATGGCCTCATTATATAGGTGGTTGGTGAATGAAGGGAGGATGAATGTAGACTCCAAAGGACACATGGACTTGAGTTGGTGTGTGAGTTACTATTCCAAAATGAGGTGGAATCTAGTCATAGTCATGATCCTTCCGAAACTCATCCAAAAACCATGCAAGAGAATCGTCCCATATGGAATTGCAAGGAATGATGGAATCACACCCCGGGAAGCATGCAAGGGGCGATGGCAAGGCGACCATCACTGCCCCATAGGCATGCAAGGGGCGATGATGGACAAAACAAGCCAAGAGAAGGGTATAATGAAGTGGTTTCAACTAATCAAGCATATGTGGTCTATAAGGAGCTCATAGGGTGGAAAATAAGGGTATAACAAAAAAAGGTTGATGTATTAGCGAAAAAAATTCATCATGGGAATGAAGTCTTCTTGAGATCCCACTCAATATAACAATTTTAAATAAAAAACACAATGACCTTGCTTCTTGTCTCACTCTTACACTCTTTCAAGATGTCGAAATTGTGTCAAGAATAAATCTACCTTGAATAAATCCTATTTGTTCATGTCAAACAATTTGTATAATGACAACCTTGATCCTCAATGCTAGATTTTGGTAAGGATTTTCTAGACCACATTAAACAATGTAATGGACCTCATATACTCACAAATACCTAGCTATTTTAAAAAAATACTGAATTTAATGAATTCTTAAGTCTAATATTCATTCATTTTCGAGCCATTCATATCATACTATATCCATCAATATTCCACGTCTTTATAAAAATTTATAATGAAAACCATCTATAGTAGAATATTTTGAGTATTTCATATTGTTTAGATCTATAATAGTAATTTGAAATCTAACCCTGGCTGTATCAAATATTTAAGGTAAAACCAAAAGGGTTCACTAAGCATGTAATATTATAGCATGCCAGTTCATATTGAAAGGTTTAAAATTCTAAAAAATAGAAGTAATATATTGTTTAAAGTATATACAGATTTAAGAATACTTTTATTTGAATATTAAAACAAATAAATATTAGTGAGGGGTTATAAATATGTATTTAGGGGTTGAATTAGGTATGAGTGGGTTTGAATGGGGATAACTCCACATGTGAAAGTGGTGTGGATGTGTTTGAATATATATGCTTTGAGTGTAAAGGTGGTGTGACGTCTATTACAACAAGTGTGTGTGAAGTCAAATTACATTCAAAGATTTGTTCCACATCTCAAAATATCTAATCTCAACAAAATTTCATATTTCACTCTTAAATATTACAAGGCTTATAAAGATTGTACCATGTCATGATACTAATAATATTAAAAAATGTTATGAAAAAAATAAATATATAAAATAATTCCATCCATATTTACCATAAATATATGAACCATTAACATCTAACTTCCTAACCAAATACATACCAATTTTATATATATAGATAACTATAACTATTTTGTCTATATTCATATAATATGGATATAAAGCCATTTTGTCAACAATCAATTAAACGGCTGTCAACTTTATAATGTATTTGTAATTTTCTTGAATGATTTGAATGGCCTACAATAATTAGATATGAGAGGTTTTTCTTGTGCTCCGTGATCCATCAACAAACCCATCACGCATTCAGTACTTACCGTTTTCAACCAATACATTATTTCTCCCATCATTTGTTAGCGCATCTTTGTTGTAAACGTTTGAAAGCGTTGCTCGCACAGAAACAACAAAAGTTTTGTTTTCAGTCCATAGTTTTAAGACAGATATTTATGCATAACTTCATAAAATCTATATGTTACATTCAGTGTGCTGGTCTGGTCTTCACATTTTTTATGCTACATTCAGTGTGCTGGCTGGGATTCACATCAAGGTTAATATATCATATCAAGGTTGAGGTCATAATATGTTTCTAGCGAGATTTAAATTTTGGTTAGTAGGATAACAATCAATCCTTCCAATCAATCACTTTAAATTAAACTTATTTATAAATATACTATAAATATACACTTGGTTCTCATATGTACCTAGAGACTGTATTAAATTTAATATATGATTTATAGAACATTAAATTTTGGCTTATAATTTAATTTATGATGTATGAAGCATTAAATATTTGCTTATATAGTTTTACCTTGGAAGATATTTAAGGATGTAGTTTTGAAATTAAAAACCTTCATCATCAGATTATATAATTATCTCTTGCATGGAAATGTGTATGGTGTCATTTTGTAGTCCATATTCACTTTGTTAAAAATAAATTTAAGGCTATAAGTACATTTTGAAATTGTCATTTTAAGAAAAATAAAGATAGATTATTCATTAAGTTTCTATTTTAAGAAAAAATAAAAAACACTATTTATTTAAATTTAATATTCATATTAAAAATACTTATTTCAAAAGAATCTATAAACTTACTATTTTGAGAAAAATCAATATAAACCACTCATTCGATTGTAATAGTCAAACTAAAAGTAGGTATTCAAAAGAATTCATAAACCTCTAATTTTTTTTTTAAAGCACGTCTTATAAAGTAGTTGAAATATGTCATTGAAAACGGCTATCTAGAATATTTTAAAGAAAGATTCTTATAAATAAAGTCAAATTTGCAAATAAGATGTAATATGCTAACTATCACAACATGTTTTAGAATTTTAAGAAAAATATCAATAATTTCTTTTCCTAGAATTCTAATAAGATGAATTAGCTCATTAATAATAACTTTATTACTATTTTATTTAGTTATTTTTATTTAATATTAAAATTTGATAATAGATATTTTTCTTTTTTGGTTTATTTTAATAATTTTATAAATTTATTAAATAAAAATAAAATATATTTAAGTTTATATGATAATATACTCATACTATTCTTAATCATATCTAATTTGTAATTGACTGGGTTGGCAGGTGCGGGGGAAGTCCTACTAGACTCTGAAGGGAAGAAGCTGATGGACTATGAATGGGGAATAGGGAAAAAGACCAACAACGATGCAGAATGGATTGCGCTTCTCCAAGGAATTGATATCGCAAAGGAAAACAACGTCCAAGATCTGGTCGCAATCGGCGACTCTCTCCTTGTGATCAAAGAAGCAAGGGCACTTGCAAAGAATCATCATCAACCCTCCTCCAAATTCCAAATTCATTTCTCTCAAAAGATAAAGGCTCTCAATTCCATCTCTCTCTATCACATTCTGAGAAGCAATAATAAGCAAGCTGACTCCATGGCAAATATCAGAGCTGGACTAAATTGCGGCATCATGATAAAAAATGGGCAACAACCGATCATGGAATGGGTTCCTTAATCCCCTCTTCTCTCCTCAAGGATTGGGAATTAATCAAATTGGAATGGGAAACAAAATCTCCATATTTCAAACTGGATTTGGGTGTCAAGGTTGGAATGTGCACCTATTAAATGACATCCTCCTCAACGTATCATCCACCCAGCTGATGGATTCGAAGGTCAATTTCATAATCCCTTTAAGATTGCATTGCAGGGAAAATTGACAACGTCTACAACTTAGAACCCCCCGCCGAGCATGTGAAAATTCATTACGCATCAATTGCCTGGCAGAGAAGGCCTATTTCAAACACTTGGCTGTTAACAATTCTCAACCGATGCAATTTGGAACGCTCTAGGAAGAAGATTTGGTTTGCAGGCATTCAGCGTGTTTCAATATAGATAATGGAAGCTCCCCAGGTTTATGCCTCCCTGCGCTGAAGTGCAGGTAGTGTAAGACATCCATTCAGGTCACCGAGGGTATTGGCTTGAACCAATACATCATTGCTCTAGAAGCAATACAGGGGAATGGTCACAGTGAAAATGAAGGCATAGTGAAAAAATCAAAGCATGTACGCTGGCCTAATGCAATGGAAATCAATAGAGGTTGGGTTCCACAGGGTGGTGGCCAATTGGTGAACCAGGCCATCCTACCAAATGGTCTTGAGCAAGAAACTCAGAAACTCTGGCGCCCATTGGAAACCAACCAGCTTATTGGCAACTCTGTGCATCTCGGCTCTCTGCAACAGTTGGGTGGAAACATTGGGGAAACTGTAATTGGAAAACTATGGAACATGATAGAAGATAATGTAGGTGTGGTGAATCTTGACTCCCCCAGTGGACTAGAAAGCCCTCCCCCTGGCCTTCTCTCTCATCTGCAAGACATTGAAGCTCAGGTTGGAGTGCTGAGAGGTGAATAGAAAGACCTCAAGAAAACTGTCTCTCATCCAGCTACTTTTGTTCAAATTGAAATCTCTAAGGTAAGGAACAAAAACAACAAAATGAAAGAGTACTTTGAAGGCATTGTTGGCAGGATGGAGACCATGCACAACTGCCTCAAGATTGTAGAAGCCAAGGTGGACTGTATTCGGACCAGCAAGAGCAACAGCCCGTCGGTCATTCTGGGAATGGAGAATAATGCGAATCTGGCCTCAAGCAGCAAGAAAAAGCCACACCGCTCAGTAGAGAACTAACTACTGATCTTTCTTCTAGCAATTACTTATCTATATGAATTTTGTATAAATAGTTGTTTTAACAGTCAGTCTCCTTCTCTTTTTAAGACATATATGTATCTAAGTATCCTGCGAAGTGTAAAGACTGGAATCGAGGTGCCCAATTCCCTCTTTTTGATGGGCTTAGTCTTCCCATTTTTTGTATCAAATCTTCCCTTTTTAATATAAAA